>CM039481.1:25643886-25720527 GCA_022433065.1 Begonia loranthoides
TTCACCAATGGTAGTAAGAACTTGAATATGCTTCTAAGTAAGCAAAAATTGACGTTTGATAAAGCCGGATTGGGATATCAACCTTTCCAAAAGAAAAAGAGTTATAAGAATTTTTTTGTTAAATCAACTACTTGTTACACATGCAATGCTATAGGTCATAAATCCTTTGATTGTCCATCAAAGAATATGGTTAATGAAAAGATTGTTAAGTATGTGTGGGTTCCGAAAGGAACCAAATTGAACCCTTTAGGACCCAAAATGGTTTGGGTACCAAATAGATCATCTTGATTTATTTTTTGTAGGCTAAAACACCTCCCGCTAAGGATCAATGGTACTTGGACAGCGGTTGTTCAAGACATATGACAGGAGATTTTTCAAGATTCACCTCCATCAAGGACAAGAAAGGAAATGTGACATTTGGAGGAAATTGAAAAGGAAAAATAAGAGGTATTGGCAATATAGGTAATGTTTCCAACCCTATTATTGAAGATGCTTTACTTGTTGATGGGTTGAAGCATAACCTATTGAGTATTAGTCAATAATGTGATAAAGGATATAAAGTTATTTTTGAATCTAAGTCTTGCATAATCATTGATGATTCAAATGGCAAAGTTTTATTTACGGGTTATAGACACGAAAATATCTATGCTATTGATTTATCTAGTATTTCTAGTGATGTTTAAAAATGTTTTAGGTCTAGTGATTCTTTAAATTCGTGGACTTGGCATAGGAGATTAGGACATGTAGCCATGGATACCTTAGGTAGGATATTAAAAAACAATCTAGTTAGGGGTCTTCCAAAAATTGCATTTGAAAAAGATAGAGTTTGTGAAGCTTGCCAAAAAGGAAAGCAAATAAAAAGCTCTTTCTCTTCCAAACAATATATCTCTACGTCCAACCCTCTTCAATTACTTCACATGGATCTTTTTGGTCCTTCTAAGGTTTCAAGCTTGGGAGGAAAACATTATGCATTTGTAATTGTGGATGATTACTCACGTTACACATGGGTTTTCTTTCTAAAAACTAAGAATGAAACCTTTGAAGTATTTTCCAGCTTTAGAAAGAAAGTTCAAAATGAAAAGGAGCTTACTATTATCACAATTAGGAGTGATCATGGTGGCGAATTCGAAAACGATCAATTCAACACCCTTTGTCAAGAATATGGTATTGAACATAATTTCTCCTCTCCTAGAACCCCTTAACAAAAAGGAAAAATCGATCCCTCCAAGAGCTAGCTCGAACTATGCTCAATGAGAATGATCTTCCCAAATATTTTTGGGCGGAAGCCGTTGCCACGGCATGTCATGTTCTCAATCGTGTATCTATCCGTTCTATTCTAGATAAGACTCCTTATGAACTTTGGAATTGTAGGATTCCTAATGTTAGTTACTTCAAAGTTTTTGGGTGCAAATGTTTTATTCTCAATACTAAGGACAATCTAGGAAAGTTCGATTCCAACACGGATACGGGAATCTTTCTTGGATACTCTTCAACTAGCAAAGCATATAAGGTGTTCAACAAAAGGACATTAGTGGTGGAAGAATCCATGCATGTGACTTTTGATGAATCCATTCCTACTTCTAATGTTGAGAGACCAATTCAAGATTTAGAGGCTAATCTTGAGAATCACTCTCTAAGTGATAAGGGAAAAGAGATTCTTGAAAGCCCTCCTCAAGAATCTCAAGATCAATTCTTAGAAGGAATGTCAATGGGAGAAATTCATAATGACTTACCAAAGGATTGGAAGTATGCCAAAAGTCATCCTATGGTAGATATCATAGGTGATCCAAACTTAGGTGTGAGAACTAGAGCCTCCCTTAGAAATGAATGTGCAAATTCAGCCTTTCTCTCTCAAGTTGAACCCAAAAACTTTGTTGAGGCCGAAACCGATGAAAATTGGATATTTTCTATGCAAGAAGAATTGAACCAATTTGAGAGGAACAATGTATGGGAGTTGTTCCTAGGCCTAAAGATCAATCTATTATTGGAACAAAATGGGTTTTCAAAAATAAGCTAGATGAGAGTGGGGTAGTTGTTAGAAACAAAGTTAGATTAGTTGCACAAGGTTATAAGCAAGAAGAAGGAATTGATTTTGAAGAAACCTTTGCACCGGTTGCTAGGTTAGACTCGGTAAGAATGCTTTTGGCTTTTACTTGTGCTTGTTATAAGGATTTCACTCTTTATCAAATGGATGTAAAGAGTGCATTCCTAAATGGTTTTATTGAAGAAGAAGTCTATGTTGAGCAACCTTTAGGATTTGAAGTTTATGATAAGCTTGATTATGTATATAAACTTCATAAGGCTCTATATGGACTTAAGGAAGCACCAAGAGCTTGGTATGAAAGATTAAGCAAATTTTTGAAAGATAGAGATTTTAAAATAAGCAAAGTAGATTCCACTCTATTTGTCAAGCACAACGATAAAGATATTATGATTGTGCAAATCTACATTGATGATATCATATTTGGTTCCACCAATGGTACACTTTGTGATGAATTTGCAAATTTAATGCAAAGTGAGTTTGAAATGAGTATGATGGGCGAATTGAAATATTTTCTTGGTTTACAAGTTAAACAATCTTATGATGGAATTTTCTTAAATCAAGAAAAATATGTCAAGGAGCTTATCAAACGCTATGGTATGGAATCTTCCAGACCATCTAGGACTCCCATGAGCACTACCACAAAATTAGGAAAGGATGAAAATGGAAAAGATGTGGACATAAAGAAATATCGTGGTATGATAGGATCTCTATTATATTTGACCGCTAGTAGACCCGATATTCTCTTTAGTGTGTGCTAGATTTCAATCTTCACCCAAAGAGTCACACTTAAACGCTATCAAAAGGATTATTAAATATTTAAGTGGGACTATTAGTCTTGGATTGTGGTATCCTAAGGGTCCAAATTTTGATTTAATTGGATACTCCGATTCTGACTATGCGGGTAGTCTAGTGGATAGGAAAAGTACTAGTGGCACTTGTCAATTTCTTGGAGAATCATTAGTTTCTTGGTTTTCTAAGAAAGAAAACTTGGTTGCACTTTTTACCGCCGAAAGTGAATATATTGCAGCCGGGAGTTGTTGTGCACAATTGCTTTGGAAGAAGCAAACATTGGAAGATTATGGACAATTCTTCAAACATATCCCAAATATGTGCGACAACACAAGTGCAATCAACATTTCCAAAAATCCTATTCTACACTCTAGGACCAAACACATAGAGATTAGACATCACTTCATCCGTGATCATGTTCATAAGGGTGATATCTCTCTAGAATTTGTTTCCATCGAAAATCAACTTGCCGATATTTTCACCAAACCTTTGGATGAAAAGACATTTTGTGGGATTCGAATTCGTCTTGGTTTGATCCCTATGGATAAAGTATCTTCAATTCCATCTAAATGATCATTTTTATCTTTCTAGAATGTTGGATTGTTTATCTCTATGATAGTCTAAACTTTTGTTCTTCAAATTATTCCAAATTCTTGAGGATTTTCTGTGCGAATGCCATAAATGGCATCCTCACCGTCCTCATACTCGAAATTTCAAGTCTGCCTCATTTTTGGTGAGTTGCGGACAAGCCGGACACCAATAAATTTCGTCCGCTGCGTCCGTAAACACATTTTAAAACAGACTGAGGACTTTCGAAACCCTAACTCTGTGTACTCTTCCCTGCTTCTCGTCTCCCCAAGACCTCCGACGCCTCTCCATCGCTCATTTTGGTATTTCTGTCCTATTTTCAGCTTTCGTTGTCATTGTTTATCAATTTATCATCCTTTGTTCTTGTTTGTCTAGCATTTCCTTAGGGTTCCACTCATTTTTTATCTCCAATTTCACAATGTCTAGTCGTACTCCTAGGAAACGTACTTCTCTTCAAACTTCCGAAAATACTCGAGTTTATAGGTCTCGATTATTCATCAATGACGAATGTAAGAAACGTTATGATGATGATTTCAAAAATCGTTCCCTGATTCCTGCTAGGAAAATTAATTTCGAGCATTTGTCTAGTCTAGAATTAAAGGATACGTATACCTATATTGGTTTATGTAAGTTATTTTCTCTCAATGGTCCATATGTTGCGAAGACAATACGCATGTTTTATGCAAATTTGACATATACTGACCCTCCTCTAGTTGTTAAGAGTTTTCTCTATGGGCGAGAGATTGAGATCACTCCTCATCTCCTTAATGTATTCCTTGAGTGTCCCCAAGGTCTTTTGTCGGAGGGATATTACAATGCTCACAATCTTCCATCTTTTCACAAGAAGGAAGATGGAGATGTTCTCTTGCGTCAAATCCTTCGAGATCCGATTAACGATTATCAAGTTAAGCCAAAGTCGAGACATCTCAACATTAGGGCACGTGTTATTCATCATTCCCTCCAATACAATGTTCTTCCTCGTGCCGGTCACCGAGATCATGTTAGCTACATGGATCTCTATGTTCTTCAACGTATGTATTCTGACACTCCTTTCAATTTAGGGTATATCATCGCGACTCAAATTGTTGACATGGCTGATAGTGAATCTTGCTCACTTCCCTTCAATTTACTACTCCCCAACTTTTTCAAAGAGATGGACATTCCTATTCTTTCGTCCTCTAAATTTTGTGAACTTCGTCATTCTGACATATATTCTCCGCAAACTTTGGGACGGATTGGAATCATTTGGTCTCCAAATGGTGAGTGGATTGCCCGGCAAGACAATGTTTCGATTCCTAATTCTCGTCCTCCATGGCCTTCGGAACTGCTTCTTACTCTTACTTCTATCGAGCCCGGTCCTTCTTTTGCTCACGAGGCTGGACCCTCTTCTTTTCCCGGGGAGAGTTCTTCATTCTCACATTAACCCTACTCTACCACTTCTGATGTAGCTCAGTTGCAGGCCACTCTTGATCAAAATACTGCCTACCTGGTTGAACACAATGACTACGTGGTTCAGCTCATGACGTCTATGCGATCCCTTACTACTCGCTTCGACGCCATGGAGAGGTAAATGGACGATTTTGCTCGTGGCATCTGGCACACTGGCATTCCTTCTTCGGGTGCTCCTCCTGCTGCTCCTGCGTCTTCTGCTACACCTACGCTTGATTTAGACGACGAGGACATCCTGGATGCATAGATTAGGATTTTATGCTTTCTTATGTATTTTGTTATTCGCTTAGGACAGTAAAACATTTTGATTCTAATGTCCAATCTTTGAATTTCTTACTTGTATTTCCTATATGACTTAAGTTATGTGTTGCATCGTTTGAATATTATGAATGAAATTGTCAAAATTTATATGAGTTGTTTTTCTTTCTGCACATTCTGGCTCGTTTGGCTTCGATAAATTGTGATTACAGATTATTTTTGGCATTGAGGGGGAGCTTCATAAATAAATAGAACCATGCAAATTTTTTTTAGATCTATAACTTGTTAATTCCTATCTTGTCGTTAAAGATTATTGCTTAATTATTATCCCATGTTCCCTTTTTTCGCTGTTTTATAATAACACATAGGGGGAGAATCTTAAATTCAGGGGGAGAAGCTTAACTTCCATAGCTTTATTTGATTTAGAGGGAACTTTTTTTTCAATATTTTGATGAACTTAACTTACCTAGCCTTTCTATTTGCTCATGACAAAAAGGGGGAGAATCTTTTAGTTGTGTTTCAACTCCCTTAATGTTAGGGGGAGTTTGAGGATAGCATGTTGTTGCATGAACTTAATTTGAATGATAAATTGCATAAATGAATCGGGTAAATATAAAATGCAATATTGATGCACATGCTTAGTTTTTGGATATAAACAACTTAATATGTTTTGTCATCATCAAAAAGGGGGAGATTGTTAGCCTAAGTGTGTTAGGCTTATTTATATTTTGATGATGAGCAATTTAATTAAAATGTAAAAGTTCTTTATTCATTGAATTAATAATTATCTTTTTTTATGTTTAAATTGGAAATACCCTTGATCAAGGGTATTGGGATTGTTTAATATGTTTCTCTAAGTCTACGCAGTGATATGGAAGACTTGTATGACTTAGAGGATGCGTCTCGTGCAAGATTGAAGTGCTATGTACACATGCGGACGCAGTTTGATGAAGTGCGGATGGCGTGGAGGCGTCCGGATTCAGCGTCCTTAGTACAAACTATGTTAGGAGGACGTTGCGGACGCCATTTCGAGTCGTCCGATTTGAATATGTAATGTCAAAGATTCACGCGGACGAGTTACACGGACGAGGCGGACGCCATTTAGCTTCCGCGTCCATTCAGTGAAGCGGACGGGAGAAGAAGTCGACTACATGGCCATGGACGCCACGGACACCAATCCGTGACGTCCTAAATGAATCTGTCTTTCAGAGCTCGACGCGGACGATTCACGTGGACGATGCGGACGCTGGGTTTTGCTTCCGATTTGCCTCTGTCCATTTTGATGATCAACGCGAACGATTTATGCGGACGGTGCGGACGGGAGAATGGCGTCCACAAGTATGCAGATTTCTCAGATGGCTATTTTCCAACGTTCAACTATGGACGATCCTAAAGGTGTTTAGGATGACCACACTGGGAAAATTTATAAATAGATAGACTTCGAAGAAGGAAGACAACTAAGAGATTTTTAGCGAAGCTCTGCCGAATTTTGGACTCGACTATTGTGCAAGAATTTGAGTAGTAAACACATCCTCCAAAATACTTGAGAGAGATATTTTGATTATTGTGAGGATTGGTGTGTTTAGATCTTGAGTATTTTTCCGTTAGAAAAATTGTAATCGAGTAAAGGGTAACGCCCTTCGAATTAGCTGTTGTAAAGTTTCGATTGACACCCGTGCAAGTTCAATCAATTGTAACCGGACGTGGTTAGTTGAATACATCTTCAAGGGAGGACCTTGAAGTGCGGACGTATGCGTGCTTTGCCGAACCGCGTTAACAACTCGGGGTCAAAAATGTCTAACTCTATCTCTTATATTACTTGTCATATTATGACTGTTTTGTGATTAAATTGATATTAGTTAGAAAAATTATTATCGCATGAAATTTATTAAATAACCTAATTCACCCCCCAACACCCCCCCCCCCCCCCTAGGTTAATTTCGATCTTACATATGCACCAATGCCCTACTGCCAAAATGTAATACCCCGATTTTTCTCGTAATGGTATTACGAAAAAGTAATTTAGAAATTAATTGGGTATAGTTGGATAATTGATGAATTAATTGATGATGAAATTATTTGGGTATTATTTGGATAATTATTAAAAATTAATTTGGGAAACCTAATCGAAGAAATTAAATTGGATAAATAATTATCGTCAAACAATATTCAGAATAAATCAGGAATTGAAAATTGGGTCAATTAATATACGATACGTATATTTGATAATTATTGATTTATTAAAGAAATTAAAATGAATAAAATGAAATTAAGAATTAAAAGGAAAATGGGAATTAAAATTAAATGGGAGAAATGGATAAATTAAAAGGGGAAAGGATGTTGGTTGGTTCAGGTGGCCGGTTTGGTCCGGTTCTCATGTGCGGCTCGGTTCGGTTGGAAGATAAGTGGGAAAAATTGAAATTAGGGCTGCTATTTGGTTTTCATGAAATGCAGAAGAGGAAGGAAATAGAGAGAGGAAGAAGAGAGGACCCATGACAGGGAGAGAAATTGAGGGAGAGAGTGGGTTTGGGAGGACGATGACAGAGTCGGAGGAGCTCGGGTTTTGCGTGCGACTCTGGGTGTGGTGAGCTCCTTGCGACATTGTGGGTGTGAAGCGGCTAGGGCACGGGTTAGAGCTCCCATATTGCAGTGAATCGTCGAATCGAGGTAATGTCTCGGTTGGTTTATGCTTTGTGTTTTAGTGTTCTAATTATTGGATGAATTGTTGAAGGCGAAATTTATCGATGAGGCAGTGGGGGATTTCTGAAAACGGTAGAGGACTTCGGCTGGAACTAACTGCGCATCTTGGTGTAACGACCCGGATTTTTCATAATTCCTTAAAAACGAGTCAAATTTTTAAATTTCTTTCTTTTTAAAATAAATCGTATCAGAGTGCATCTAACCGGATCTCTATTGACATTCTTTAAACTCGTTATGAACCAATTCATAAAGATGCGGAAGCGTTATAATAAAATTATTGATATAAGACGTTGGGAAAGCGTAAATAATGCATTGAGATTGAAAACTAAACTATTGAGTAAAACCAAAGTACTAGGCCATTTAAAATACTTAATTTAATTACACCTGTTTCTCCTTTTACCCTTAGCCTAGCCAGTTCGAGTCACTTGCATACGAAATCTTCCATCCTTGCTACATTATGTGTTTATCATCTTTTCATTATCTGTTCATCGTTGTACCTATACCACAAGTAAGGACGTGAGCTTTTGCCCAGTAAGGAAATGGGGAAAACAAAATGCATATGTCTCTCTGTTAGTTCCTTTGGCCCCAAACCAATTCTTTCTTGACGTTTTCTTTCTTTCTTTCTTTCTTTACTCGTACTTCAAGCTGGAGATTAGAAGACCCGTATGAGATGGTATAGTGGGTCAGGCATAACCTCCTATGGGCAACTAGGTCCTGTTCTCGATAAGGTAGGGGCATTTCCTAATTACTAGACTAGGACCGCTACCCATCTGCCTCCAAACTCCCTTAATCTTTCCTTTTGCCTTTTCTTATCATTTTACTTTCCTTACCATGCATATGAGCACCACCCCGAGGGATACTCCATACTTGGTTTCTATTATATGAAAGGCATGAGGACACTCCTATCTAACTAGCATATATATGAATACCAAAAAACAATACCTTAAGGAATCTGCAATAGCAATAATATAACATATAAGAAACATGGTATAGAATGCTAGATATCATATCAACAATAAAATTAACATTTCCTAAGTGAAATCATCCAACACCCAAAAACTTAACTATGCTTATGAAACAATGGAACGTCAAACATGCTTCATCATTGATCTGAACTAGAGAGGCTCAGTCTACAACCATTATACAAAATAATGCTAGTACACAACATTATGTTATTTAGGTGAAAACATACTATTAACAGTAATCATGCTATCAAGTAAGATCACATTACCGAATGAAACCATATTATTGAGCGAGATCATTCTATTAACAAATTATGCTACTACATGGGATGAAATCAAATAACATTAATCTAACGATGGAGTAAACTCTATGAACATAAGTTAGTGTGTGATTACATAATTAAATAACGAAATGTCATAATAGAAACATGCTTTTTAAATGATAATGAACATTAGTAAAGCATTGGGAATTAGAAAAAAGAAGTATGCTTTTAAACCAGGAACATGGCAGTAGAAATGAGCAGCTAATCATGCTCTTGAGGAATAAATAGAATAGTAGAGAATAGTTATTATTCATGCGTATGATTAGTTAATAAAACAGTAGTGATACATGATTATATAATCCATGGGACATGCTTCTGAATGATTATCACAGCAGAGTATAGTAACAATTAATTAGTACATCATACACATGAATCATGTTATCTAATGACAATAAATAGCAGTAGTAACAAAGAAACAGAATATGAAATGTTATTTCTCAATGTTACCAATTAACAGCACTGAATTAAAATAAAACAGTGAGTAATATTGAAAATGTAATAGTAGAACATGCTTCTTATCGATGACAATAGTGGTGAGAGTCAAGAAATAGTAAAACGTGCATTCAACGCATTCATCTTAAACATGATGACTAATAATGATTAACACGAACTGTACAACGTGATGTTTAACCCAATATGATGGAGATAATATAGTAACATTTATGCACTGTAGATCATGCTTTTGAACGTAATGCAAATAAAATGAGTCTATAATTCATACTAGCATATAACTTTCACTGTTTCAATATGATTAGACTTTTTGGAGTAACATATTGGCATGCTTAAAAAGAACAATTATCAACGAACAACAACCTATTCAAAATTCAATACATGCTGGTTCATGTGACTATAATCAGAATTTAATAAAGGATAGGATAGTGCAGTATGTTTATGAGCAGTAGAAATGGAAATAATGAAACTAAAACAGAGGAAGATAGAGCATGCTTGTGAACACAGGAATAGATTCTAGTGTAAAAATACTACAACCACTAAACATAGAATGGCAAGGATCATTAGGGAATGTAACAACAACACAATTAAGGGTATTATGATAACAAAGAATTGAGGTGTACATAAAAGAGAGTAACTTATTCACTGCATAAGACATTAAATCCATTTCTACCTAACAATTTTTCATCTCTTCTTTATAATTTTCTTTGATAACTATATCTCTTATTATCATAGAACAATAATGAAACACAATCATAGGAGGAACTACAAATATAACACTACTCTAGAGAAAACAAGACGGATACAGCAGAACAATATATAGAACTCTCCAATCAACATACACACACACGCATTACTTGGGTGTAGGGCTTCCTCAAGCCAAGACAACCCAAATTCTTACCTATTGATGAACTCTTCCTCACGGACACCTGCTCTCCCGTCAACACCCTCCACTAAGAAATCCCAGTCCTTCCTCGATGAACCGAAAAATGGAGAAGAGGAAATAATGATGCAATAAATAGAGCTCTTTCTTGGACACGACCCTCACGTTGTAGGAGTGGTGCCGACGACGTTCTCAACCTCCAGAATCGTGGGTGAGAGGCGTCGTGACGCATCTCCCACGATTCCACGCTTATTTTTCTTCTTATTTTAGTTTATTATATCGCTGAACTGCTATTATTCGGACGATGGCGGATGCCAATATCGCGTCCGCACTCGTCCGCAAGACCAAATAGACGAAGGCTGAATTTTGACTTCGGACGGCAGACGGCATCCCCAACTTTGTCTGAACCATCCGCAGTCCAGTTTCGGACACCAATCAGTGTCTTCATTATCTGCACGTATCGTCCAAATTGTCCCAAAATCGGACAGATTCAATACGGACGATACTCCTCTTCGTCCGCAGGCGTCCAAAAGTCCCCAGACTTGGACAAATTCATTACGGACGATACCACTACTCCTCCGCGTGCATTTGGACTCGTTCGAATGTCTCCAGACTTGGACAGATTCGTTAGGGACGAGGCTAACCCTCATCCTCACCACGTCCGCATGAATCCGCAACACCAAAATTCCCTCTTTTCTTCGTCTTTCAACACTTAACTCATGTCCTTTAACATTTTCCCCATAAATACATGTCATACGATGACACGTATAATTACGCAACGTAATACCTTAACCACTCCAACTTTTAATTACATAGCGTAAACAGGGAAAAACATAACAGAGTTACTCCTAGCTTAATGTTCTAGAACGTTCTTGTTAATACCACAATAATTACCCAACTTAAAAATACCGGGTTGTTACATTTGGTGTGTTCGTTTGGTTCGGTCTGACGCATCAACTCTGAACCACTTGAATTGTTCATCCAAGTGAAGTCAGAGTTCTTTCTTGATGGCTGCTGTTAGGAAGTCAGTGGAAGACAGAAAATTAGGCAGCAAATGACTCATCATTAAGCAGCTAGAAAAGTAGGAGAAAGATGTTGATGGCTGTCGGGGAAATAATTGAGATGGGAGAGACGTGCCCGCGAGTTCTCCTCCCCCTTTATGACTTTCTCTATCACATTGCTGCATAAGTCAAAGACAAAGCTAAAAATAGGGAAGAAGCTTTGAAGGGATTCCTATTTGTCTATAGAAAGAAAGAAGAAGACAGAAGTAGCTTCTGTCTATAAATTGAGGAAAGTGAAGTGTGGATGCGATCTGTTAACTTTTGTTTGAGGAAAATAGTGAGAAAGGTTCACTGTCCTTGGGTATTCTTGGGGTAAAGACTTCTTTATCTTAGCTACAAATTTTATGGGTTTTATTCTATGATTGCTACAGTTTAAGGATGTTGGTATTGGATGAAGTATACTCTGTCGTTGGAATGATTCTCTGTATTATTTCATCTTGTATATATATGCATAGTTGTGTGTTGATGGAGAAAATAATGTCATGTGGTTTGGATGAATGCTCTATTGGTAGCTTCCTTTGATGTTTAATTTGGATTAGTTGCGAAATGAATTGTCTTTCAGTGAATCATGCACTGTTGTTGAATAATGCAACCTATGGTTAACTGCTCTTGTTTTCATGATGTGATATATGTTAGTAGTTGCATAATTATAAAGCTCTTTGTTTTGGAATGATTTATGCTAAGAATTTCCCTGTGTTAATTACTGTTTAGTATATGTGATGGAGAAGTCGTTTAAATGATGGACTTATGCACTGTTATTGGAAATGCATATGTTGTCTACTTTGCACTGAGTTAGTTGGTAAGTTGAAAGCGATGGAGATTGTTAATTAGTTGAGTATTGATTTGAACTAAGGGATTTTACTACACAATGAATGAGAATTTGGGATATTGGAATTGCCATTGCAATGTTGTCAAGTAATTAAGTTGAATATTGAGATTTAATAAGCGTTAAGATTTATGGAAATTCGGTAGTTAGTTATTAATGAATAATTATTGGTTAATTGATCGATGAAAATAATTGGATGATAATGTGAAATGAATTATTAAATAAATAAATGAAATAACGATATCAAAGTTAGAATTTATTATTGATAAATATATTAACAAATAAATGATAATTATTTTGAAGGTATTAACATGGAAAAATGACAAAGATCTAAACACACTAAAGATCACATGTAAGTGATACTGCCTGTTCTTTGGTCTTCGGACCCTACATCACAAGAGTTAGGAATTGTATGTTGATTGTTTACCGCTTTATCGAGCATGTATACCGCTTTGATAAAATAGGTAGATATTGAGCATGTTTCGCAAATCGTACTGCTGCTTGCTGATTGATTATTAGAATTAGGTTCTTTTAATGATATGTTTCATAGATAAGCATGATAGAAATGTATGTACTCACGAGCATCACTCATCATGGTTTTTAAACGATACAAAAATGAGTTTTCATGCATGGTTTTAAAAAGGAAACGAAAACGAATAAAATAGGTATCATAGGTCGGAGTGGCCTGTGGGCCCGCTTACCCCGAGTAGTGATGATGACGTGAGGATGTGAGATGTTAGTTGGTCCTCGATCGATGTTAAGGCTGGCCAACGCAACGGTGTATATGAGGCCGTTCAATCGATGCACACGGCCGCTATTGCACTACGATTGATGTCAGAGCCGATTGTTGTGCATTGATGCGTACAACCGACAGCAGAGCTTACGGTCGATGCCATAGTTGTTATACTGGGGTGTGGGGTCACTGTGTATTGATATACATAGTAGCTAACATGTAGGTTGATTGATGTCAAGCCCTTATCACATAGCGGTTCGTCGATTTATGTCGGAACGTAGTGCATTGATGTGCACAGTTATGATGGTTTGCTAATTGATGTTAAAACCAGATGTATTGATCTACACGGAGACTAAAAAAGAAAAGGAAAATAAAAGTGAATTGAAAACAGAAAAAGAAATGATAGAAAAAAAGAGAACCTGAAACAAAAAATGAAAAAGGTTTCAAAGATGCATATCATGTTTACGTTTTTATTTTATCACCTACTGAGCCTTAGGCTCATTAGTTAAGTCTTGTTGATGTAGGTATACGTACGAGAACAGATTTTGAACAATTGGTGAAGAATTTACACGCGCGGATCTTATTGCTGGTTATGCTAAAAGGATTTGAATGGAAACAAATTTTAAAAGGTTTTGTATTATAATTAATTTATATTCTTAAATGTTTTGTTTAACTAATAAGTCTTCCGCTGTATTTTCTAAAAAACAATTATCGTTTTAATAATGTACGGTATTAATTAGAAATCAAAAATATTTTCTTTATGTCTGCTACAATTGATATAAATGTTTTAAGTAAAGAGTTTTAATGATCGGGTTTTATAAAGAAAAAATCTTCCGACTTTTTTATAAAAAAAAAAGTTTTAAATTTTACACGTTTTGAAAAGGTAATAAAAATTGGGTCGTTCCACACAAACTCTCAAGTGCCCATATAAAATATCTTTCCATAACCACACCCTCTAAGGTATATATCATGATTCAAAAGAACTGAAGGTGAACGATTTATCAAGTCAACCGCTAATCTCATTACCTCCCCCCAAAAGGACTTAGACAACTTTGCATGAGAGAGCATACAACGAATCCTGTCATGAATCATGCGGTTAGCTCTCTCTGCAACTCCACTGTGCTGGGAAGTTTTTGGCTATGTTTTTTTAAACTAGATCCCATGAGTTTTACATTACTCCTCGAATGACCCTTTTTATTCACCACCATTATCTGAGCGAACACATTTCAATTTCTTGGCAGTTTCTCTCTCAACTGACACCTAGAAAAGTTTAAAGAAACCTAAAGATTGATCTTTAGTTTTTAAAGCATAAGCCCACACCTTTCTAGAATGATCATCGATAAAAGTGATATAATAACATGCACCACCAAGACTCATAGTATCCATAGAACAAATATCAGTATGCAACAAATCTAACGCATTTGGTCTTCTAGACGGAGCAAGGTTTTAAAAGCTACCCTATGTTGTTTATTAGCTAAACAATGAGTGCATAGCTCTAGCTCTGTGGAATTCAAACAAGGAATTATCTGTTTACGAGAAAGCTTCTACATACCATTTTTACTCCTGTGTCCAAGCGTCATATACGACAGTTGAGTAGACGTGTAATGACCCAGATTTTTGTCACCTTTTAAAAATGCGTTAAAATTCAAGAAAACGTGTCAAAGTGCGCCTAAATCCGGACCTCTACCAACCGTTCGTTAAAACCTGTTATAAAATTTGTTTATTTAATGAAAATGCGGAAGCGCTAAAAACAATTTCTTTATTTAAAGCATTGCGAAAGCGTTAATAAATTCATTTGAGAAAGGAAAACTAAACAATTAAAATACACTTAGTTACAATTTAGGAAAAAGCATAATTTAATTACATTAGAATTATCTTTTACTTCTCGTAGCTTGGTTAACCACTAACCGCTCGCGTGCAAATCCCTCATTAACTGCTTCAAGTCCACATGCTATCTTTTCATGCGGATACCTATAACACGAGTAAACTGTAAGCCTAAAAGTCTTAGTAAGAAAAGAGTTAATAATAAAAATAAAATTTAAATAACTAAAACAAACAAGGAACATAATGTAATATACACGAACATAATAGTTAAGGGAATACAGAACTCAAGCATTTGCAGTAAGTAAATAAATAGTAATCTTTCACTCTTTCACGCATTTACCATCCATTTCCTTTAACATTAGCATTCATTATTCTTCGTCAACATAGGGAACTTAACATAGCAATAACAGAGCAATTCATGGAACGAATATCACAAAGCTACCCTAAAATCTACAGAACACTAACAAAATCCGTACTGACAACAATTAAGATGTCCACCTGCAAGGAAAATCTAAGAACTACAACCAAGGAAATAACAGTAATGTTAGAGAGCCTAATACTAATGCAAGCAGTCGAGAATCTATACTAACGAACAACCAAGAGAATCAACGTGAAAGAACAATAATAATACTTCCAAGGAAAACATAGCAACCATCTGCAGAAATCAATAGCAACCAATATTAGAAACTACACAACTATCACTTAACTCACACACACATACTCGTGGGTAGGGCTTAGATGGCTAGACACTACCCAATCCTTAGCGTCGACGTAGATACAGAAACAGGACAACACTCCATCTCTGGCAGCAACTCTAGAAGACCATACATCAGCCCTCGGTCGCCTCTCCAACTCCTGGGCAGCAGCACCAATGCTCCAGAGAGCTTTGTTTCCCCTCTCTAGAGAACCCTGCATAATCTCCTCATTGCATCTGCCACTAACAACCTCTCAAATTTCCAAGTGACAGAAACTAAATCAACAGAGCAGTGACAGAGAATGGAGAACAATTCACCAAAACACCTTGCAACACTCACCTCGGCTCCCAACTCACCCGATCAACTCTGCTCTTCATCTGCCTTCATCCGCCATCCACCTCAAACTCTCCATCTCTCGCTGTTTATAAACAATTAAGGGAAATTTGAAATATAACCACTTATCCTAGCTCAGATCCTAATTTTTCAGCCACAATCTCGTCGGTCAATCCTTCCTCTCATCCCCTTATGAAGTCGTAGCTATCCTCCAGAGCAAGAACCAACCAGCGAACCAATTCGGTCCAACCGAACCGAAGACCAAACCACATCCCACACTAATCATCGGAATGCCCCCTGTATATCACGAAGTTGCTGATTCTTCCACCAAATTCAACTACCAATCACAAAATCGAATCACACACAAACAATCAAGATGTATACCACTAATGGACACCAAAAAACATAACCCGCGGGAGCCCCCAAGCAAGAAATCGTCACCGGCCGAAATGGATCCCGAGCCCTAAATCGGACCACCTGCCACTGCAGCTGCTCGCTAGAGCACGTCCATGCCACCGTTGTCGTTCGTCCTTCATCCTTTGTCGTTTGCCCTTCGTTGTTCACTGGCACGGGGTCCTGATCTCCCTCTCGTCTCTTCTCTCTCGTCTCCCTCATTTTTCTCGGCTCTCTTCTCCCTCTCTCTTTTTATTCTAATTAAACCGGTCCAAACCACAACAGCATGAACCGAACCGAGCCCTAGCAAAACAGAACCGGTTCTCCGCTCTATCTTCCTCCAATCGATTTCTTTCACTTAAATCCACTCTTTTTTTGAAATTAATTTCTTATTTTATTTTATAATACTTCAATTTCCATTAATTATAAATACTTTATTTAATTAATCCTCCCTTTCATTTAATTGATATTACATACTTATATATTTATATATCAAATATACGTATCGTATACTAATCAAACCAAATTTCAATTAATCCCATTAACTTAACTCTAATTATTATTGAATAATTTCCTCTTTAATAATTTAATGAAATCATTTATTTAATTAAATTATTCTCAATACCAATTTCAATTCTCGATTTAAATTCAAATATCGCTTAGTGATAATTGACGTCTTTGGTAATACCCCAATAAAAATAATTATCAAACTTAAAATGTCGGGGTGTTAAAAGACGAGTCATCAACTGCATTCACTTCTTCCCCGTAAGACATAGCCTGCAACAAATAAAGAGAATTGTGTTTCTCTGACAACCACCAACAACACCTTAGTGAGCTTTCACTTACTTTCACCAAAGTAGCTATGGTATCCCTCGTCATCAAGTACACTAGTAGAGATCAAATTTAGACGAATATCAGAAACATGCCTCACATTCTTTAGACGCAATCGACATCCAACATTAGTATTCATGTTGACATCACCCATGCTTACAATCCTGCACTTTGCATTATTCCCCATCTTCATATGAACAAACTCGCCAACACTGTAGGTATAAAATACATCATGCTAAGAAGTAACATGGTATGAAGCACCAAAATCTACTACCCAACGAGGATCCTGAAAAGTGACATTAATACTACTATCATCGCAAATAATACTCACATCTCCATCTGCAGCTGTTGTTGTATTGACATCATCTATCTTTTCTTCGTCTTTCTGATTGTGTTTTTGTTCACTTAACCATTTTCTACACTGAGATGTCTAGTGCCATGGCTTGTCACAGTGGAAACATCTGAAGTCATTCCTTGCCTGAGACTTCCCTCCTAATCTGTCATTACTATCACGGCTCTTTTGATTTCTACTCTTGCTTCTACCTCGTCTCTTTGAAACTAGCACCTGACTCTGTGCAGTTAGCCCTCGCTCTTTTTTTATGTTTTCTTCATTCAACATGGTTTCTTTCACCATTTTCAAAGTGAGAACACCATCTGGAGCAAAATTGCTAAGAGAAACAACAAGAGTCTCCCAACTATCAGGCAATGAACTAATCAAACACAAAGCATGTATCTCATCATCTAGCTTCATGTCAAGTGCTGCCAATTGATTCAGAATTCCCTGAAAAACATTCAAATGATCAGAAATTGGAGTTCCATATGTGTATGGAAGATACATCAATTTCTGAAAGGAAAAGCTTTATTCTGTGCATTCTTCTTTTCATACAACTCCCTTAGAGTCTCCAAACCTTGTTGTCATTTGTCTCATTGGCAACATGTTGATAAACACTATTATCAACCCACTGTCGAATTTTGCCAACTGCTTTCCTTTTTAACTTGGCCTAATCTTTTTCAGATATCTTGTTTGCTTTGCCCTCATCTCCCAAAAGTGTGTCTTCATAATCCAAACAACACAATAGATCTTCCATTCGCGACTTCTATATCGAGTAATTGGTAGCCGTGAGCTTAATCATTGTGGTGCTACTATTACTAGACTCCTCCATTTGACAAGCACAAGAATAATTACCAAAACAACCAGACGCTTTGATACCACTTGTTGAGAAAAAGAACCAAAAAATACACAGCGGAATAAAATACTTTTTTCCATCTTTGTGCAATCAAATAGGTCAAACAAACTAACAAAAATAACGAGATCATAACACCAATTTTTAGAATGGAAAACCCTAAAATATGTGAGAGTAAAGGACCACAGAACTCGTAGGCCACTTAATCAAATGTACCACTATATCACAAATAATAGGTACACCAAAGTTCTCTCTAGTTCAACAAACTAGGGGCATACAATATTCATCAAGACTAAAACAACAATCTTGGAAGATAACAAAATGTAAGAGATGATAAACGTAGGGTTACCACACTACAGTCTAGTTTTTACACCAACAGACTGCCTTAGAAAACTCAGACAACAATCTTCACCGTTAAGAATATACCCTTTGATGTTATGAACCTACAGTTTAAATTTCACAACGATTCAACTGTAGAAACTTGTGGAAACACAATTTTCATCTGGCTGCCTCTGAAAATCTGAAAAATCTCTTTTCTTCTATCTTTTCTCTCTCTCTCTTTTGTTATCACTCTCTAGGGTTTCATTAACCACAAAACCCTTTTTTAGACTCAACCAAAAAAATATGGGTTGAGCCCAACAAAAACACACAAAGATAATAATTCATTAAGAGGCATTGGAGGCCTAATGACTAAAGCAAGAACAAAGAAGGTAAAAGCAAAACCACAACTTTTTTGTCGAAGAAATCCAAGAAAGGTGAACCAAAATCCATGATCTAAAAGCATTGAACTTGCTAAGCATAGGAGATGAGATAAAAGAGGAGATTCAAGTCAAAGGTTGCAAAAGGATGTTAAGCATTCAAAGGCTCAATGGCACCTGCAACGCGCGCATTCAGACAGCGTGCACACCACGCCTATCCAATCAGCAGCGTGCACCAGCGCGTTATGACCAACCAAACACAACTCGTTGGTTAGCAAGTCAACACCCAATCAGCTCGTTGGTCAGCAAGTCACCGCTTGACCAGCGCGCCTCGCTTGCCCGACGGCTCGACCCATCTCCAGCGCCCCACACATCTGTGCAATCTTCACGGAATGACCTGCCCATGCGCCCACATTTCGCCAATGTGCACCTGGCCCATTCGCGTGTCCAGCAATCTGTCATGACGTCTCGACAACGCACTCATTTCGCACAGCCCAGTCTTTGCAAACAGCAAGATTCCCACGTGGCCCAACATTTTGTTTGACAGTGCGCATGGCCCATTAGCACATTCTTTTGACAGTGCTACGTATTCTTCATGACCTTCACTTGCCCCTTCTTCCAATAGTGTTGTGCCTTATTCTCAGGCCATTTTTTCCGCGCATCCGATCCAACGTGTGACCCATTTTCCAGCGCACCTCATCAGTGCATAACCAAGCCCAAAGCGTTCGCGTGCCACCTGCCATTTTGCGCGGCCCATGTCATCCAAAGACCGCATGGGGTCGACTCATTTTGAAGCCCACACATGCCCATCTGCCAAACTGCTCACCTACATTCCATTCATTGCTGATCAGCTCATCCTATTCGCTCGCCCAACAAGCTATCATCCACGTGTCCAACAACCCATGATCTTCGTGCCCAACTACCCACATCTGCATCCCATCAGCTATTCCCCATGTGCACTTAGCAGCCCACTTTCCTTTGTACGAGCGCCATCAACCTAGTTTTTAAGTTTATTTAAATTTATTTTATCCTAGTTTTTACTTTTTTTTATTAGGATTAGTTTTATGCTATAAAAGCACATGAGTGCTACAATATTAGACTTTGGGATAAAACACTCATTAATGAAATTGAGCTTTTAGCTTGTGAGAGATTCATCTCTTTGGATCTTTTCAAAAAACTCTTATCTTTGGTTCTTTGCGAAGAATTCAATCTTCTTAAGTATTACTTGAAAGATCAAACCTTTTTGATAGATTTGATTCAACAAACAAATTGGTTAAGGTCAAGCTACTCTTCTTGATAACTTTGGTTCTAGTCGACAGTTTGGCTATGGTTAAGTTCATATTTTCTTGATTCGTGAGATGATATGTGATTATTTCGCGTTGTTGTAGGGTCTAGGGTTCTTAATACCCTAGGTTTGCATCAGTTGGTATTAGAGCGTTGGCTCGAGCGATTCAAGGTGCTATCTTGATTTTTCGTATCAATTTTTTTTTATCCTTATAATCATACATAAAGAAAAAAACAATTTCTGTTCATCTATAAGAAATTATCGATCCTTACAATCATTTATCAAAAATAAAAAAATAAAATAAAATAATCCTTTGGCCCATCCTTCAAGAAAAAAAAAATTGAGCTTTTTATTTATAAAAAAAAGTGAGCTTTACATTAAAAAAGAATCCTTCTTGAAAATCAAAAATTGCTTTTACTTACCTCTCAAAAAGCACAATTGAAATCTCAAATCATTGAACTATTTCTAGATACATTATCCAAATTCAAGGTATTTTTCTTATTTAGCTACTTAATCACAATAAGAAGTTTGAGTAGCTTGGTTTTGATCAAATTCGAAGGAGAATTGGATTTAAAGTTTGAAAAATTTTTGATTTTTTTTTTATACTTGTTGAATTTCCCTTTTCTGGATTGAGTTGTTACTTAAAGATCCAAAAGGGGAGAAAGGCAAGAGTGTGAGCTAATTATGTAACGACCTAGTTTTTATTTGCTTTAAAATCGCATGAAATTTTAAACTAATTCTTTCATAAAATCAGAGTATGACTTTTGTTTTAAAACCGAGTGTTAAACACATTACTGAAAATCTTAAAACATTTTAGCTGCAGAACAACATTTATTTATAAATATCAATTTTTCTCAAAATATCTCTGAAGCAGTAAATAGAACATTTATTTAACTCAAGTTGTTTACTTTATTAATTATAAAACCAGTTAATAATTCCACGTAGCTAACTCTCACCTCACTGCTCCCTATGTGGGAGAATATTACCATATGGAATGTCACCAATCCCGCGAACCCCCACATGCCTATTTCCATATATTAATTATGTCATGCAATATGCTCGTGAATACATACAATCCTATATGATGATATAAATGTCTAGTAAACATATCATTAAAAGAACCTAAATCTAGTAAACACACAACATACAATCCTAATTCATGCGATGTAGGGTCTGAAGACTAAAACACAATAAGTATCAACTTACCTGACGTCTTCAATGCGATAATGTCAATCGCCATAGTACCTTCAAAACCATTAAATAAACTATCATCAAAATCTAAAATTACTAACTTCATTTTACCGTTAACTTATAAACAACAATAGTGCCATAACCATTGTACTTAACAGCTTCTTACAATACCTTTAATATCCAACTTAAATAATCAACAGCTTCCATACATTTATTTTTATAAATGCTAACAATCAACACTAATTTAATAGAGTAGGCATTCAACAATACTCCCAACATTCCAAAAGAAATCCTTTAACAGAGAGCTAGAGTAATAGTCAACATAGTTAACACTTATCATGGTTCTCATCAATTATATCTAACAAACAATAAATATTTGGAAACGATTTCCAACACTACCGCCCAAAAGCCTATCAACAAACACAACACAAGATCCATTACGTCACAACGTCCAATAAATATACTCAACAAAACCATAAATTAGAGAACCATTTCTATTAACAGGCACCCACCCGAAGAATTTGGGAGACCCGAGAGCAACTTCACACTTTACTTCTGTCATCATTTTCTCTGCTTTCTCTTTGAAGACAAAAGCTTCACTGTCACCTTCTTCTTTTTTGGTTACAAGTGTTCTCGGCTCCCCATGACAGAGAGCTTTTCTCTCATTCACACTCTGAAAAATTACAGAACACCTTACTTGTTATACAGATTTATAACCTGAAAAGGAGACATACACTACAAGCTGGACGATAATTGCACACTTGAAGGAAGGGTGGTCCAAATCCATCATCTCTGCTTACTATTGTTTGTTCTTTATCTTTCGCTACTCCTAGTCCGTCCGTTCATCATAGCGTATTAGTACCTACATTTACACCACAAGCAACTATAAGCCCGAAGGCTTAGTAAGAAAAAAGAGAAATGTATTATGCTTATAACTCTCTTTAGTTCATTTGGAATGGAGGCCACCCAAACCAATTGTTTTCTTACATTTCCTCTTTCTTTCTTTCTTTACTCATACTTCGAGCTGGAGATTGGAAGACCTATATGGGATGGTATAGTGGGTCGAACCTAACCTCCTATGGGCAACTAGGTCCCATTCCCGATAAAGTAAGGGCATTTCCTAATTGCCAGGCTAAGACCGCTACCCATCCACCTCCCAACTCCTTTATTCCTTTCCTTACCACTTTCTTAACATTTTCCTTTCCCTACCATTCATGTGAGTTCCATCCCAAGGGGTACTCCCTACTTTGTTTCTATTACATAATGCACGAACATACATTCTCAAACTAACGTGATGCATGATGCATATAACGTAACATTAATAATAATTGAATTGCGCGTATAAAAGAAGGTAAATGAACAACATAAATTGAAGGCATGTAGAAATGAAAGCAATTGTAAATTGGAAGCGCATATGAGCACAAGTAATAACCAAGGAACATCTAATAAATTAAAGCATATGCAGGAGGCAAAATATAGAATGCATTGAACAATAAGGGACAGTAAAGTGGACATATGATAATTTACAGTTATCTAAACATGCTCGTTAGATGAAACTAAACTAAACAGGCTTGGATACTTAGTAAGATTAAACTGACATATTCAAGTAGAATTACAATTATTATTCTAAGTAGTTATCCAAATCAATTTACATGCTCAAGATTATAATTGGTTATTCTAGTCAATTTATATGCTCGGATAGAGATTATGATATTCTAATAAATTACTCTAGTTGATTAACATGCTCATTTTAGCTAATACTAATTAAACATATTCATGGAATTTAGCTTATGCATTGTATTATCAATTCACAAATTAGTTAATCGAGTTATTAGTTAAGTATTGCATGACTATGTTAAATTAATATACTATTATTTCTCTAGCTATTTGCATGCTCAAGATTAGTTAATTACATATGACAAACAAACATGACATAACTTAGATCTATTGATTAAACATGCTGCTCAAGTTAGTTAATTACATTTGTGACTATAAATTAGATGTCCTAGTTTAGTTAAAGTGCGTTAGTTTAATTAACATGCATTCTAACTAAGTTAATTAGGTCTAATTAATTACTCTAATTAAATAGTTCATTTGTTTAACTAAACATGCTCAACTAAATGATTTTCATGCTCAACTGTTAATCACTCTAATTAAATTCGGTGACGTACTTAGGTCTAATTACTTACTCTAAATAATTTTAGTTAATTGAACATGCTCATAAAATTAGACATACTATCAGAAGTCTAGACCCTAGTTCATTTTCATGCATCAAGAATTTATTACAGTTATAATTGATTTGTTAACAAACATGCTCAATTAGTCAAATAACATGTTCAATTGTATATAGCAGAATATGCTCACGCTGAATGAAGGAATTATGCTTGAATTAGTTAAACGCGTTTGTGTTAAACATGCTAAGCGAAATATTAATTAATTAAGTGTGACATAACACTAACGAAGGTGACTAATTAACATGCTTAACACAAAAGGGTAACTGTGAATATAACAACAGCAAAAAATGAACGAAATAAGAATCTATCATGCTCTTAAATAGAATTGACGGTAAATTTGATACAACGAATTTATACTACAGCAAGTGAAGAATCCAAGACAGTAAAAGAACTCTTCTTAGCTCATTCATGCTCATCATCATTCATACACTCACCATTCTATACTCATCGCCTTCATTCTTAAGCATTCGTCACAAAAACTAAACATTTGCAGTAAAGAGAATAATTGATAACAGAGAAGCTACACTATCAACAACAAGGAGGAAATGAGAGAATATTATCTAAGGAATCGCGGCAGTAAATCAACCAAGGGAATAATAGTAGTAGAGCAAGCAAAGAACCATCAATACTATCAACTAACAGTAGAAATAAGAAAATCACAAAGCACTAGACATAAACTCACACACACCCACTTGTTCGTTATCCAATTAATCATAGGGCATTAACAAATTACTCTCACTAGGGAACATCACATAGGTGCTATAAACTATAGAGCACTGATGAACTCTACCCTACCATTATCACAAGAATCATTTACAGTCAAGGAAATTCGTAAGGAATCATGATAGCATTTCATTCCAGGAATATCACAAGGGAAATAAACACTAGAATTGGGAACCACTAACAGTCGACATGGCTTATTCATGAATTAATTGACAAAGGAAAACTACAATCATTTCACACTAAAAGTAAGTATTTCATTCAGGAAATTAACACTTACACTGACTGCTTAGCAATTAAAACTAGTTAACGACAATTTCAGTAAACATTTCAAGATGCTAATGTAACTCACACACCCATACTTGTGGTGAGGGCCTCAATGGCCAAAATACCCCGTTTCCCTTACCTATTGAAGACTTTTCCTTCTCGGACAGCTGCTTTCCCGTCAACTCCTTCCACACAGAAAACCTAGCTCTCTCCGAAGATGGGGAAAAAAAGGAGAAAGAGGGGATGAGGGCTAAAGAAAAAGAGCTCCCTCCCTCTGGGACATGTCCTATTTGGGGAATAAAGTGATGCAAGTGACGCTCTCATCAACTGAAAAACGTGGGTGAGAGGCGTCATGCATCATCTCCTTCAACCCACGTTGTTTTTCCCCTAATTTAATTCTTATTTTGTCGCTGAATTGCTAAAATTCGGACGGTGGCGGACGCCAGTCTCGCGTCCGCAGGACCAGTGTTCAAAGGCTAAAACTGAAGTCTCGGACAAAAGTTGGCGTCCCCACTTTTGTCCGTACCGTCCGCATTCCCATTTCGGACACTAATCAGTGTCCGCATCGTCAGCACGTATCATCCGAATTGTCCCAAAATCGGACAGATTCAATGCGGATGATGCTCCTCTTCGTCCACAGTCGTCCGAAAGCCCCTAGACTTGGACAGATTCATTACGGATGAGGCTAACCCTCGTCCTCACCGCGTCCGCATGCATCCGCAACACCAAAATTCCCTCTTTTCTTCACCTTTCCACACTTAACTCATATCCTTTAACATTTCCCCCATAAATACACGTCATACGATGACACGTATAATTACGCAACATAATACCTTAACCACTCCAACTTCTAATTACATTGCGTAAACGGGGAAAAACATAACAGAGTTACTCCTAGCTTAATGTTGTAGAATGTCCTTGGTAATACCCTGATAATTACCCAACTTAAAAATATCTGAGTGTTACACCCTAGCCATCCCATGGTTCGCCGTATTTGCTGCACCATGATGCCACCCGACACACGTCAGTCCGCCGGCCAGCGCACCAAGCCCGAACTCTAGCCTCGCTAAGCTCGCCGCCTCCCCCTCTCGCGTCGCCCTCGCCTTCGCTCTCCCCTTCTCTCGGTCCCGATACCCCTCTATCTCTCTCATTCTTTCTCTCTTTAAATGGCCTAAGGCAAATTTAACCCAAATCAAACCGAACCAGTTCAACTCCAACCTCAACCGGTTTCTTCTCCTGTTCTCCAATTTCTTCTTTATTTCAATTCTTCAATTATTTACATAATTTATTCTTTTCCTTTTAATGTAATTCATATCCTTTATTTTAATTAATTCACTTAATTTCAATATTCATTAAATCTCTATAATTTTTTACTTTCCTACATTTTAATCTCACTTTATTTATTTTCTTCATTTTTAATTAAAACCGAGTCACCTAATTATTTCGAACTGAGCAGGACCAAAATCGGTTCAGTCCATATATAACACTTACGACCTTAGTAATACCTCGATAATTTATTCGACTAATCCAATTACTTTCCAATTTATCATTTTTAAATTCCAATATAAAAGTCGAGATATTACATATTATATAAAAGTCATTATTCGAGTGCAAACACAAATGGAGTGGTCATTGTTCAAGTGAAACACGTGAGAGAGAGGAAAGGTCCATACTTTATTATTTTTTTACTAAAAGTTTCTTGTTTGTTTTGTTCTTGATTTGAAATCATGAGTGGAAGTAGAAAAGAAGCAAACACAGATTTGAGGACGTATACGAGGGCTATGCAAGACCAATTCCAAGTAGGAGTGGGCAAATAAGTTTTCGGTTATGGTTCCGGACCTCTTGGAACCGACCATTCGGTTATCGGTTCCAAGATTAAGGAACCAGAACCAGAACCATGCGGTTGTAGACCTGGAATTGGAACCGAGTCGCTACTCCGGTTCGGTTTTGGTCGGTTCCGGTACCTAGCAAATATGATGTAAACTCAAGACCATAAATTTCATCTCAAACTCAGTTCCTGATGGCTCTAATTATTCAAAATCAACTACCCATCTATATGACCATTCAATTATGTAAATCAAACATTATAGTTTGAAAACAAAAGAGCAGGGTGACGGGAAGGTAATAATAACAACCCCATTAATTGACAGACTAATGTATAAAAGTAAGAATGGAAAGATGCTTCAGTAATGTAGTGCGTTGCACTACAAGTTCTAGTAGTTTTAGCCTAGTAAAAATTAATTTCATAAATCTCACTTTGCCAATTCAAGACCACTAAATGGAAATATGCAAGCGCACTACTGAGATATTGAAGTGAAAGAGTCTAAATTCTAAGAGCCTTGCTGGTGTCGGGACTGTCACCGAGCACTTGTAGTATCTTCACTTCTGAAGCACATCCGCTGGAGAGAGTTTAAAATAGTATCAGCTCGACAATTTAGTTGAACCAAGCCAATTTGCTTCAGCTTCCTCTACTCCTTATGAATCATCATGAAATCCTTAGGTATAGTGATATATTTGCTTCTTGAACCAGAACTGCTTGACACACATGAATCTTCTGAGTACTCGGGAGATAGAGGATACTTGTTTCACATTGGCATAGACGATTTTCTTACAGTTAGAGCATCAGCAGAGCTTTGAGCGACTCCTTCTAACAACCTGCATAGCATTTCATGCAGTTAAGAATTTGAGTCACAGATCTAAATTCTGCTTTGCAGAATCATTGAGCGTATGCCAAAAAATATATATTAATCAATACACAACATTTGACATAGACAATACGGGCCAACAACTTCAAGTGGGAAAAAGAGAGAGAATTCACTTGGATGCCTCAACCTGATAAATATAGTTTCATCACGTAAGTTGACAACACAAAGTTTAGAAGTTCTAACACGAATGATTTCTTTGATTCAAAGCTCACCTTCCTCTTCCTCTTCCTCTTCCTACTAATTCAAAGCAAAAATCAAAAACAGAAGCAACTCATAAATCGAAATCTCAATCAAAATCACAAAACCTAAGTCGCAAACCTTAAATCCAGAAGCAACAATTCGTCTTCTCGCCTCTTAGTTCCAGATTCGCAGATTCATTTTCTAGTAGATTCGTCTTCTCACAAATTCGTCTTCTCGCCTCGGTTCCAAGTTCGCAGCTGCTCCTCGCCTCGATTCCAAGTTCGCAAGTCGCAGCTACTAGCAGTGTTGAGTCTCCCAGCTGCTTTTCTTTTTAACAATGCGATTCTCGGTTCTTGGTTTACATAACCGAGAAACGAACCACACATAAAACAGAAAACCAAACCCAGAACCATTTTAAAATATTGGAACCAAAAGATGGAACCGAACCAGAACCGAAACCTGGTTCTAGGTCGGTTCTCGGTTCTGGTCGGTTCTTGCCCACCCCTAATTCCAAGCCTTAACTTTGAGGATGGATCGATTATCAACATCAACTCTATTACATGGCTGAGAAAGGAGACATTTTGAAAGAGATGATTTTATGGAGAAAAAGGTAAGTTACCAATGGAGAAGAGACTTTTGTATGAAAAGGGAAGATGGTAATATTCCACATTTCCAAGGAAAAAGTGATATGGAGAAGTATCTAGGGTTGGAGCAAAAAGGGAATCTCATAATTGAACGCCAAAATTACTTGGAAGAAATGAAAATCAAGTTGGTCACTTTAAAGTTCACGGATTATGCAAGCATTTGGTGGGAACAATCATTAAGGAATCAAAAGAGATATGGAGAACCACCAATTTGAACTTGAAAAGACATGAAGGACATCATGAGAGAAAGGTTTGTTCTTTCACACTATTATAGGAAATCCGATTTTCAAAAAAAGGAGACTAAGGTTGTGCACTACAATTTTGAGAAGCTTTAGGAATCCTGTTTGAAGAAGAAATCAATCACCCTGGCAACATTGAGTTCTAAAGAGATGTTTGATGATTTGAATGAAGTAAAGCAATGGAGCAACTTCATCAAAGAAGATAAGTTGATAGAAAAGAGAGAAGTTGAGGAAAAACAAGATGTTAGTGATGCTTAGGAAAAATAGAGCGATAAAGTGGAACAACAATTTGAAAGAGAGAAAAGAGGAAAAGTGTGAATTTGGAGAAGTTGAACAAACTTTGGAAGTTGAAGAAATAAAAAGAGTTGAAAAGGAAAAAGGAAAAGATGAAAAAGGAGACAAAAGAGCCATAGATAGAAAAGTCAAGAGTGAAGTGAGTGAAAAAGACAAAGAGGAAGAAAAGAAATTGGTGGAAGAGAGAAGAAAATCCGAGAGTAAAAAGGAGGAAAAAATAGTGGGAGATGAGGTAAAATCCAAGGGAGAAAAGGAAAGCAAAAGAATTGGAGTGATTAAAAAGAGTAAGGAAAGTAGAAAGTCAATTTTACATTTATGCAAAAATATTTCTTTTACCTCTCATGAGCTAACTATTTACTTTCTAGTGGATCTTTTATCTACTTTGCAGGATTATAAATACATATATTCGAAGGAATTACCGTAGAGCATAACACCACTAAGGAGGAGTGAACATCCGTGGATGGAGTACAACAATATGTGTCCATACGTCACCCTCTAAAATAAAGGTAAGGACTATGTGGTTTCCAACACATTGTGAAAAAGGTATGTACTTGATATTAATATTCAAACTAAATTATTGAGATATGAAAAGATTATGAAATTGCATGAGAATGACTTAGATTTTGAGAGATTTTTGATTGATTGTGAAAAAGATGCATGTGTAGATTTTTATGGGAAAATTTGGATTATTTGTGAAAAGGTTGCATGTGTAGATTTATATGTAGAATATATGATTTCTAATATGAAAATTGTTGAAAAGTGGATGTTATCAAGTTCAAATAAAGAAAGATAATAAGTAGAAATTTGCGTTTAAACTTAAGCATGGATGGTTGATTATGTTATATGGATTATTTAATGTTTCTAGTACTTTTACGAGATTGATGGATTATGTGATTAAATCTTTTCTTTGGAGATTTGTTACTATAGTTTTGGTGATAATTTGGTTTATGGAAATGTTGTAGAATCATATGTTGAACACTAGAGTTTAGTTTTCATTACTTTAAGAGAAAATTGAATATGTGTTTTGATTGAATATTCTATCATATCTTACTCACTTTTGAAATTGTTTATGGATTTAATATTTTAATTATGTTAGACTTTTTACCTTTGTCTACTAATGTGTTTGTTAATCTTGATGGAAAGGAAAATGTCGAGTTTGTTAGGAATTTACATGCAAAGGAAAATTTTGCTATTAAACCGCGAGGAGATGGTCACATTTGAGCCTTGGAGCACATCAATGACAATGCTTATAAAATTAACCTACTAAGCGTATACGGTAAGATGAGTGCTTCTTTAAATAATATTGACTAGTTTTTGTATGATGTAGGCGATTCAAGGAGGAATCTTCTCAAAGAAGGGAGGAATGATGTGATACGGAAAACACATAAAGACAAAGATTCATTAGGAGGCATTGGAGGCCCAATGACTAAAGCAAAAACAAAGAAGGTGAAAGAAAAATCACAACTTTTTTGTGGAAGAAATCCAAAAAAGTGGGCCCAAAATCCATGACCCAAAAGCATTGAACTTGCTAATTATTGAAGATGAAATAAAAGAGGAGATTCAAGTCAAATAATGCAAAAGAATGTTAAGCATTCAAAGACCTGATGGCACACCTGCAGTGTGATAGCGCGCACATTTAGACAGTGTGCACACCATGTGAATCCAATCAGCAGCATGCACCAACGTGCCTCCAGTATGCAGCCCAGTGCCCACTGGCGCACAACTCGCAGGTTAGCAAGTCACCGCTCGACCAGCGCGCCACTTCCACCCATCAACGCGGCCCATCTTCAGCGCCCCAAACATCGGCGCAGTCTTTGTGGACCCACCCGCCATCATGCCCACATTTCTCCAATGTACAATCTGCCCACTCGCGCATCCAACGATTCGTCACGATGTCCAAACAACGCGAACATTTTGCATGGCCTAGCCATTCTCTAGCAGTAAGCTTCCTGCGCAGCCCAGCATTTTGTTCAGACAGCGCGCACAGCCCATCAGCACATTCTTCCAACAACGCCGCACATTCCTCGCGACCCACACTTCATTCATGGCTCAACTGCAAGCCCACCCACTAGCCTTCTTCCGACAGTGCTACACATTTGGGCCATTCTTCATGCACATCTGATCCAACGCGCGGCTCATTTTCCAGCATGGCTCATTAGTGCTTGACCAAGCCTAAAGCATGTGCTCGCCACCTGCCATTCCGAGTGGCCCAAGTCATCCGAAGCCCACATGCGCTCGACTCATTCTGAAGTCTACATGCACCCATCTGCCAAACCGGATGCCCACCTTTCATTCCTTGCCAGCCAGCCTAGCCTATTAGCGCGCTCAGCAAGCCATCATCCACACAGCTAGCATCCCATGATCCGTGCACCCAACATCCAAATTTCCTTTTTGTGCGCCCCATTAACCTAGTTTTTAAGTTTATTTAAATTTAGTTTATCTTAGTTTTTTCTTATTTTATTAGGATTAGTTTTAGGCTATAAGAGCACATGAGTGCTACCAATATTAAACTTTGGAATAAAAACCCATTAATGAAATTGAGTTTTTAGCTTGTGAGAGATTCTTCTTTTTGGTTCTTTGCGAAGAACTCGATCTTCTTCAAGTATTACATGAAAAGATTAAACTTTTTGATAGCTTTGTTTCAACAAATAAGTTTTATTAAGGTCAAGCTTCTCTTATTGATAACTTTGGTTCTAGCCAAAAGGTTTGGTTAAGGTTAAGTTCTTATTTTTTTAATTCGTGAGACCATCCATGATTATTGAGCGTTGTTGTAGAGACTAGGATTCTTTAATACCCTAGGTTTACATCACTAAAGCAAGCAAAATGGGAAGCAAAGCACGCAATGAACTTTGCTTGGAATAGAGACTTGACTATAGCACTCCTGAAGTCTCAACTTGAATATGCTTCGTGGAAACTATCGTAAAGCTATCAAGTAATTGGCGGCATCAAGTAATCGAATGGAAATGGGGATTTATGTATAATTGTGGCGTTCAGTACTTGGCTTGTGGGAAGCCACAACTTGCTGCTTGCTGTTTTGAAAAGGTTAGTGTGATTTTTTATAACCGGCCTCTGTTATGGCTCGATTAGCTGAGTGCTGTCTTATGGCTTTGGAAAAGAGATTGCTGGAAACCAAGCATGGCAAGTCTAGTAGATCAGAACTAAGATTCCACGTCATCGGCAAGGGAAATGGAGGCATCTTGTTTGGGAAGATTGTTCCAACAAATGGACACATCAATTTAACAGAAAGGGATGATGGGGTTTTGGATGGCAATGAGCAACCTAAGCTGTCCATGTCTTTTGCACGGCAATGACTCTTTAATGCATTCTATTTGCTGGACAATTCCAAGCCGTCTTTTTTAACATCTGTTTTGCCCTCTCATTCCACCGTTGGAGAGAATGACTCCAGGGATGATGCTCTGGCATCTAAGACTTCAAATTTTAAAAACTTAAACAGCCATGATCCCCTGTGATCTGCGTTAATTGGAGGTTTTAAATCAGGTGAATACTAATGGTGATACGAATGAACAAAGAGATTCAACAGTCCAGGAGCTTGTACAAAACTCTCTCCTGTTACGAAGCGATTAGACGGAGAGAGAAACTTTTGACTAAGCAAGCTCTTCTTGCAAACCTGGCTTTTGTAGAGTTGGAATTGGAAAACCCTCTGAGAACACTGGCAGTTGCAAAATCTCTTTTAGAGCTTCCGCAATGTTCTAGAGTTTACATCTTCTTGGGGCACGTCTATGCAGCGGAGGCTTTCTGCTTACTGAATAGACTGAAGGATGCAGCTGAGCATTTGTTATCCTATTTGATAGGAGGAAAAGATTTTCGATTGCCATTCAGCCAAGAGGACTGTGACCAATGGCAATAATTCTTTTCCAGAGGATCCACAAAAGTATTGTGTTTTCAAAACCGGAAGAAACACGTGCTTTGCTTTACGCAAACTTTGCCACTGTCTCCGCTGTCCAAGGGGAACTTGAACAGGCTCGTCAATTCATCTTGGAGGCACAGTCTCTTATTGCTTACAGTCGACAAGCCATTTGACTGCAGTTTATGTCGATATCATGATCGGTAAGTCAAAAGAAGCTATTGCCCAATTAAAGCAGTGTAGTCGTGTGAGGTTAATATCCAGCGGATTAACATTGAGTAAATCTTGTTGATTTGTCATGCTTTTCCTGTTTGTTTTTCAATTGTCTGGAGGCCCTACCTCTCAATGCAGGGTTATGGCTGGATAATCATTCCTTCAGGTAATTTGTGACATATAATAAAATATTTCTTTTCATTTTGATTTTTACATCAAAAGTTTGTCGATAGGTGATGTGGCTGATGGTCACTTTTTACGCTGAGATGTAGTTCTTATTCAGGTTCTAGTGTTTTACGGCCTAGTTAGGTGGCATCAAGAACAGAGACATTGTTCTCGTAGGAGGAAAAGTTGGAAACAAATAGTGCATTCAATTTTGAATTCTAACACAGCTCTCTTCTTTCATTCCTAACTCTGGTAAGTTCCTTTTGTAATTGATGGTTATTTCGTTGTTGTAGCCTGGAAATTATTTTGATTTGGGAAATATAATTGTGGCATAATGATTATTGCCTTTGTACAGAACACTATCTTTGTCCGTCCATATGGTTGATACCGGTTGTTTAATTTGTCCAAATCTTGTGATTTTATGGAGGTGAATCGCTTGTCTTCAAATTGAGGACAAGGACAACCACTCTTCAAATTTTGGAATGTGTCATATGTGAATTCACGAGTATGCTTTGAACTTTCTTCATGAAATGACAAACAGGCTTGTTTTTATTCACATAGCGAGGCTGTTTCTCTGCGCCAAGTTGTAGGCTCACATGGTACCTCCAATTTTAAGAGAATTGTGGGGAAAACTGCAGCTCTTTTCTTCCCACTCCTATCTTCATTTATAATCAATAAACAAAATTAGGAGTCATGTATTTTGATTTTTTTTTTCAAATTTCTAGTTTCACAGAATGAAGTTATCGAATGGGTTGTAGTTACATGCTAAATTTGTGATATTGAGAAAGCTATTTTTGTGCTGAATGACTTGTTATGAGAAAACTTCTTGCGTGCTATATTGATAAGCAGTCATCTACAGGGACCTCAAATTTTGATGGGTCTAACAGACAGACAAGGGTCATGTGCCCCTCATTTGAAGTGGTCCTTTCCCTTAACCTAAAATCTTGTTTTTTTTTTTTATGTGCTCTATTTCTCTCTCTTTTCTTGACAGAGACTCTTTTTTTATTGACATAGTGTTGTGCCTATCCTATAAAACAACTATGGTTTGCAAGCTTATATCATGATTACATGTTTTATGTTAGGATAATGATACGGTGTCGTTATTAAAATGTGTAGAAGCTTCCACATGTGTAGATTACTTATATATTTGTGTATATATTGTAAGCAAACTAACAAATCAAATACATATTATTCTTTCTACTCACAATCTCTTTCTTCCTCTCTCACGCTTTCCTTGCTACGTCTTCTTGCTCTCTAAACTCAACTTGGTATCAAAGCCAACGATGGCATCTTCGAGCAGCAATATTAATCCTTCCTCTACCATGATTTCTACTCTTCCTCCTTTATGAATCAAAACATCACTATCAAACTTGATGCTCATAACTATTTAGTATGGAAAAATAAACTTCTCAAGATTGTGATTGCAAATGGTTTAGAATCTTTTCTGTATGGATCAACTTCTGCTCCTTCTCCCCTTTTGCCTAATCTGGAATCAAACCTAGAATATATTTTCTGGAACGCTACAATAGATTACTAATGAGTTGGATTTATGCTTCACTGTCTGAATCGCTTCTTACTCAAATTGTGCCTTATACCACTCCTAGAGAGATTTGGATAGCTTTGGAAAAAATTTATTCAGCTAGCTCATTTGCCCGCATCACTAAACTTCGTAATCAACTTCAGAATTTAGCAAAGGATGGTTCGTCTGTAGTAATGTATGTTCAAAAGCAAATAGGGATTTGTAATCAACTTTTTTGCTATTGGAGAAAAAGTCAGTCAAAAGGATCAGCTTATATATTTGCTAAATGGATTGGGCAGTGAATACAATCCATTAGTTGCAGCTATTACCAGCAGGAGTGGAGAGTCTTCTACAGAAGAAGTACAAAGCTTATTTTTAAATTTTGAGTTTCGTTTGGAGAGACAAAATTATGTACCTCTGATCAAAACACTTATGCCTCAAATAAATCTTCAGTCTACTCACCATGGATACAACAATTCTTCTCAAAATGAACTTATGCGTTCATCGTAAAGCATCCTTGGTCATCCTACTGGGCGACAACAATTCTCTAAATTCAACAAGAATAATGGGTTCAAGCCTAGGTGTCAAATTTGTTTTAAACTTGGTCATACAACTGTAGTGTGTTATCATCTCACAAACACTAGTTACAAACCTCCACCAAAAAATTTCAATCCTCAAGTTGCTCTTACATTTGATTCTCCACTAGCTACTCCAGATGTCTCGACGCCTTGGTTTATGGACTAAGGAGCTACTCACCATTTTACATCCTCAGATACACAACTTATGGATGCTACATTGTATCTTGGAAACGGGAAAATTATGATGGGCAATGGTAAAGCCATACCAATTGCTAACTTAGGCAACAATATACTTTCTACTTCTTCCAAACCTATTCTTTTGCAAAATGTCTAGCATTCTCCTTTTCTTTCTCGTAACTTAGTCGGTGTCGCTAAGTTATGTTGTGATAACAATATGATAGTTGAATTTTGCTCTTCATTTTTTTTTTGTCAAGGATTGATCATCTAGGGCAATTTTGCTTCAGGGTCCACTTGTTGATGGTCTTTACAAGCTTTCTCCAAAATCTCGTCTTACTCCTTTCATGCTTGCTACCACTGTTCAATATGGTGTTTCCTCCATCCTTGATATTTGGCATCGACGTCTTGGGCATCCTTCTGCAAGAGTTCTATCTCAAGTTTTTCAACTTTTATCTCTTCCATCTTCTCATTCTACTTCTTTCTGTAATGCATGTTAGTTTGGTAAATGACATAGTCTGCCTTTTTCTCTTTCTGTTTCTCGTGCTTCTCATTATTTTGCCTGTTGGATTTGTTTTCTATGTAACAAAGATGAAGTTTACAATTGTTTTCTTAAATTTCATTTTCTAGTTCAACATCAATTTGGTTGCACAATTAGAGAGTTTCAATCGGATTGGGGAAGCGAGTTTCGCTCCCTCACTATACTATTTTTAAATCTTGGCATCCATCACTGAATTTCATTCCAATATACACCAGCACAAAATGTTCATGCTGAAAAGAAGAATAGACATAGTTGAAATAGGTTTGTCAATTCTTTCTCAAGCAAAATTTCCACTTAAATTCTGGCCATATGCTTTCCAATCCTCTGTTTTTCTTTTTTAATAACATCATTACTGATGTTCTTAATAATGTTTCTCCTTTTTAGTGTTTAGACAATAGGTTACCCAATCACAAAGGCTATTTATGTTTATTCTGGGGATAATGATCGGTGGTATACTCTCATCATGTTGTCTTCAATGAAAACTTCTTTCCTTTTGCTGCTTCAGATTCTGCATCTCCTCCTCCAGTTTCTTTTTTCTTTCCTATTTCTTTTTCTTGGCCATTATCTCCAACTCCAGCGACTGTTTCACCTACTTCGCCTTCTCCTTCTGCTTCATCCTTATCACCTTATTCTCCTTCATTATAATTTGTTCCTTGTCTTACCAATGCTCATCCGATGAAAACTTGTGACAAGTCGGGCATTCATAAACCAAAAGTTTTTATTCAACATGTGGTGTCCATACCATCTGAGCCTACTACATACTCACAGACTTCAAAATATTCTCATTGGACTCAAGCTATGCATTCTAGAATGGATGCCCTTCACCGAAACAGAACGTGGGATTTAGTTAATCCTTTACCGAGCACTAAACTAATAGGTTGCAAATAGGTTTACAAGCTTAAACTTAATCTGGATGGTTCTGTTGCTCATCACAAAGCCAGACTTATGGCCAAGGGGTTTTCTAAAGCTGAAGGAGTTGATTATTTTGACACTTTTAGTCCTATGGTTAAACATGCAACAATACGACTTGTTCTCGCTCATGCGTTCTTGCAAACTTGGCCAATTAGGCAGCTCAATATATCTAATGCTTTCTTAAATGGAGCCTTAAAAGAGACTACTCATATTTCTCATCTGCTGGGTTATATTCATGATGCTTCTAAAGTTTGCCTATTGCGAAAATCCACATACGGCTTGAAGCAATCTCCTTGTGCCAGGTATTTGAAGTTACAGATTGCTCTACTCAAATGCGATCATACAACATCTTGTTCTGATTCCTCCTTGTTCATTCTTCGATTTGGCCAAATTACTGCATTTCTTCTTGTCTATGTTGATGACATAATTTTAACAACAAATGATTTTACATTTATTACAGAATTGCTGAAGGATCTCATGTCTCTTTTTTAGGTCCCTTACACCATTTTCTTGGGATATCAGTGAAGTGTGATGACTTTACTCTCAGATTATCTCAATAATAGGAAATTATAGACCTTCTTTCTCATACATCCTTGTTGGATTCTAAACAGGTTCCAACATCGATGGCTATAAGTCTGACTTTATCCCTTCATTCAAGGGTGCTATTATTGGATAGATCTCACTATAGAAGCATTCTCGGGGCTCTGCAGTATTGTACGTTAACCAGACCAGATATTAGTTTTGTTGTTAATTAAGGTGTGTCAATTTATGCATTCTCCAACCGACACTCATTGGCAAGCAGTCAAGCGCATCTTGTACTACTTAAAATGTATATCAAATTTTTCTTTGACGTTCTCAAAATGTTTGGATTCACATTGATTGGGTTTACAGATGCTGACTGGGCCTCCTACCCAGATGATCGACGAAGCAACAGTCCTTATTGTGTCTTTTATGGGGAAAATTTAATTTATTGGTCTTCTTTTAAACAACGCTTTGTTACTCGTTCTAGCACTGAGGTTGAGTACAGAGCTGTCGCTAATGGCACCACACAAATTTCTTGGTTGGTTTCTTTGGCTGGAGAATTGAGTATTCCTATTTTTGTTCCGATGATCTTCACTGATAACGTCAGTGCTTTGTATCTCTCCTCTAATCCTATTCTACACACAAAATCCAAGCACGTAGAAATTGATTTTCATTTCGAACAAGAGAAAGTTGCTCAACAATTGGTATTTGTAAAATCTATTCTTGCAGGTAACCAGTTAGTGGACTGCTTCACCCAGTTACTTCCTACATCCAATTTTCAAATGCTTCGATCCAAGCTCTCTGTTCTGTGACCATCAGCTTGTGGGGGGATGTTAGGATAATAATACAATGTCTTTATTAAAATGTGTAAAAGCTTCCACACTTTTAGGTTAGTTAGGCATTTGTGTAAACAGACTAATAAATCAAATATAGATCATTCATTCTGCTCACAATCTCTTATTCCTCTCTCACGCTTTCCCTGCTATGTCGTCTTCCTCCCTAAACTCAACATTTTATTCTTAAAATTTTTGAACTAGTTTATAAGTTTCTGGAAAAATATTAACAAATTATTGTCTTACAGTTGAAGCTACTTTACCCTTTATACTTGTGGTTTTACAGGTCACGACAAGAGAAAAATGGGTGGAAAGTCTATGGGTTAACCACACCTTGTTTCTGATGGGGAGCTACTAAGTTATTGTGCTCCATTTTTTTTTTGAAAAATGACTCTTTTAATCTTCAGCCTCAACTATCTTCCAATATAAACTGTCAACTTATTTTGCTGTCCACAAATTTTCTTCTTTTTTATCTTGTTCATTTTGTGGTAACTATATTTTCGATAGATAGAAAAGATAATGTTCTATGCTTCTTAATTGATATAAAAAATAAAATAAATAAATAAATTGTACCCTCTTTACTATTTCCGCTTGACACTTGGAAAGATTATAGAATCTTGTACCTTTTTTATATTTCCATGGAAGAAAAGACATCCTTTGTTGATATTAATTAACTTGTCGTTTTTTTTTTCTCTTGTTAATCGATATTAATCGAGGTCTTCCAATGACTAAATAATACAAAAAAAAAAACACCGGTAGTTAGCTTGTAACGACTGCTGCGAATAAGGGTAAGTTTCTTTTTATCAAAAATTAAATTATTTAATTATAGATGTACACAACATTTTCTTACAAATTTTCTCCTCTTTACTCGCCTGTTAAAGGGTTACCCAATGAGGGTTTAGAAAATTCTAGTAATTTGAGAAAGTTTTTGCAAAAAGAGTGTACATTGAAGGGGAGGTTTTTGCATAGTGTTTGACATTTTGACATGAGAAATTCCGGTAAGTAAATCTCTTTCTGTTTTAAAGTAATGTTTCAAATAAAATAATAAATTTTGACAACGTATTTGATCTAGGTCTTGGGTTGAATCGTTGAGAAATTGGGGTTTGAAAACTTTGAAATTTAGATGATTTTCATGAGATAAATTTTGATTTCCATTCTATACTATTTTGTGTTTTAGATATAGGTTTTGTGGAAGAAGTGAGAATTGATTTAGAATTTAAAATTGAAATTTTTATACTCAAATCATCGCAAATTAAGCGAATAAAAGAGGTGTTATGAAACATTCATTACTTATTATAAATGAGTCAATTACAATGGTAAAAGCTAAAAAAGTCAAATAATCAGTTAATGGATTTGGACAAAAAGTGTGAGGTTAAAACAATCAAGTCAAAGATTGATTCATAGAGAAAAAATGACCTCGCAGGAGTATTTTATAGATTTTGAATGGATAAAGATTTTAATTGGACACATGTTCTTCATACAAATTAAAGTAGACATCCTCAACTTTGTGAAGACACCAATATCGCAAGATTTAATGGAGATTTGGTGTAACGACCCAGTTTTTATTTACTTTGAAATTGCGTGAAATTTAAAATTTTTTCTTTTATAAAATCAGAGTGAAACTTTTCTTATAAAAACCGATCATTAAAACTAATTACTTAAAACATTTTGCAGAAGAAGTAATGAACATCCTTTTTATAAAACGCAGCGGAATTTAAAACAAAACATTAAAGAATATTAAATAATTTACAAACTATTTTACAATTCATTTCCTTTTAAAACTATTTAGCCCAGCCAGCCACAAGATCCACCCATGCAAATCCTTCATCAACTGTCTTTAACCTGTTCTCTTGTTTTCTCGTACAATACCTATATCACAAGATCTAAACTAATGAGCCTATTGCTCAGTAAGTGATATAAGAAAATAAAACGTAGATATGATGCATGATCATGCGATGCATTACAGAGGAGAACCGTATCTCATCTGTAAGTCGGGACGATGGATAAGTCAATTGCTCTGGTCGCTTAACCTATGGTTCCGACGAGGAACCACGCCAATTGGGGTGTCACCACGAACCATACCCAGTTGTTTTGTTAAAGACGTTGGGGGTTTCAGAACGGGGTAAAGGTGAACCCTATCTTCCACGTAGCTAACTCCAAACCTACCACTCCATACGTGGGAGGAATATTACCGTATGGAAGTGTCATTGATCACCCGAACCCCCACACACCTATTTACATATATTAAGTATGACAAACAATATGCCTATGAGAATACCTACAGTCCTATATGATCGTACAAATGTCTAATAAACATATCATTAAAAGAATACACAACATGCAAATCTTAACTCTTGCGATGTAGGGTCCAAAGACCAAAACTCAGTAAGTATCAACTTACTTGGCTTCTGCAACCTTTTCCACTTTATTCTTTCCTCGGAAATACCTTCAAAATGATTAAATATAAATTCATCAATACATACAAATTAATTACTTTATTCCCATAACACAACTTAATGCCCTAAATCATCATTTATTATGTAGCAGAATTCGCTAATCCAAAACAGTAGAGCATCATTCGAATTCAACATGTACTATCCATACGTATCTCAACCAATAGAGAATAATTCCATTGTTTACCATATTGTTTTATCTCACGTTAACCCGGCAATAGTAGAGACAACAACCCTAATAATCTATTTAAAAGAACAGAAGAAGAACAAGTAAATCAACCCAAAACTATTCTTTATAATAGTAATGACAAGGGCCATATGCACATGTTCTCCAACCGCACAATTTTATCAAAGAATATAACTTGATAAGGAATGCCTAAATTGCCACAACCATAAGATTGCAGGGAGAAATCTAGAACCCATTCCAAACATTGCAACCTTTCCATGACTAGCCAACAGAAGAGAAATTACATAGTAACATTCCTCGACAGAAACCAAGGCAATATTCTCAATCTCCCATTTAATTAAACCAATAAATCCAATATTAATATTACCAATTTATAGCAATTAATACCTCGGATGCATAACCTTACACTTACGAAAGAACCATTTTCCAAACATATGAGCCAATGTGAATTAAAGGGATGCAAACTCATATTATCAACTAACTGGATGAGATGCAAAGCAACCCATAAAAAGTAACTACTAAATAACAGGGAACATCCTTCAGTCTTATTTTCTTTCTACATTTATTCTCATAAAATCCACAAAATCATTAAACAGAGACGAACTCAAATTAAACAGAGAAGAAATCCATTAAACCACATGAAAATATTTCTTCAAAGTATGTCTCTAAGTAGAAATTTTCCAGCAGAATAACATTCTTCACAGCAGAACCAAGTTCTCATAATAGAACTCAACAAATGCACAGGATATAATCAGCAAGATAATAACTCTCTCACAGAATTAATTGGGCAAAAACAACTCAACAAAATCTATACAGGGAAATCCTTACCAGTCAAGGATGCCCGAGAAGACCAAGGAATAGAAGCCACTTCCTCACCTTCAACTCCGTTAGTTTTTCCAGCAGCTTATCCAAACTAACCAAGCAAAACAGCAGCCACAACCAATAATATAGATCCACTACCCTTCCAAACTCTTTATAGTTCCTAATCAATATGACATTAGAGGTTAATTCCACATTCAAAATTAATTCAACCTAAATAAGTAGTCCATAACCAGTCCAATATTCCAAGAGCAATTCCTTACCTTTACTCCTATTCACGGATGTTCAGCAACTTCAATCCACGGATGTTCAACCGGATTTTCCAACAGAATATCACTTCACCACACACCACTCTTTACAACAGGGTAACTTCACAGACAACTCATTTACGTGTAGAGTGGAGCACAGAAGAGGAAACTTACCTTTTATAGACAGAGGAAAGAGTGAGCTGCAGCAGGGGATAAGATGCAAGCTGCAAAAGGGGAAGCTGACCATTACCCACTTCAAGGAGGAGAGGTCCATTGAGGATGACCCATGTGAAAAGCCTTTCACACCTATGGGAGAGGCCAGACGCCACAAAAAGAGGTTGGAGAGAGAAGCTTCCATTGTGTAAGACATGAAATCAGAAGAAAGAGAAAGAGAACTTAAATAGATTTTCGCAGATTTCAGACTTTTCGGAAGTTATGAGGCGGCTGCGCCAGATTTTGGATGAGATCCATGCGTCCGAAAACTGACAAAAATCCGTATAGATTCAAATTGACAACGTTCGCATCGTCCGCGCCAGATTTCAGAAGAGACAGAGGCATCCAAAATCGTCAAGAAAATTGTACATATTCAAATCAACAACGTCCTCGTCATCCAAACCAGAATTCGGACGAAATATACGCGTCCCAAAACTCACCAAATTTGTACATATTCATTTCTATCTCATCCGTGCCAGATTTCTGATGAAACCGAGGCATCCAAAAACTCATTGTACACACTTTTCTTAAATTCCAAACTTAAATCCATTTTCAATATTAACCCTATACCTTCCAAACATAATTCGACGCGTGGACCATTACGAAATATGATATGATTTGCATATATATATATATATATATATATATATATATATTAACCCTCCAATTTAATACCTCGATAAATGGGGAAAATATCCAGTGTATTACATTTGGTCATTCAAATGGAATTCCAAATTTTGCCTAGATTCAACAAACTTATCCTATTCAAATTTAACAATTCTTATCCAACGTTTGAAACAACTATTGAAATTTTAAAGATATAGCGATTGAAGGCATTTGAACCAGACTAGACATCTTTTATTTATCTATTTGTATGCTATAAATAATAGACATATTTATTTTATTATGGAGGTTGATTAATACTTTTATAGTGATAGTGTTTGCTTTGATTCTTTAAAGAACTTTATGAATTTATCAAGAGTTTTTTGTTGCATTCAATCTAGACTTATCACTCAAAAAGTTCTCTTTTTTCTTGAGTGTGGCGTCTACACTCTTTCTTATACCTAGTTCTTATCTCTTCATAGATAATGGGTCAAGATTGTCTATTTTCATTAGTATTATACATTTTTTTCTTATCTCTTCATGGACAAAGGGTTAAGGTCTGCTATTATTTTTTAAATTGATTTAGATCGATCTTTCTTATTTTCTTTTAATATCACTATTCTTCGTGAGGTTCATATCAGTAAAGTTGTACAATTTTAAGTTAAATCACGATTTTAATAAAATTTAGATTGTTTTCGACATATATTTTGTGGAAAGATGAGAATTTTCATAATTTATGGACACTTTTGTGTCCTCAGGGGAAAGGAAACTAGTTGATTGAAAGATAACTAAGAGGTCGACGCTTGAAGATCAATTGACTGAACTTAAAAAAAGAAGATCGACTGGTGCGGTCGACTGGACTGCTTTCGAGGACTACCAGTTTGGTTGGCCATATTTCTTCGAGGTCTTTCGGATCGAGTTTTAAAATTAGATTTTTCCAAGAATTGTTTCGTATGTCCCCTGAGTTTGTTCCTATCCCGGTTATAGGTTCCAACAATCTTTTAAATGTTAAGAAAAGTGAATTGATTTTAATATGTATACTTTTATAGGTTCAAAGAATTAACGACAGGTTTAGATTTCTTGAATTATTTGGACTTGGGCTTTGGATTGGTAGTTTAAGCTCAAGTAGGGTTTAATTTTATATCTAGCATCATAACATTTTATAAAATCTTATTTTGAGACGTGTTTTCATACAAAATGACATATACCTTTTTATTTGTGATGTTTTGGAGAAGGCTTCGTACAAGTTGGACAACCAAGAATTTGGGTGGCTGAGGACAAGAAAACCATCCAAATGTGAAAGAGGGTATAACTCTTAGACAACTCCATTTTTCTATGAGGTTTATCTCTCTAAAACTTTCAAGAGAGGGAGAGGAAGTTGAGTGGCATAATCATGTAAGAATGAGAGTTTTTCTATAGGGAAAGCAAGAGAGACAAGACTATGAGTGTCACGACCCGCAAGGGACCAGAGATAGAACGAATAATGACCCGACCCAAAGAACCGAATCGTTTGACCCTTTTTCACTTTATATTTATTAATTAGTAGCGAAGACTTAAATATTTATTACAACCTAGGGCCCGACGGAATTTTGGCTTAACAGGTCCAACAAGTGATATTAGACAGTATAATAATATTATCTAAATAAAATACCTTGTAGAAAATAAAAATAGGAATTACAATTATCCATAACAAAAATTTACCTCACCAAAAGTAAAGTTAATAAAATACTGGAAATAAAATAAAGTCCAAAGAATTTAATCCTGATTCAGCAACGAGAAGTCTTGCTAATAAAATTTTGAAAATGTGTCATTCAGGTGAGTTGACTAAACTCAATAGGGATCAGAATTAAATGTAATAATGATTTATTTGAAACAATGTTCAAGCATGCGTGAATTTAAAACTCAAATTTTATAAATTCATTTTAGAAAATTTTTTACAAGAAGGCACATGTTTAAAACAACTCACTAATACATTATATGTAATTAAAAATAGGTAATTGTTGTACTAGATAAGAATCTAAGTAAAAATACAGTTGCTCATAAACTCTGGGAACACTATGTTATAGGCATATTACAAAATAAAAGCAATGCTCGCCGATCGCAAAAGCCACATAAAATACCCTGATCAGGTTTAGGATTTTGCGCCCAGGGACACAATAATACAACTGTCCAATTACTCTAGTTAACAACAAATAAACACATCCTCCTATGGTCGAATGTGTGTGAAATAAAACAAACCCTAAATCTGGTAAATCGAACTCGGTTTACATGATTGAGTTGATCCTAAAGTTTTAATATGCATGCTCAATTAATATGCTCTGAATTCTCATCATATTAAGCATAAGGTTAAGTGGTGATTGTATTTGAATGAATGTTGAGGAATAAAGATTGTTTGAATTGTGTAGGATGAAGTTGTATTTGAATGAATGTTGAGGAATAAAGATTTCACTTATGGTCTTTGAAGATTAAGAATTTTTCATGTTTTAGTGAAGTGTTCAGAGAAGTGGTCTACCACTCTTGGATAGTGGCTGACCACAAATCTGGCAGATTGCAGATTTTATTGAAGTGTGTAAAGGAGTGGTCGACCACTATAGCAGTGGTTGACCAGTTTGAAAGCATATTGAAAAATGGAAGCTTTCGGGTCAAAAAATGGTGGACTACTGTAGGAGTGGTCGACCACAAATCCTGCAGAATGAAAAATAAATCCTTGGGAAGGTTTTTGGTCGAACAATTTCTCAAAGTTGGTCGACCAGAATGCGAAAAGTCACCAGAATTAGGGTGAAATGTTGGGTTTTGATTTGAAAACTTGTGGTGTGTCACCCCCACCATGTCCTAGCTTTAAAATACCACCAGCTTGAGGCTGGAGGGAAGAGAATAAGTAAGGGCAAAGGCTTAGAACTTTGAAAAATTGAAGAGGAAGAAGGAAATCACACAAAAATCTCTCAAGCTCTCACTTTCTCGCCTTCTCTCAGGAACTTGAAGGTATAAAAGTTCTTTCATGATTTTATTAAGAATTCTACAAGATTATGGAGGTTGTGATTGAAAGAAGAAGTGGAATTGGAAGAAAAAATTAAAATTGGGTGAATTAGATATTTGATGTTTTTTACTTGTCTTCGTGAAATTTCTAAGTTAAACCAATTAGACATGTTATAAAAGAAATCTTAAGGAAGAAGTAGGTTCTAGAATTAATGGATTTGGTTAAGTAGTGTGAAAGTTATGATCGATCAAAGATAGGTGAAAATCGAAGGAAACCCTAGAGTGCATGTATAAATGATTGTAACTATTGTTAATGGATATTTATTGGTTTTGAAGGTATTGTAAAGAGATAATCTTAAAGGCTACATTATGTTATGGAATTGAGGTAAGAGACATGTGTGTTTTTGGCCTATTGGCCTACATCACAAGAAATTTGGAAATTATTGATTATGTTTTGTAGTTATAAGGATGTTATTATGATATGGCATAATTACTTCTATGTTCACATGTGATCAGTTATAGGAAATATATGAGGTTAGTATTGATGTCATTAAAGAATAAAATATTGATTGTTAATGACATAATAAATGTAGGAAATGTAAAGTGTTGTGATATGAAATGTGTAGATGATAATGTGGATTGTATTGATCACATGCATTTCATTCATCTTGGTTTTAATGAAAATGTACATTAATGTTTTATGCATATGTTTTAAAAATGGAGTTAACATGTTATGGAAATAAACGTAAATAGACGCAATGGGGTATGAGTTCTTGAGATGGCTGCCCCGTGTCAGTCAATAAGTGCCACTCTACCTTATACGGTGATACTTCTGGCACCTGTATGGGTAAGTGAAACTAAAAAAAATTGGAATAAAATGGAAATAAACATAAATAGACACGGTGGGGTAGGTGATACCCCTAGCGTCTGTATGGGTAAGTGAAACTAAAATAAAATACAATAAATTGGAAATAAACGTAAATAAGTGCGATGAAGTATGAGTTTTTTAGATGGTTGCCCGTGTGGGTCAATAGGTGTCACTCTACCTTTTATGGTGATTCCTCTAACGCTTGGATGTGTAAGTGGAATTAAAGTTAAAGTTAAACTTAAAAGTAAAGGTAAAGGTAAAAATAAAGAAAAAAAATGAAAATGAAAACTGCATTTGTTTTATAAAGTGCATGGTATGAGCATAACATATTTTCTCTCTTACTGAGCCTTAGTGTAATATCCGGAAAATATGTCCACATGTAAAACTTTGATTATATGTAATACAATACTTGAGCATTGAGAAATTGTATTTCCAAATCATTGATATTATTGAGATTATTGATATTTCTATTGTTTGGAAAAATAATGAAATTGCATAGTATTAGGTTTTGTAAGGCGTGTAAATTAATTATACATTAGAGAATAAATATGGAGAATACCATAAGGAGTTGGGGGTCGATCTTAGGGGAGCCGTGGTCGATCACTCGCAAAGCAAAACGTTTAGGAACTTAGCATCGATGGAAACAAGCAAAAATGACAATAGCGAAGCAAAATATTGGGTGTAGTCGTAGATAGAAACGGTCAACTGTGTGGTCGACCATAAAAATGGCAGAGTCTAACACTCTTGGGAATACTGAATGGTCGTCGATTATCCATAAAAGGTGATGATCAACCAGCATTGTGAGAATCGTGAAAAGATTAGTTAAGGGTTGATCATGAGATCGACTAGTACAAAAACAAATAATTCCTTAGTAATTTGCTATCAATCATGTGATCGACCGATACCAAGAAAAATTGTGAAATATTGGTTTGCGGTCAATTACATGATCAACCGGTGTGTAATCCTTAAGTTACAAAAATATGGTAACTAATGTTTGGAAGATTTCGAATAGCCTGGAACCATGGATCATGCCTCCTCGTCACCTCTAGGGTTTTAAGTGTATAAATAGGAGTTGATTGGCCGATGGGTAAGAGAAAACACCCCCTGCCTTCTCTTTGGGTTTCCTCTTGATATTCTTGTTTGGTTTTTGGGTTAGGTGTGCTGAGTGAGTTGGAATTATGGCTGAAGGAGAAGGGTTCTTGGCTGGAATAATTTCATATGAGAGGGAATAACACGAAGGAAGGTAAGGGATTTGTGTGTGTTTTGTCCAAAAGGACCTACTCACAAGATTAGGGTTTGGTGAGGCTTGTTATTTGTGCTCTCTACTTGGATGATGAAACTGCTAGTCTGCTTCTATGATTAATAAATCTGTTTCTTGCTAATGAACAATAGAATATATTTGTACTCTGTTTTTGATAATGAATGAAAGAGAATTTTTATTATTGGTTGTTAGTTGTTGTGAATAGAATCATCATTGTCTTTCTATTCGATAATGACTAGAAGAGAAATATGTTATCTTTTTCTTGGTGATGATAATGGAATTGTCTCTGCTTGATGAAAGTTCAGTAATGATGATGTGATTTTAGAATGACTAGACTTTCTGCGATAAGAATTTGATAAGGGCATAAATATGCGGTTGGCTTATTCCTTGTGCATTTATGGTTGATTTCTTTTGTATCTCCTAGTTTATTCCCTATTCATATCCCACATTCGCTAGGGCTTAAAAACTGTTGGTACGTTGAAATAAGTTGACATGACTTTCTGTTTTATTTCGATGATTAGGGCACATGATAGAACACTTTGTTTAGTGGTTGAAATTGATCTTTGTCTGATGCATGATTGGAACTATTAGGAATAATGTAGATAATATTGCTTTTGCTTTATCAACCTATTAGTAACAACAAGTACAGAGTTAGTTACTGTTGATTTATGATTCATAACATGTATAGATTTACATTTCTTCTTGCTATGTTAATGTCGGTTGATGTGTCAATTACAGAATGTTTGAAAAATTTATTTATAATTGCATAACTCAATGGTTGGTGAATTTTACTATTTTCAATATTATAGGAATTTTTGTGTGATATCACATAGGCATGTCAGTTAGGGTTGCATTTAAAGCATTGCATGGGATAATAATGAATTTAATGTTTGTAAATAGATGTTGGAGGTTGGAGAGTATAGTGATGGTGATGCTTGAGAGAATTGCGAGATGATGTATCTCTTCGCATATATGGATTGAGTGACATGTTCTGCCCAGACTAGGTCTCGGCTATCTCTCTGTGGGAAATATCTCCAATGTTCTGATTGGAAGTGAAATGTTAAGTAAAAGTAGAAGGGATAAGTTCCCTTTTGACATGACAGACATGTGCATAGAGTCAACAGAAACATTATGCATTTCATTTATATTTCTTATTGGGCATTAGACTCATTATCTCTCTTGTGATGGTTCATTATCTTTTCATAAGAGATTTTAATTGTGTTCAAGACTTTGAAATAGGTCGGTTTTAAGTTATGTTGTTTTGTTTTTAAAGAACGATTTCATCTTTTTCGCACTTATTTTCTCTGATATTTTCTTTCAAGCATTTTTAAATAAAGTTTCAAAAAAATATTTTTATTGGAAAGTCAAATGGAAACGGGATGTTACAATTATGGTATCAGCACATAATCAGGTATAACGTGATTCTGTAGATTGCTGGTAACACAAGACTTATCGTAGCATACTTCTTCAACTGTAAGTGCTTTGTTAAATTGTTTTGTTAGTTTAAATTTCATTGATTGTTCAATTGCCTTATTAGTTTCATGTTTCATAATTTCCTCTAAGAATAATAAGTATAATGCTTCCTAATATACATTTTCGGTAGAATAACTAGTCTAATGTTTTGTAATAGTCAATGCTAAAAAATATCAAATTATTTTAGGCTAATAGGATGGTGAGGGGAATTAGAGGAAATGTGCAAGCCGATACTGCAAGAGATGAAGTTGCTTGTTCAGGAAATGCTGCGGCCCAAGACCCTGTTGTTGAATAGGATCATAAGGATGAAGTTCTTAGTCGCTTGACTGTTATAATGGACTGCCAATTGCAGTTCATGGAACGTATTATGGAGAGGGAGAATGGGAATGAAAATCAATGCCCGACGAAGCTGGTTGGGAAAAGTTTAGGAGACTAAAGCCTCCATGCTTCAACGGAAATGTTATTGATGCCATGGGAGTTGAGGACTGGATTTAGTCTCTACAGGATATGTTCGAGCACATGAAAATTAGAGAGACCGAGAAAGTTTCATGTACTGCATACCTGCTGGTTCAAGATGCAAGGTTCTGTGGGATACTGTTAAGGCAGCTCAAGATGTTAGAACTCTGACGTGGGACCAACATACGGAGCTCTTTTATGAAAAGTATTTCAACCAGATAATCTGGTCAAAGAAATTGGTGAAATTCATGCAGTTGCACCAAACTTGAACCGTATTTGAGTTTATAAGGAAATTTGAAGCACAATGTCGATTTGCGTCAGACTTGGTGGCAAACAATATGCTGGACGATATTCCAAAGACAACATTCTGAACAAGTTATGGGTACTATGAATTTCTTGTAATGTTGTTTGGGCTGACCAACTCTCCATTGGCATTTATGGACTTGATGAACTAAATTTTTAAGAAATACCTGGATAAGTTTATCGTTGTATTCATTGATGATATTATGGTTTATTCTTGTTTAGAATAGAAGCATTATAAGCATCTAAGGATTTCCCAGTCTATTTTGGAGCAACATCAACTATATGAGATGTTCCCAAAGTGCAAATTTTTGTTGAATGAAGTCAGCTTCCTTGGCCATGTAATTTCTAAGGATGGTATTGCAGTAGATCTAGCAAAAATCTAGGCAGTTGTTGATTGGGCACAAACGAGAAATGTGGGTGACTTAAGAAGTTTCCTTGGACTAGCAGGATATTACCGACAATTTATAAGCAAATTTTATAAAATTACACTACCTCTAACTAGTTTAACGCAGAACGATTTTGGTGGTCTAGCGAGTGCAAAAGGAGCTTTCAAGAATTGAAACACCGATTGACTTCAGCACATGTCTTGGCCCTATTAGAAGAAGAAGACAATTATTGTATTTATTGTGATGTATCCAAAAATGGGTTGGGCATTGTACTTATGTAGAACGAAAGGTATTTGCTTATGCTTCAAGACAACTAAAACTGGACGAGGATAACTATCCCACCTATGATATGGAGTTTACTGTGGTGGTATTCACACTCAAAATATGGAGGCATTATTTGTACGGACAGCGGTGCAAGATTTTCACGGATAACAAAAGTTTGAAGTATATTTTAACTCAAAAGGAGTTGAACAAGAGACAACGGTAGTGGTTAGAATTTGTGAAGGACTACGATTGTGAAATCAAATATCACCCCAAGAAAGCAAACATAGTAGCAGATGATCTAAGCAAAAAAGTTGCCGTTATGAGTATGCTATGTGTGGAAATGCCCGCATGACTTCATAAAGATGTTCAAGAATTGGATGTAAAGATGATTCTTATGCAGCTAACTACTCTTTTATGAACACTATCGATGAAGCCTACGATACTAAAGAGAATTAAAGATGCTCAACAGGAACATAAGTGATGCAAAGAGTTTAAGTTGAACCCAACACTAGTGAAATATCAGTACTATTCCATGTCTAGTGATCAAATTGTGAAATTTAAGGATAGATGGTTTGTACAGGACAAGATAGAATTGCGTTTGCAATCCTAAGAGAAGCTTACTCTTCAAGTTTTTCTATTTACCCTAGATGCAACAAAATGTATAAAGACCTCAAGTTACATGATTATTGGTCGGTAATGAAATTTGATATTGCTTAGTATGTGGCTTTGTGTCATGTATGCCAACAAGTGAAGGCGGAACACCAAAGGCCAGGGGGAATGCTGCAACCAATGCCTATACCAGAATGGAAATGGGAGCACATCACTATGGATTTCGTCATGGGATTGCCTAGGATCATAAAAGGACATGACACGATTTGGGTGTGATAGATTGACAAAGGTTGCCCATTTCTTGCCTGTTGTGATGACTAATAGGATGAACCAGTTCACCAGATTATATGTTAAAGAGATCGTGCATTTACATGGTGTACGGATCTCAATTGTATCGAATTGGGATCTGAGGTTTACCTCTGTGTTTTGGAAAAGTTTAAAAAAGGCCACGGGCAAGGAGTTAAAGTTTAGCACCACCTTTCACCTGTAAAGTGATGGACAAAGCGAGTGAACTATTTAGATATTGGAAGATATGCTTAGAGCTTCCGTATTAGAACTACAAATTGGATGGGAGAAGATGCTATCTATGATGAAATTTGCCTACAACAATAGCTTTCAAGCTACTATAGGAATGATGCCTTGTGAGACTTTGTATAGTAGAAAGTGTAGATCTCTATGACAATGGGATGAGGTTGAAGAAGCTTAATTTTATGGGCCAAATATGATACAACAATCATCTGAATTAGTCTTTATACGTCAAAGGATGTTGGCAGCTCAAAGTTGCCAAAAATGTTATGCGGATCTTCGTCGAAGGGAGTTAGAATTTGACAAAGGAGACTTGGTGTTTCTTAAAATATCGCCATTTAAAGGAGTTATCTGGTTTGGTAAGACATGAAAGTTAAGTTTGAGGCACGTTGGCTCGTTTACAGTTATGAAGAGGATAGAAAAAATGGCATATCAATTATTCTTACCAGACTCGGTGGAAGGATTTTATAACGTATTCCATGTATCGATGTTAAAGAAGTGCCTTGGGAATTCATCCGATTGATATTGAAATTCAACTGAACTTATGTTATGTAGAAAAACAATTTTGGATTCTGGATTCAAGGATTAAGGAACTATGACATAAAAGGATTATGGTCGAATCATTCAACTGAGGAGGCTAAGTGGGAACGAAAGGAAGATGTAGAGTTGATGTACTAGTGGAAGGGGATTAGAATTTAACCTGAAAATTTGTGTTGAAGTGTTGAAGATATATGTTCAACCAAAGGTGGCTGTCTTTAGGAGTGGTGGTCGATAGGGCAGTCGACGGAGTGGTCGAGTATGTCGACCAAAACATGAAACAGTGGTGGCTCTGAAAATCGATCAATAAAGTGGTTGCGGAATCAATCGAGCTGATCTACCAGTTTCTTGGTTTCCTTAATTTTCGAAAAATTCACTTTGTGAAAGTCTAACTTTGGAAGCTTGTAACTCCCTCATTTTAGATGTTTTTAAGCAGAAATTTGAACCACACCAACTTGGATGAAATAAGAAAAGAACCCGATAAGAGTTATAATAATATCAACAACATATGAGGAAATATGCTAGATAGAAATTATGTTCTCATAAATAGAAATAATTGAGATGAACACTCCCGTATGAATGATTTGTTGATGAAGCGCCTTAAGAAAGTTGGACACCACTTCACACCTTCTTCCTCTAAGGAGTAGGAACACAAATGCAAATAAAAAAGGCTACCCAACTTACAAGTAACCTTAATCTTGTGATATAATACACACGAGGGAAACTTTGGTTGTGACACACCAAAGGTTTGAAAAATGAATCACACCAATTTTGAAAATAAGCAAAAGCTTTGTATTATCAAATTCAACTCCTTAAACATGTACATAAGATGGCTTTAATTAGCCTATTAGAAACTATAAAATAGTGGTAAACTAATAAAGCAACAATAACCCTAATTGTCTCATAGAATAAGTTATTCGATTTTCTACTTAATAGAAACTAGGTTAATTAACTGAAAGAATATTTAATGAATATCTTCAGTTCTTCTTCTGCAAGTTTAGATGTATTTTGGCAGCTAATCCTTGTCGGTGCTTGGCTACTTGAATGGTTTCAATGTAGAGATTTCCTTGGTGTCCAAGCTTGAACACTTGGAGTTTCCTTAATCTTTGCTCTTGGTTCCATGGACTTTTGACAAAGCAAATTAAGTCCACATTTAATGATCTAAGCCATTCAAGAAAGCTTAAGAAAATAGCTACAATTTGTATAAATCACTCTTTTTGAAATGACGCTGTTTTGAATGAAAAAATAGTCAAACAATTGTCGAAGGCCAAAAAGAAGACAATTATGGAAAGTCCATCAAATATTTCACAATTATTCTTGGACTTCCGTCTATGCTTGACCTTGAATGACTCCATGATATTCTTTGAGGTTTGATTAATAATAGAATGGACTCGTAGTCCATTAGGAGGCAAGGTTTCAGGAATTATTTTATTAGCTGAAATTTTGAGGACAAAATTTTAATAAGGAGTGGAGTACATAAAATCTGAAAAATATGTCCACATGTAAAACTTTGATTATGTATAATTCAATACTTGAGCATTGTGAAATTATATTTCCAAATCAGTGATATTATTGATGTTTCTAATGTTTGGAAAAATAATGAAATTGCATAGTATTAGTTTTTGTAAGGGGTGTAGATTAATTATATATTAGAGAATAAATATGGAGTCATAAGCTTTATCCAACTGAATCGGTTCCCCAACTGAACCGGTTCAGTTATTTAACAATAATCCCCACTTATGCATATTAATCTCATTCTTAATTAAATGTATATGTTTAAGTCTTAATGTAATTATGATCCTACACCTTGATTACTGTGATGACCCAGTTTTCCATAAGCTTTTAAAATGTTTGAAATTAAAATTTTTTGTAAAATAACTAAAATCTTTCATAATGAGAGTGCCAAAACCGAGCGTCAAAAATCAATTTATTACATTCGTTATGAAAAGAATTTATTAAAACATAGTGAAAACGAAAAGATTTCTATTAAAACAGCTAAGTAAAACACTACTTTTCCAAAACACTTTACTCGTCTTTAGCCTTACCAGCCACATGCTCTGCCCGTGTAAATCTTTCATCGACTACTTTGTATTTTGTTCATCGTTCTTCTCGTTATACACGTATACCTACACTACAAGTAAACTGTAAGCCCAAAGGATTAGTAAGGAAAAAGAATGCATATGACATGCCTGTCTTTAGTTCACTTGGAATAGGTTGCCCCAAAACAATCTTTTCATTACATTTCATTCATTCGTTCATTACTCGTACATCGAGTTAGAAGTTGAAGGAACAGATACTAGATGAAATAGTCTGATCGGCTTTGAGCCCTAAATGGACTAGATTCGAACTACCCATCCGCCCATCAACCTCTCATTGCATCATTCATTATCGTTCATTGCATTCGTTTATTTCATGTTCTTCACTCATGCATGTGAGCACCACACCGAGGGCACTCCCTACTTGTTTTTATTATCATGAATGCATGTTGACACAATATAGAAATAACAATAATTAAAAAATGAATAGCTAGAGTAAAATGAATAATAAACAACGAATGATAAGAATAACATTAATTGAAAGCAACCTGGAAACAAGTTGAAAGCGACATATAACATAGTAAGATGAATATAATATACACTCCTAAGCATTCAAGCGGATTAAGCATGTCAAACAATGATATGACACCGATAACTAACGGAAAGATGCTCAGAAATTATCTATAGAAACATATTAAATAAACAACTAACGGATACGTGCTTGACTTATAATTAAAGGATAGTAAACTAAACTAATTACATATGCTCTTTTAAACTAACACGTATACAGGATTATGCCCAGCCAATAGAAAACATAATCATGCTTAATAAATTGATATTAATTAAAGTCCTAATTAATTATAAATGAAATAACTAACCGACTTTATATATTCGAAAGTAACATGCAATTTATTAAGTTAACTAATCGTGCTCAGATTACTTAAGGATCTCAAATGATAGATTTTATTCTAATTGGTTGATCATGCTTTTATTTCCCATTGATTAAACATATTGCAATTCATGATCTAGTTAATTAAACGTGCAAAGAGTCCTATTTGACATGATCGATTTATTTAATTCTATTAAACATGCTTCTAGAATCATTATCCAAATTAATCTTCACATGCTTGACTTACGGAAATGAAACAATTATTAAAAATTAAGAAACTACAGCGAATGACAAGGTAGATATGCCGGAAACTACAACCAGATAATAGAACTAATTGTACAAAACAGAATTTAAAGTCTCTATTCATAATTGATCATATGTGCAGATCATATCATCCTTCATTTCATCATTCTATCCTATAACTCTCATAATTATTCATCATTCACTCATTGCATTTCTCCACTACATTAGCAATAAGAGATACCAATTCTATTTCCTAACCAGAACCAAGGAAAGCAATAAACATCACAACCAAGAGAATACACTGTACAAAATAGTCAAGAATATATATCAAGGAAAAACAATACAATTCATACAATACTTGTGGGTAGGGCTTTGATGGCCAGAAACCCAATTCTTTACCTCAAAACATTATTGCGCATTAGCACTTACTCGCTATCCTTCTTTGTCTTTTCGATAACTTCACAAATTAGTAACATTTATTATTAATCTAGTCGATTAATCAACGTATAAATATAGCGTCTCTTTCTTATCCTAAAGCCTTAAGAAATTTTAGGAACTCGTTGACACCTAAACAGAACATAGTTTATTTCAGTAAATTAATCCAATTACTAAGGCTTGTTTCCACACAACCTAGCACATCCATATTTATCAATGTCCAACAATCCAATGATAGAGCACTTTGTACATATATTCAATTTTATCGCCAAATAGTACCAATGAGCCATATTCATGCTTCATTCAGAAATTCTTGATTGGATAACTCAAAGAATTAATGTAATCCACCAAAGTACTCAATATTACGGTTAGACTCCATAGAGAAACTAATCCAATACAAACAGGGCTTAATTCACACATTCAACTTCCAAAAATCCATCTAGAACACCAATCAATATTCATAATTACAGAAGTACAACCAAAGTTAGTGTGTAATTGAGCATTTAAGTCCAAATGATTAAAACTACAAACATGAATCGTCCAATCCTGCTCGTCGGTCGTTACTACCATGCTGTCGTAATCAATCCTCATCGGCAGTTGACGAATCATCGAAGCTCGCCATCACCCGACGCCAAATTCATCAATCTCAAAGTCAAATTGAAGACACGAGCACCAACAGCAACCCACGCCACTTGCGAGATCCACCGACGCAACCCACATCACTGCAACATCTTGTCTGTTGCCAGAAATCCATTTCGTCACCTTGCAGAGACCCGAGCTCCCGCTGTCGCGTGGTCCCGATCGCCTCCTCCCTCTCTCGGCTCTCTCTCTCTTCACGTTTTCTTTAGCACAAACATGCCATTAACCTATTTTTTTTTCTTCCCCCTTTAATTTGTTTCTTGAACATAACCAAACAGCTTGAACCAGTTCAACAGTGAACAAGTTCAGTTCTCCCTCCTTTCTTCGCTTAATTTATCTTTTAATTTCCCCCTTTTAATCTTAATAAATTTATATTGAAGTATTAAATATTCGTATCGAACATTAACGACCCAATTTCTAACTCCCGACTTATTATAAATATTGTTTAAAAATTATTAGAGGTCCAATTTAAAATTTTCAATTCCATTTCCTTAATTGATTTTCATCGATTAAACTTCTATTAAATTATAACCTAACAGTTGCGTAATTGGTAATACCCCGATAATTATCCAATTTAAATAGTCGGGGTGTTACATACCACCCTCCTTATATAAATTTCATCCTCTAAATTTGCCCTAGGTCATACTCACACTAACGTTAACATATGCATCGAATCTCTTCTTAGCTATCCCATTTGATGACGTTTTTTCCCTCTTAGTTGTCTTACCACTTCATTGTATCTTAGACTATCTACTCCTTTCACCACTACTTGATTAACTTAACTTCATCCAAAATGCATCCTCTCATACCCAAAAGTCGATCAACTCTCGCACTCTCTCACCACTCTTCTGATGCGCCAGTCTGATTACATCAATTCAAGAGAAAAAGTGCCTTAATCGGTACCATTCTTCAACATCAAGAGTCGAAAGGCAAACTCTTTATATACAAATACTTCCTTAATCCAATAAACACTTTACCGTTGCAACTCAACTCTTGAACCTACAACACCTTCCTCCTTTTCTCCACGACTTTGGCATGCTCGAACGTGCTCTCCACCATCCAATTCATCCATCCAAGTTTTCCCAAGATATGAACTACACTAGTCCATGGCTAAGTTAGACGCGTTCTATCTTACTTCTCTTTTTGTATCTATAACCATTCTTGTTTCTGTATCTGTATCTGTTTTTGTTTCTGTGTCCGTATTTGTATCCGTGTTTGTATCCGTATCTGTATTCGTATCTGTATCTATTCATAGAAATTAATTTCTAGAAATTTGTGTCTATAATTTCACTTCTAGAAATTTGTTTCTAGGAATTAGTTTTAAAAACCACTGCTCTAATACCAACTGTGACGACCCAGTTTTTCATAACATTTTAAAATGTTTTAAATTTAAAACTTTTGTAAGATAACTAAAATCTTTCATAATCAGAGTGCCAAAACCGAGCATCGAAAATCCATCCATTACATTTGTTATGAAAATAATTTATTAAAACATAGCGGAAGCAAAAACATTTTTATTAAAACACGCTAAATAAAACACTACTTTTACAAAACACTTTACTCGTCTTTGGCCTGACCAGCCACATGCTCTGCCCGTGTAAATCTTTCATCGACTGCTTTGTATTTTGTTCATCGTTCTTCTCGTCATACACGTATACCTACACCACAAGTAAATTGTAAGCCCAAAGTATTAGTAAGGAAAGGGAAAATGCATATGACATGCCTCTCTTTAGTTCACTTGGAATGGGTCTGCCTCAAATCAATCTTTTTATTATGTTTCATTTATTCGTTCATTACTCATACATCGAGTTAGAAGTTGAAGGAACATGTACTAGATGGAATAGTCTAATCAACTTCTAGCCCTAAGTGACTAGATCTGAACTACCCATCCACCCATCAACCTCCCATTGCATCATTCATTATCATTCATTGCATTCGTTCATTACATTTTTCTCACTCATGCATGTGAGCACCACACCGAGGGCACTCTCTACTTATTTCTATTATCATGAATGCATGTTGACCCAATATATAAATAATAATAATTAAATAATGAATAGCAAGAGTAAAATGAATAATAAACAACGAGTTATAAGAATAACATTAATTAAAAGCAACATGGAAACAAGTTGAAAGCAACATATAACATAGCAAGATGAATATACTATTAACTACTAAGCATTCAAGCAGATTAAGCATGTCTTACAATGATACGACAATGATAATTAATGAAAACATGCTCAGAAATTATCTATAGAAACATATTAAAAAAACAACTAATGGATACGTGCTTGACTTCTAATTACAGGATAGTAAACTAAACTAATTGCATATGCTCTTCTAAACAAACACGTATATAGGATTATGCCCAGCCAATAGAAAATAGAATCATGCTTAATAAATTGATATCAATTAAAGTACAAATGAAATAACTAACCAACTTTATATATTCGAAAGTAATGTGCAATTTATTAAGTTAACTAAGCGTGCTCATATTACTTAAGGAGCTCAAATGATAGATTTTATTCTAATTGGTTGATCATGCTTTTATTTCCCATTGATTAAACATATTACAATTCACGATCTAGTTAATTAAACATGCAAAGAGTCCTATTTGACATGCTCGATTTATTTAATTATATTAAACATGCTTCTAGAATCATTATCCAAATTAATCTTCACATGCTTGATTTACAGAAATGAAAAATTATTAAAAATTAAGAAACTACAGCGAATGACAAGGTAGATATGCCAGAAGCTACAACCAGAGAATATAACTAATTGTACAAAACAGAATTTAACGTCTCTATTCATAATTAACATTACGTGCATATCATATCATCTTTCATTTTGTAATTCTGTCCTACAACTCACATCATTATTCATCATTCACTCATCGCATTTCTCTACTAAATTAGCAATAAGAAATACTAATTTTATTTCCTAACCAGAACCAATGAAAGCAATAAACATCACAACCAAGAGAATACACTACACAAAATAGTCAAGAATACATATCAAGGAAAAACAATACAATTCGTACAATACTTGTGGGTAGGGCTTGACAGCCAGACACCCAATTCCTTACCTCGAAACTTTATTGCTCGGTAGCACTTACTTGCTATCCTTCTTCGTCTTTTCGATACCTTCACAAATTAGTAACATTTATTATTAATTTAGTCGATTAATCAACGTATAAACATAGCATCTCTTTCCTATTCTAAATCCTTAAAAAATTCTAGGAACTCGTTAACACCTAAACAGAACATAGTTTATTTCAATAAATTAATCCAATTACCTAGGCTTGTTTCCACGCAACCTAGCACATCCATATTTATTAATGTACAACAATCCAATGATAGAGCGCTTTGTACATATATTCAAATTTATCACCAAACATTATTGGTGAGCCATATTCATGCTTCATTCAGAAATTCTTGATTGGATGTCTTAACTAATTAAAGTAATCCAACACAGTGCTCAATAGTATGGTTAGACTCCATACAGAAACTAATCCAACACCAACTGGGCATAATTCACACATTCAACTTCCAAAAATACATCGAGAACACCAACCAATATTCATAATTATAGAAGTACAACCAAAGTTAATCTATAATCGAGCATTTAAGTCCAAATGATTAAAACCACAAAGAAGGAGCCTCACCTTCAGAACAAGGCAGATCCGACAATCGTCCCTGCCAAACGCGAATCGCCAATTCAGCTAGTCGGTCGTTACAACCATGCCATCATCGTCGAGCCATACCAGAAGTTGACGGAGCATCGGAGCTCGCCATCCCCAGATGAAAAATCTGGCAATCCCGAAGTTAAATTGAAGACCTTAGCACCGACAGCGACCCACGTTACTTGCGAGATCCACCGGCGTAAGCCACGTCACTACAGCATCTTGTCCGTTATCGAAAATCCATCTCGTCGCCGTGCCGAGACCTGAGCTCCCGCTGTCGCGCGTTCCCAATCGCCCCCTCCTTCTCTCGGCTCTCTCTCTCTTCATGTTTTCTTCAGCACAAACATTCCATTAACCTAATTTTTTTTTCTTCCCCCTTTTATTTGTTTCTTGAACAGAATCAAACAGCTTGAACCGGTTCAGTAGTGAACCGATTGAGTTCTCCCTCCTTTCTTTACGCAATTTCTCTTTTAATTTCCCCTTTTTAATCTTAATTAATTTATATTAAAATATATTTAATTGTTAAATATTCGTATCAAACATTAACGACCCAATTTCCAACTCCCGACTTATTACAAATATTGTTTAAAAATTATTAGAGGTCCAATTTTAAATTTTCAATTCCATTTCCTTAATTGCTTTTCATCAATTAAACTTCTAATAAATTCTATTAAATTATAACCTAACAGTTGTTTCCTTGGTAATTCCCGATAATTATCCAATTTAAATAGTCGGGGTGTTACATACCTCCCTCATTATATAAATTTCATCCTCGAAATTTGGCCTACGTCATACTCTCACTAACGTTAACGTATGCATTGAATCTCTTCTTAGCTATCCCATTTGATGATGTAGTTTCCCTCTTAATGGTCCTAGCACTTCGTTGTATCTTAGACTATCTACTCCTCTCACCACTACTTGATCAACTTAACTTCATCCAAAATGCATCCTCTCGTACCCAAAAGTCGATCAAACTCTCGCACTCTCTCACCATTCTTCCGCTACGCCACTCTAATTACATCCATTCAAGAGAAAAAGCACCTTAATCGCTACCATTCTTCAACATCAACAGTCGAAAGGTAAACTCTTTATATCCAAATACTACCTTAATCCAATAAACACTTTATCGTTTCCACTCAACTCTTGAACTACACTACTCCATGGCTAAATTAGACGCATCTTGCATTGCTCAAACGTGCTCTCCACCATCCAATTCATCCATCCAAGTTTTCCCGAGTTATGAACTATACTACTCTATGGCTAAGTTAGACGCGTTCTGTCTTGCTTCTCTTTTTGTATCTATAACCATTCTCATTTCTGTATCTGTATCTGTTTCTGTTTCTGTGTCCGTATCTGTATTCGTGTCTGTCTTCGTATCTGTATCTATATTCGTATCTATTCCTAGAAATTCATTTCTAGAAATTTGTGTCTAGAATTTCACTTTTAGAAATTTGTTTTTAGGAATTCGTTTCCGTTTCTATTTTCATATCTATCTCTGTGTTTGTATCTGTTCATGTTTCTGTTTCTGTTTTAGTTTCTTTTTCAGTTGCTATTACGCGTTCCACGATAAGTTTGACCGATTGCTTCCCTCGTTGCCGTGCAGTTGTGTAATCATTTTCTTGGTTACCTTGAGTGAATTTGAATCGGGATGGAGAACATAATCCAAGTTCGACATAAGTCTTACTATTCCTTCGACTACTAATCCAATATTACTCCACTTATGTCGAAAATCACCGTCAACACCAATACTAGTTGGTCATACTACCCTTCATAACCTATTCCAAACCTTATTCATAATTCTTTCCCTCAAAGGTCAATGCTAGTGGGTATTTACATGGCTAGTGGAATCCTATTATTCTACTTCGGTTTAATTCTAAGTGTCATTCTCTTCCTGTAACTAATCCAGATGACTTCATTTATATGTCTAGTTGGTCTACTCCGTCATTACCTAGGAAATTTTGGTTAACTAACTAGTTGATCTAAGCTCACTTGGGATTTCCTTTTCACTTATTTTCCAAAAATTTGGGCAGAGTTTCCCATGTTTTTACACTCTTCCAAAGCTAAAATCTTGCATAAAAATCCCAAACAATTTCAGAATATTCACCATTCATTCATCAAAACTCCGAAAACCCAGTATCCCAAAATCTCAATTCCAAAATATAACATCCAAAGTTATCAGGTACACTCACGAATCTACAATCCCAAATACAAACAAAACACTTATCGTCACACATATTTAGTCCCCTAATCCCTATATATTATTTCCAAACAAAGCATTTATCAAAATAGAATAAAAAATTATGTATTAGTAAAGTATTAGGAAGTTACTTACAGTAGATGAAAGATTTCCACATGAAGGCTTGTGCTGGCAGCAGACTACATAACTACTTTGACTTTTACAAAATTTGTTTTACTCAGCTAACCACAAACTCAGTTTTTAAAATGATTATACAAGCAGCTTACAAAAAAAAATCATTTTTAAAACCACTTCTCTGATACCAACTGTGACAACCCAGTTTTTCATAAGCTTTTAAAATGTTTCAATTTTAAAATTTTTGTAAGATAATTAAAATCTTTCATAATCAGAGTGCCCAAACCGAGCGTAAAAAATCCATTCATTACATTTGTTATGAAAATAATTTATTAAAACATAGAGGAAGGGAAAACATTCTTATTAAAACACGCTAAGTAAAACACTACTTTTACAAAAGACTTTACTCATCGTTAGCCTAACCAGCCACATGCTCTGCCCGTGTAAATATTTCATCGATTGCTTTGTATTTTATTCATCGTTCTTCTCGTCATACACATATACCTAAACCACAAGTAAACTGTAAGCCCAAAGGATTAGTAAGGAAAGAGAAAATACATATGACAAACCTCTCTTTAGTTCACTTTGAATGGGTCGCCCCCAAACCAATCTTTTCATTACGTTTCATTAATTCGTTCATTACTCGTACATCGAGCTGGAAGTTGAAGGAACACGTACTAGATGGAATAGTCTGATCGGCTTCTAACCCTAAGTGGACTAGATCCGAACTATCCATTTGCCCATCAACCTCCCATTGCATAATTAATTATCGTTCATTGTATTCGTTCATTTCATTTACCTCACTCATGCATGTGAGCAGCACACCGAGGGCACTCCCTACTTGTTTCTATTATCATAAATGCATGTTGACACAATATAGAAATAACAATAATTAAATAATGAATAGAAAGAGTAAAATGAATAGTAAACAACGAATGATAAGAAAAACATTAATTGAAAGCAACATGGAAAAAAGTTGAAAGCGACATATAACATAGCAAGATGAATATACTATTAACTACTAACCATTCAAGCAGATTAAGCATGTCTTACAATGATACGCCACTAATAATTAACAGAAATATGCTCAGAAATTATCTATAGAAACATATTAAACAAACAACTAATGGATACATGCTTGACTTATAATTAAAGGATAGTAAACTAAACTAATTACATATGCTCTTTTAAACTAACACGTATACAAGATTATGCCCAGCCAATAGAAAACATAATCATGATTAATAAATTGATATCAATTAAAGTCTTAATCAATTATAAATGAAATAACTAACTGAATTTATATATTCAAAAGTAAAAGGCAATTTATTAAGTTAACTAAGCGTGCTCAGATTACTTAAGGAGCTCAAATGACAGATTTTATTCTAATTGGTTGATCATGCTTTTATTTACCATTGATTAAATATATTATAATTCATGATCTAGTTAATTAAACATGCAAAGAGTCCTATTTGACATGCTCTATTTGTTTAATTATATTAAACATGCTTCTAGTATCATTATCCAAATTAATCTTCACATGCTTGATTTACGAAAATGAAACAATTATTAACAATTAAGAAACTACAACGAATGGCAAGGTAGATCTGCTGAAAGCTACTGCCAGAGAATATAACTAATTGTACAAAACTTAATTTAAAGTCTCTATTCATAATTAATCATACATGCATATCATATCATCCTTCATTTCCTCATTCTATCCTACAACTCACATCATTATTCATCATTCACTCATCGCATTTCTCTATTATATTAGCAATAAGAGATACCAATTCTGTTTCCTAACCAGAACCAAGGAAAGCAATAAACATCACAACCAAGAAAATACACTGCACAAAATAGTCAAGAATACATTTCAAGGAAATACAATACAATTCATACAATACTTGTGGGTAGGGCTTTGACGGCCAGACACCAAATTCCTTACCTCGAATCTTTATTGCGCATTAGCACTTACTTGCTTTACTTCTTTGTCTTTTCGATACCTTCACAAATTAGTAACATTTATTACTAATCTAGTCGATTAATCAACGTAGAAACATAGCATCTCTTTCCTATTCTAAATCCTTAAGAAATTCTACGAACTCGTTGACACCTAAACATAACATAGTTTATTTCAATAAATTAATCCAATTACCGAGGCTTGTTTCCACGCAACCTAGCACATCCATATTTATCAATGTCCAACAATCCAATGATAGAGCACTTTGTACATATATTCAATTTTATCACCAAACATTACCAGTGAGCCATATTCATGCTTCATTCAGAAATTCTTGATTGGATAACTCAACTAAGTAAAGTAACCCAACAAAGTACTCAATATTACGGATAGACTCCATACAGAAACTAATCCAACACCAATAGGGCATAATTCACACATTCAACTTCCAAAAATCCATCTAGAACACCAATCAATATTCATAATTACAGAATTACAACCAAAGTTAATCTGTACTCGAGCATTTAAGTCCAAATGATTAAAACTACAAATAAGGAGCGTCACCTTCAGAACAAGGCAGATCCGAGAATCGTCCCTGCCAAACGTGAATCGCCAATCTAGCTCATCGGTCGTTACCATCACGCTGTCGTCGTCGAGGCTCACCGAAAGTTGACGGAGCATCGGAGCTCACCATCAGCCGATACAAAATCTGGCAATCCCGAAGTGAAATTGAAGACCCAAGCACCAACAGCGACCCACACTACTTGCGAGATCCACAGGCGCAATCCACGTCTCTGCAACATCTTGTTCATCGCTGGAAATCCATCTTGTCGTCGTGCTGAGACCTGAGCTCCCGCTGTCGCGCATTCCTGATCGCCTCCTCTCTCTCTCGACTCTCTCTCTCTTCATGTTTTCTTCCGCACAAACATTCCATTAACCTAATTTTTTTTTCTTCCCCCTTTAATTTGTTTTTTGAACCGAACCAAACAGCTTGAACCGGTTTAGTTCTCCCTCCTATCTTCACTTAATTTCTCTTTTAATTTCCCCCTTTTAATCTTCATTAATTTATATTAAAATATATTTATGTGTTAAATATTAGTATGGAACATTAACCGACCCAATTACTAGCTCCCAACTTATTACAAATATTTTTTAAAAATTATTAAAGGTCCAATTTAAAATTTTCAATTCCATTTTCTTAATTGATTTTCATCGATTAAACTTCTAATAAATTCTCTTAAATTATAACCTAACAGTTGCGTCCTTGGTAATACCCCGATAATTATCCAATTTAAAAAGTCGGGGTGTTACAATTACTGTCTGCAATTGATATAATAAATCCCTAATTATTTCAATCCTTCCATTACTCAAATAATTAAAATTATTTAATCCGTCCCTAATAAATTTCTCACATTTTAATCCAAAAAACATCCAATTATTTCCTTTATTTTAATTTTTAACAAAGCCGAGCCATCTCAAAATCTTTCGAACCGATTAGAACCAAACCATTTTTATCCATTATTTTCTAATAAATTTCTTAAGTTATAATCTACAAATACATCATTGGTAATACTCCAATAATTGTCCAACTTAAAAAGTCGGGGTGTTACACCGTACCACTTACCTGGTGTCCATAGCTTTAAAGAGTTAGCACTCAAAGTTTTTTCTCCTCAATACCTATTCATTAGTAAACATGTAAGCATCAATAGTAGTTTTCCAGTAAAAAAAAGTCACAACTTCTAACTATAAGCAATCCCTTGACTAATACCATCATACAACCAATCTTAATAGTTATAATATTTAACCAATATTTCCTGAATTATTTCCAACCTTACCTATCAATTTATCTTAACCACTCCACCATTTCCAACATTCAATTAAAGCAGTATATATGTGCTAGAATCTCTTTAAACATGAACCCTATACCAACCTAGCAATGTACCAAATTTGTCAGTCAACAAGCATAAGTATATTCACAAAACTTAAAACCATGCATAGGGCAGTAACGAATTCTACACTTCATCAACCTTCAATACATAAAGATCCTATCACAGTAACAATAAGTAGTAGTTTACACAGATTTCCAACTTCTTGATTATAACAAAAAATAGAAGTATTAACCTACATATTTTTAATAGCCTCGGGCAGCAAATTTAATCTAACATTAGAACCCAACTACCAATAAACTCCATCAATTTCACAAAGAACAATTTAACTCATAAAATCTCTTATCGGCAGATTCTCATCAAGGTAGAATCTATAGAACATGGAAGAACCCCTTTAATGAAATACCCATTATAAGATCCCATTTATGTTTATAAATTTTTTGTTAAATTTTGAACATTTTAAAAACCCATTAAAATATGTTAATTGAAAAACATTAGAGTACGTTATGCAAAATAAAAACATTTAACTGTGTTATAGAAATAACATAAATAAAATAATTAAAATCCTTAACAAAGTCTTCATGCATTTTAAATAACATTTATTCACTAGAGCCATAGCCCCCTAGGTCGTTTCGCGCATGGTAAGACAAGCTTGCATTGCATCACACTTCTCCAACGTTCAGTTCAATCGGCTCACAATCCATACCTACATCACAAGAGGAATAATGAGCTTATTGCCCAGTAAAGAATATAAAATGAAATGAATTGTAACCTCTATGACAACTCTACATGTATAAGCCTGATATATCTGTAAGCTGGGTAAGAGCAACCTCATTAGTTTCTGAACCCACCACTTGAATTCGGTTTTACATGAGAGCAACCTCTTAAGTTTCTGAACTCACCCCCCCTTGAGTAAGAGCAATCTCTTTAGTTTCCGAACTTACTCAAACGAGCCGTTTTCTATGTTTGAGCAACCTCTTCAGCTTTCAAACCCACGTAGAAAACACCATTTATTACCTTAATTATTAGCCCATGCAATGCATTACGTGTAATTCTACTAACATGGCTACATCAATGTCACAAACAACAGGTCATATATCAGAAACAATACTACAAACAACTAACAATAAGCAAGAATCATTCATCAAGTATAATTTTTCACTAGACATGCTTTTATCACTATGTTAACAATAAGACTTCACCATAATATAATCATGAATGATTCTATAAGGACCCTAAGTATCAATAATGTTGTAAATACTCATATTATTCTCTAATTTTTACAACTACCATTCATTCACATAAATGAGGTTATATGTACTGCACTTATTCTATGATGGAAACAATATAATTAATAACAACCTAATCTCATCCTCATAAAAAGGCAGTTCCAATAGGTGACATATATTAATCAATATGTTTAATACTCTAAATTCTACTAAGAACATACGAAGGATTAAGCCACTAATGGAGAACACTATCAATAGCAGCATAATTTCTAACAGAATAATATTGTGCTACGATCTAATGGTCAAGGACAGTATCACAAGTAATTTCATTAAAGCAGTTCATCCCTCCAAAGACAGTTTCTCATGTAGAGAAAATAATAGAGGCATATATATATATATATATAAAGAGTTATATTGCATAAAACTATCCAAGAAAAACAGCTGAACGTGCAACACCCATTTCTTCACTACAATTGATTATCAACTGACTATCACCTATCATCTATTATATAGACACTAGTCAAACAGATAAGCATAGGAGCATGGAAACCATCACACAACTAGAACTTGCAGAGAGCAATGACTTGCAGAGGACAGACAACAACATATTCAACAAACAAATCCTACTCCTGTGACGTAAGTTCATATAGACAAATCACATGCAATATTCCTTACCTCACGTAGCTTTCATTTTCCTTCAGCAACGATCCCCCTCCCGTCGATAGAACACTCAGAACAACTCACAGAGCAAATCACATTTTCTCTTAAGTTTGTCTAGAAGGAAAAACTTCTAACCTAGATGTCTAATTTATACAACATTTCAAAATGACACGTCAGTCTCTCCTTGAAGGTGAAAAGTCGAGAAAGAAACGTTGGATATCATCTGAAGCACCAAGAGTCAAAGCTCTTCTATTTCAGGCATTGGAATATCTCTTTTAAAAGGTGATTTAAATGGCTGTCCATCGATTAAACTCTTGGATGATCGACCACCATTCGCTGAACATCCGCCAAATTTGGCCTTCAACATCGCCAGTCGATAATGCCAGTTGATCAACATTGAGCTAGTTGACCGCCACGATCGACCGCCAGCTACCTTCCTCTATTTTCATTTGTTTTTTATCTTTAATTCCTTAATTTCATTAAATCCTTATTTCCTTTAATAAGAAATATTTATATACCTAAAATTCCAACACTTCATAAAAACACCAATATCTCACATTTTCACTTAATTCAATAATTACACAAAATTAAATACACCAGACATTACACCCATTGTAAACAATCACCCAATGGAGAACAAAATAGGGGGAAAATCATTACTTGTGAAAGCCCAAAGTGAAGCTCCTGTATTTCCCTTCTCCGTTCCCGGATTCCTCCTTCCCAATTTTTCTCTCTAAAATCTTAGCTAGCAATTCTCACTCTCGATCACTTTCTGAAATACTCTAGCAATTCACATTTTCTCACTAAGTCTCTCACAATTTCTCACAGTTTCCCTCTCTCACTTTCAAACTCTCTCGGACCTTCTCTCAAACCTTCACCCATGTTTCACACAGAAACTCGCCTTAGTGGACAATTGACAGTACTAGTTGATTGGTGATTGACTGCTAATCTGTATTTGATCGCCAATAAGTAATACTCACTATTCAGAGAATTACTAGACGATCAATGATCGACTAGTACAACTAGTCTTTTGTTACAAAATGTTTATACAATATTGACGATCCGACAGCCAATTTCCAGAAGCATTTCTTTGTAGAATTTTGTGAACACCAGTCGATAACTCCTTCTCCCTAGAATTGACCGCCACCATTCCTCAAGATCAACCGCCCTATTATTTCTCCTTCTCCAAAACAATATATTTCTAAATCAATATATATATGTATATATCCTTAATAAAACATAACCCATGTTTTCCAAATTATCCAAACTTTAACTTATTCTCCTATACTTCGGTATATAATACATATTTTCTCCTTCATTTAATTCTTTACTAAACCTAATATATCCTTGAATACTAAGAACCCTAATTTTCTTAACAACTCGAGTATTGTAATTCACTATTTTCCAAATAGTTTTCCGTTTACAAGGTTTTAAATTATCCAAGTCAATTCCAATAAATCTTTAATCATCCTCCAATATGGGTATAATTTGGCGTATCAAAATTCACTTTATCCAAATACGTTTCTCTTGACCAACATCTTAATCTTCCATTTCAACTCCCAATATCCCTAGAATTATTACTTAACTAGTATGCTTGTCATTATGAAGATCAAGGATATAACACAACTACATCTCGTTTCAGACCAATCCACCTATACTGACGTTTCAGATTATGATGATACATATTCGTACTACTGGGATGAATAGAAAATCTAGACTTATGACTTCTGTTAAAACTGCCTTCCTCAAATCGAAATCACTGGAGACGACAACTCAACTATTGAAGAATAGGAATCCATAAGAACTGATCTCCCAACCATCAAACTGCTCACCAACTTGAATATAATATTTCCTTTAACTCATCATCAAACTTTTGTAAGTCTTTTATACGTTGCAAAAGTGTAGGGGTTACTACTAAATTAAAAATTTAAATTGTTTGGCCATCCTCCTGGTATCGTGGCTCATAATCTCCAATAATTTGACATCTATTCTAATCATCCAACACTAGATATGAAAGAGATCCTTGAGGATAATGATTCAAGGCATCAGCTACATTATTAGCTTTTCTAGGATGATACTCTAAAGTGAAGTCATAGTTTTTGCATATACTCTACCCAACAACGTTGTCAGAGATTCAAATGACGCTGTGAGAAGAGATACTTTAAACTCTTGTGGTTTGAAAAAACCTCAAATTTAGCACCATACAAGTACCTCTGCAAAATCTTTAATGCAAAAATAACAACCGTAAGCTCCAAATTGTGAGTATGGTAATTTTGCTCATGCGTCTTTAATTTTTGAGATGCATAAGCTCTAACTCTATCCTAATGCATCAAAATGCAACCCAAACCAACTTCTGATGCATTTGTATAAACAACATAAGACAAACTCTGATCAAGTACTACTAAAACTAGAGTAGCAGTCAGCCTCTGCTTGAGTTTATTGAAAGTTGTATAACACTTTTCATTACAAATAAATTTCATGTCTTTTCAGGTCAATTGTGTTAGCGGCATATCAGCAAAAGAAACATTTTGCACGAACGGTAGATAATAACCGGTCAAACACAAGAAGCTACATACTGCATTAACACTTTTGGGTGCCTTCCAATATAAGACAACCTAAATTCTGGATGGACCAACTAAAATGCCATTTTGAGAAATGACATGACCTAGAAATTTCACTTCGATCATCAAAAAGTTGTACTTTTCTTGCTTTGGATACAACTGTTGTTCCCTCAGCGTCTATAGAAAAATTCTCAAATGCTCTGTATATTCATCTAAAGTCATAGAATATATCAGAATATCATCGATGAAGACTACCCCAAACTTATGAGGATATGGCCGAAAGACTTGATTCATTATAATACCCTGATAATAATTTCCTCGTATATGCGATGTAATTAAATTTTGGAACAATAAAAATATTACATTGCATGATGATACATGTTAATTTATGATGTGTATATATGGGGTAAATATTGTGGAATAATTGAAGAATGAAAAATTAAAGGAAAAATGTGTAATGGAGATTTCAGACGCATGCGGACGAAGGTGAGGATGACTTCCTTCATCTGAAAACACAACTCTAACAAAAGAAATGAAGATTTCAGATGAATGCGAAAGAGGCCAGGATGCATTCCCTCATCTGAAAAGTCCCAGTTCTGCATAAAAATATGTTATAAATAAAGGAAAGTTTGTCACCTAGTCATTAATTTCCCACTCATTCGACACGGGAGGCGACTCCACATGCCTGGACCATGCCTCCTCCATGTCGAAGTAGGCCCTCCCTCTCCGTTTGGTGTACGAATGTCACTTCTAGGTAAGGCACCACGTTTTAAGCCATTCTTCTCTACAACTCTCAGTAATTCCAGTTTCCCTGAGAGAGAGAAAATGCCCCGTGAGAGAGAAAAATCCTCTAGAGAAATTGTGAGTGAGTGTGAAGTTCTGTAAGCTATGGATTGAGCTAGGAGCTGCTGCTTGTTCTCTCTGTGTAGGAATTCTTCAACAAATTAGCAACAAAGGTAAGGATTGGGTGGAGTCTTGGCTAGTGGAGGCCCTACCCATACGTAGTCTTTCTTTGGTTCCTTGATTTATATTTCGTGCTTTTTCTTTATTGCAATTCAATGCTTTGTCTTATAGAAGAATGAATAATGCTACTGCTTGATATGAATTGACGAACTAAACTGATGAACTGAAGGTTATGTGATGAAGTGTTCCATATGAATAAGTTGTTACCTATTTCATGGATAGTGATTATGTTATGTTAGAAGTGCTGGATATCATATTGCTTGTTGAGATAGTAGACCCGATTGATAATGATATTAATTCTTGGTACTAGTTAGGAGCTGTATTTTCCTTTAAAAAGACTATGTATAATAAATCCCTAATATGATTCGTTTAATTTTCGGTAACCTTAAAGTAGATTGTTAACTCTAATAAAAAATAATAATGTCATTGAATCATGCTTTATTCTCGAATGTACACCAGTTCAGGATCGATTCATGCCATTAGCCCTTAGCAATTTATTAAGCATGTTTCTATTTAATTGTTAATTTCATGTCATTATACTATTGCCAAGCATGTTAATTCACTGTTAAAAGCATGTTAATTTTCTTTATGATTCGCTGTTAGAAGCATGCTAATTCGTTATTATGTTCGTTGCTAGAAGCATGCTAAATTGTCGTTTCTTTTACTGTTACTTTTGTAAATTCAAGCATGTTATTCACTGTTTTAATTCGTTGCTATATTCGTTATGTTTATTCACTGTCCATTACTATTATTCATTGATATTCACTATTCAATTATAGTTTATTTTTATACTGCTTCATCATGCATCACAATAATAGAAACAAGTAGTAAGTGCCACCTCTAGGGTGGTACTCATATACATTATGTAAGGAAAACTAATAAATGAAATGAATGAAAGGAAAAGAAAATAGGGAGTTAGGGGACGGACGGGTAGTTCAGATCTAATCAGATAGTCTAGACTAAGGCTCCTCCCTTGTTAGAACGGGACCAGCTACCTAGGTGGTTAGAAGTCGACCAAGACTATACCTCCAACACAGGTTTCTCCAATCTACCGCTCGATGTACAGGTTATGAACTAAAGAAAGAAAGAATGAATGAATGAAATGTAAAGAAAAGATTAGTTTTGGGCGGTACCCATTCCAAAAACAACTAAAGAGAGGCATAAAGCGTACTGCATACCCCACTCTTAACTAAGCCTTTAGGCTCCCATTTTACTTGTGGTGTAGGAAATTATCAAGAAATGATAATGCCATGAGTAGAGGAGGATGGTTTCCCCGTGGAGCCTACAGGTTATCCGGATGAATTGCGACCTGAGTAGGATCATGTTTCGAAAGAAAAAGGAAAGAATTTACTATTTTGAAATTATTTGATAAAGGACATGGTTTTGTAAAATATTAACTCTTACCCTATCCTTCAAACCATGTTTTGAATGTTAATAATATTTCCACTTTTAACTCTGAACTTTAGTTAACGCATCTAATGTTTCCGCTTTACTCTGATTTACTTATGCTCTTTAGATTTTCACGCTAATCTTAAGTTTTACTTTCACCTGTTTTAAGTAAATAAGAAGAAAAAAAAATTTACACGATAAATTTAAAAGGAAAAGGTAAAGTTATGAACGAATATTTTGACATAGGGCATCACAGTTTGTATCAAAGCCATAACATGGTCACATGCGATTCACTACGGATAACCCAGACTCATCGGGCAATGCTCCTCTCACTGTAAGTTTAGGTTTATGTTACTGAACTGTTTCCCTAACTAATTATGCTATAGTATGAAAACATAGAGGATTATAAATGACTAAAATGTTTCCCTTAAACTTATTACTCTACAATGTGAAACCGTATAGGATTATAAATGGCTAGGCAGGGAAGAGGAAATATTCCGTGTAATGACGAGGGGCCCAAAGCGCCCAGCTAGCGAGAGGATGATAAGGCTATTGATTGTTTAACTGCGAATGTGGAGCAGCAATCTCAGAGCATGGAGCAACAATCTTAACACATGGAGCAGTATTTTCAATACATGGAAAGATTTTTGGGGCAAGATCATGGAAATAGGAACGAGAATCAACGGGCACTATTGATTCAAAGAGAAGTGGGATGGGAAAAGTTCCAAAGGCTCAACCCTCCCTCTTTCAACGGGAACTTCTCGGATATTATGGGACACGAGGAGTGGATATGTTCCATGGAGGACAAGTTTGCATATGCAGAGATTCGCGAGACTGAAAGAGTTAAATGTGCTACCTATTTCCTAACGCATTTGGTGGGACTCGGTCAAGTCCTCACGAGATGTTGCAGCCTTCACGTGGAAAGACTATCATTCATTTATATGCACTGTTTAATTCATTGCAATATTTGTTCTCTTTATGCGCTTTAATTACTATCATTCATTTATATGTGCTGTTTAATTTTCGTTATTTTTATACTGTATCAACATGCATCTTGATAATAGAAACAAGTAGGAAGTGCGACCTTTGGGGTGGTACTCATATCCATTATGTGAGTAAAATGATAAATGAAAAGAATGAATGAAAGAAAAAGAAAAAGGGGAGTTGGGGGACGGACGGGTAGTTCAGATCTAATCTAGTAGCTAGGCTTTACGCCCTCCCTCATTGGGAATGGTACTAGCTACACACAAGAGGTTTGAAGCCGACCAAGACTATTCCCTCACACATGGGTTCCTTCAATCTTCCGCTTGATGTACGAGTAAATGACATGAATGAAAAGAAAAGAAATGGGTAGTTAGGGGACAGACAGGTAGTTCAGATCTAATCTGGTAGCTAGACTTTACGCCCCTCCCTTGTCAAGAATGAGACTATCTACACACAGGAGGTTAGAAGATGACCAAGACTATTCCCTCACACATGGGTTCCTCCAATCTCCCACTCGAAGTAAAAGTTATGAATGAAAGAATAATATGTAAAGAAAAGATTGGTTTAGGGTGATACCCATTCCAAAAAGAAGTAAAGAGAGGCATGATCATTCTGCATACCCCACTCCTTACTAAGCCTTTGAGCTTACAGTTTACTTGTGGTGTAGGTACACTTTGAGAAAAGGATGAACAGATCGAGGAGTAGTTAATGAAGGATTTGCACGGGCGGGCTTGTGGCTGGTTAGGCCAAGGAAAGTAAGAGAGAAAAGAGTTTTATAAATGTAAAGTAATCATTTATTTATGGTCTTTTTAAAATAGATGAGTTACGCTTCCGCTATGTTTTGAAAAAGATTTTTTAACTATAGTTTTCCACGGCTTAAATGATTTTCATAATGAGTTTTAAGTACGATGTTTTGACGATAATGTTTTTAAGAAAAGAACTTTGATTTAAATTTGAAAGGTTTTAATAAGGATTCAGTTGTTTTATAAAAGTTTTAAATTTAACGCAATTTTAAAGTAAAGAATATCTGGGTTGTTACATGTTATGTGACATTCATAGAGGCATGTCTTAGGATTGCATATCATGTATTGCATAGAGTTAATAATGAAGATAACAAATGAGCATTTTCCATGTGGGTTCGGAGATTTAAGAGGTTGCTCTCATGTAGAAAACAACCTGTTTGGGTAAGTTCAGAGACTTAAGAGGTTGCTCTTACTTAATGGGTGTGTGAATTTGGAGACTGAAGAAGTTGCTTTCACCTAGCTTTCGGGTCTATCAGACTTATGCATGTAGAGTTTATATAGATATGGCATCAGTAATTCATTTATATTCCTTACTGGGCTATAGGCTTATTATTCCTCCTATGATGTAGTTATCGGTTGTAATCTTAATGAGATAAATGTGGAAGAAGTGTGGTGCAATGCTAGCTTGTGTTACCATCCTCAGATTGACCTCGAGGGTTATGGCTCAAAAGAATAAAAGTTGTTTAAATGGCATAAAGACTCTATTTATGGTTTTAAGTATTTTAATTGTGTTGTTTTCGCAAAATAGTTCAATTTTTTTTTATTATTCCGTATAACGTAGTTTGATGTTTTTCTTTAAGTATATTTCAAATGAGTTTTAAAATGTTCAAAATTTTCATGGAAATCTATAAACGGAAATGGGATGTTACATAATAATTCTTTGTGTGGCATGGTTTTAAATGATGGTTTGAATGGTATGCACTCATATTCATGCATCATGATTTCAATAAAGGAAACAAAAATGTTTTCAAGCACGTATTTTGACAAAGAAACTAAATATACATATAATGAATGTAAATAGGCGTTGTGTAATACCCTGATATTTTTAATTATCAGGATATTACAGAAGACGTATTTGTAAAAATTCCATTTATTAAGATTAAAATGGAATTTATTATAATGAATTTAAATTATAATGTTTGGATTACTTAAATTGTTTTACATAAAATATTAATTTAGTTGTTTTACATTGAGAAATTAATTAGGTGGGAATTAATTAGAATTAAATTATGGAAGAATTAAAATAGATTAGAAGTAAAAATTGTTAAAATGAGTGAAGGGGAAAGAATGAACCGGTTCACTTTGGTTGGTCCTTGGCAGTTTGAACACTTAATGTGAAAGGGGGATTTGGTTTATTTTGTTATGGCCTTCGGCCTTTCGCTATAGAAGAGGGGAGAAAGAGAGGGAGTGAGATCGAGGAGGGAGATCGGGCGAAAATGAGGGGGAGACAGAGAAGGGAAAGCGATTGCGCGGGACGAGCTGCAACGACGATGTACTAATGGATGGCGCGGGACAATTAGGGCTTCGCGGGACTAGACGAATCGGAGCTCCTTTGGTGGATGTGATGTGCCCCGAGGACCTGTCACTTGAGCCCGAGCCAAGGGCTCCTTTATTTTCTAACTTTTTATTTATTTTTTTAGGTTTTTGAATCCAAATAAACAAAGAGGAGTGGGCATTTG
>CM039481.1:25725358-25762019 GCA_022433065.1 Begonia loranthoides
ATTGAGGACAGCTCTACCAAGTTCCAGTTTGATCTCACGCACAAATTGAGAGTTAAGTTTGATTGATTGTTGCTGATTCAGTGAACTGTATTTTTCCCGAACAGATTTAACAAAGGTTCCCCATTTGTTTCTTGGAGCCTGTCAGGATGGATTATGACAACATGTAGAGGTGAGTCGGTAGTCTTCGTTCTCCTTTTTGATGTTCTGACTTTTGGCTGTATTGGCTACTGGTTCAGGCACGAGGAATCAGCAACCCGCGGGGGTTGTGATGGCTTGGTGCTAGCATTTGTCATGAGGGAGCGGTTGGAATGGTGGTTCAACCTAGACCGGCCAGAGGCCTTGGTCTAGCTTGATGTGGGTTGAACCGACAAAAATGACATGAAATAGGCGATAACTCGCGTGAAGAACACTCTGGAAATTTCAGAAGGATTGTCGGTGGCTGGTGGTCGCTGGCAGAACATTGTCTCCTTGCGTGGGTTGGATAAAGGAGCAGACGGAGAGTGAGAGCTCTCTTATCTGGAGAATCGTTGGAGGCCGAGGTAGAGAGCAGGGAATGGCTAAAGTTGGAGCTGCGTTGTGGCATGAGCTGAGGTGCTGCGTGAACCAGAGTGATTGTATCGCTGTTGTTATCATCGACAATGGTAAGAACTTGGGTGTGTCTTGGCTTGAGGAAGCCCTACACCGCAAGTAATGTGTGCGTGAGTAGTGATGGTCTTTCCTTGGATGATTTCCATTGTTGTTACTTTTGCTAGTTTCTCTGTATTGTTGATAATCTTCCTGAGTTGCTCACTGTTTAGGATGTTAGTACATAGAATTATCATGATCTTAGGCCACATGTTTTATAAGCTGGTTTGTTATATTCTTTTTGTGTTGGATTTATAGGTTAGTTTTCTATGATTCCGTTGCACGTTTACGTACGTTTCTCTTTGTGTTGCTGTTATGGTTTTTTTTTTTTCTATATACGCTGCTGCACTTTAGTTGTGAAAAATGCATGTTTTCGTTGTTTTGTTCCAATAGTTCGCTGCTGTATTTTTAATTGTTCGGAAGCACAATTTCGCTATTTTGTTCCAAAGTTCACTACTGTATTTTTAGCCGTTTGGAAGCACATTTTCGATATTTTGTTCCAATAGTTCGCTGCCGTATTTTTAGTTTTTCGGAAGCACATTTTCGTTGTTTTGTTTCAATAGTTCACTGTTGTATTTCTAGTTGTTCGGAAGCACATTTTCACTGTTCTGTTTCAATAGTTCGCTGTTGTATTTTTAGTTGTTGAGAAGCACGTTTTCGCTGTTCTGTTTCAATAATTCGCTGGTATTTCTAGATGTTCAGAAAACATGTTTTACTGTGATAATTCGACGTAATTCACTGTTGTTTTTAGATGTTTGAAAGCATGTTTCGCTGCATTAATTTGACGCATACACTGCTATATTTTAGTCGTTAAAACGCAAGTGTTCCTTGTTCGATTTTCCCATTTTCGCTACTGTTTTGCTGCTGTTTTTGGGTTATTAAGAAGCATGTTTTGCTGCCTAACTTCGATAATGCGCTACTGTAATTTTAGTCATCTGAGAGCACATCTTCCTCTTTTATTTTTGAGATTTTGCTGCTGTTTTTAATTATTAAGAAATATGTTTTACTGCTTCATTTCGTTGTTCCTCGCTATTGTTTATCATCATTTTAGAAGCATGTTCTATTGTTCTATGTCGACATTAAAATGTTGTTGTTTATTATTGAATTAGAAGCATGTTTTGTTGTTTGTTTAATCATTATTTTTTGCTGTACTCTAGTCGATTAATAAGCACGTTTCGTTGTTCTACTTTGATATCCTGCGGCCGTTTTTTTCGTGTAAAAACATGTTTTATTAGTCGTTTCATTGACATTAAGAGCATAGATAGTTCTATTCCATTGTTATATGTTAATGTTACCTTCATTGTGCAAAAGCACGCTCTATTATAAATTGTCAATCCTTTAAGGTGCTGTCATTTACCTTCCACGTTTGTGCTATTTGATTTGAACGTTTCCTCATATTAATCAATTTGGTGTATCTCTTTATTGTTAGTTAGTGTTAGCCTATATGATTTTCTATATGATCTCTATTGATATGTTACTTTGCATAATTCGTGTTGTGAATAAATACCCTGAGCATGCTATTTAATTCGAGTGGTTATAACTAGTATATTGACTAACGTGTTGAGCACGTTTACCCAATCATTAATCTGTCAAGCATGTCAATCTAATCAATTTAGTTAATCTAAACAAGTTAATTAATATAAGCACGTAATAAATTAGGTTATTAACCTTTCAAGCATGTTGTATTGTTGTCGTGCACTCTTATGTTTGTTATGATTTTGCTTAACTCCTTGAATGTGCTGATAGGGTGGTTCCTTGTATGTGCTTTTATGGTAGTCTCATAACGCTAGAAACAATTAGGAACACCACCACGGTGTGGCCACACGTCTTGAGTGAGGAAAAAGCACTAATCTTTCCCTTATCGGGATTACAAGACTAATTGACATAATTAATTAGAAATCGTAGGATTTCCAAAACTCCATGCTCCACGTACGAGCTATTCCTAAAAAACATACTATTCCTATAATACGTAATTAAATTAGTGGCTTGGGGCGCACCCATTCCAAATAATTCAAGTGGCATCTCAATTGTATAACTCATTTTCTTAATGGGCCTTTAGGCTCACGTCTTACTTGCGGTGTAGGTACATGACGTGTGGAATCCTCAATCATTGAAGAAGCAGTCGACGAGGGATTTGCACATACGAGCTTATGGTTGGCCAGGCTACGAGAAGTTAAAGGACAATTTGGGTTGGAATGTAATTTAATTTAAGTTTCTTTTCTTAATTTTTAATTTAATGTTTAGTTTATTTCCTTTAATTTATTTACACTTCTGCAAATTTTTTTATTTTTGCAAACATTTTACTTCCGCAAGAAATTTTTTAAGTGTTTCTAACGGCCCGGCTTGCACTATGATACTTCTGTCATAAAAGCTTTGAATTTTAACGCGTTTTTAAAAAGAGATTTACGAAGAAAAATCCAGGTCGTTACATGTTGTGAGATGGGATTGAGCGACGGTCGTACTTAGGAGAACCAAATGATGTATCTCATCCCTAGAGGGATTGAGTGACGGTTGTACTTAAAAGGACTAGATGATGTATCTTTACCCTTGTACTGTGATTCTCCAACATCTAGACTATTATGTGATTGAAAAAGGAAAAAACTAAAATGAAAATGCATATTTTAATGAAACTGCATAACATGAGCATCATATTGTTTATATATGTTTTATCTTTTACTGAGCATTAGGCTTATCGATAAATCTTATGATGTAGGTGAGGACTATGATCAAAATGAAGAAAATGTGGACAAATAGCATGAGACTATAGTTGAAGGAGTGTAGCTACATCAAGCACTTATGTCACTTGGTGATTTTGACTGACAGGTTATGACTCACTTTGTTTATAAAACTATTTTAAATAATGGTTGTATAATGTTTTATGTAGGGATTAAGACAAGGTTGTATAATACATCTTTTAAATGTTTTGAATGATATAATGTATCTTTTAAATGGATTGAATTGTACAAAGGAACTTTAAATTAAGAAGAAATGTTACTGATCCGTATTAAATGCCATTTGTCACATGATTTTTTTTTTAAATGTATGAAAGATGATAAGAATAAACGGGTCATTACAATGATAGACCTTGTCAATAATACATGTTTGAAAACCATTTTCCTTTCTTTTCAAAATGTGTATCATGATGCATGACAATGCTCGAGTTCAATTCATAAAAGAACCATCACGCATGAACATACCATTGCACATTATCTACCAAATTAATTATTTTAAATGTGATATAATCTCTTATCTCTTATTTAGCACCATATAAGCAAATCCCAAATTCAGTGCAACTTACTTAATAATACTTTCAATAACAACACATCATTAATGAAATAGAGTATCACTTTATTAATCTAGATCTTATAGTTTGCATCTTAACTCAACTTAGAAGCCACATGGAGTAGAGCACACCAAAAAAAAGTTCTTACACGTGTAATTCATTACTCTTTTCCTTATTATTACTTATAACCTTGTTAGCATTAACTTCTCAAGTCTTATCTTCTTCTAACAATTAGCACCAATCAAAACAAAACATAATATCATGGTACCTAATGCAAATAATATAGCATTAACCATTTAACTCTTAAACCTAGCAACCAGTGATGTAGGCCTGAAAGCTACACACATGCAAACATCAACTTACCTTGAAGCTTTAATCAATTCTTAGCAAATAAAGCAACTAATTCGTGATTTGGAATCAACCTAACTACATAATCATCATATTAGTACTAACACATGCACAATTGTTTCAAAATATGCATAAGTCCCAATGTACTCAAGCAAACCCTTTGATTCAAAAACTTAAAATTCCTAAAGAGATTATATAATATCGTGTCATACTTGTTTAATCATATCTCTACATGTAAATTAGGACAAAGAGATCCAATTAAACTTATTTGGTACAAAATTACCTATTTTTTCTTCTTTGCACAGCCATGACTTCATAAATTCATAACTTTCAACATATCAATCCAATTTCCATAATTCTAACAACCAATTACTCCATAATATGTCTATCAATCCCCATTACATTAGTTTTGAAAATAAACATCTAGAGAATAGGCTATTTTTATCAACCCAAAATATGTACAGATTCATCCAAATTATAACCAATTTGACATCAAATGCATATATAGCTATACATATTGTAATTTCCTATCATGTATTACGATCAACATATATTCATATCATTTGCATGTATCCTGATGCATTAAAACAAACCCACAATCCAATTTTCAAATCCCCAATCTCATGTTTTATATCATACTCTCCATAACATATATCTTCTCATTCATTTTTTTAAAGTAAACTAAACTCCATCACAATAGCATTAAATGAGACACACCTTAGCTTCAAGAGGATTGATAGACAACGAATTTCATTGGACTTCTTTGGCTTACAAGTTCCTCCGTAAGCCATCCCTTATATCATGTGAGAGGAAGAGAGAGAGTTGCAAGGTGTCTAAGTTGCACAATCCATAGTTCTCAACCTTGATTCATGCATAACCTCATCCTTAAACACCACAGCCTACCTATTAATAGATCCCTAGCCTTAATCATTGCTATGTGACATATAATGTGCAATGTATTTGGTTATCTACTGATTACTAGTCGACCGCATGACTATCCAAGAGCTTCTAACTTTTCATTTTTGTCTTAGATCGGTCAACAACTGTAATACCTTGGTAGTAATTCTTCCATATATGCGATGTAATTGAACTGGGAAATGATATTAAACAATTCATTGCGTATCTATGCTCATTCATTATAGCCTATATTTATGATGAAGGATTTTGGGTGCTTGCCTTAAGACTTGGGATGACTAAGAACGCAAATCCATGTCTTGATCCCACTGTGTCTCAGACTTTCAGACGAGTCCGAACAACACGCAGACGAGTTCAGCCGCGTTTGATTTGACTCTGTCCAAGTCTGGCAACTTTGGATGCTTGCAGACGAGCACAGACGAGCATGGGCATCATCCGATTTGAATCTGTCCAATTTATGGATAGATTTGGACGACACATGCGGATGCCAAATAGCGTCTGAGGGTCAGTTGTGGATGGTACGGAAGATGTGGGGACGCCGATTCTCGCCTACGATGGAAAATTGGCCAGGGGATTTTACATATGCGGATGACTGCGAACGTGATCAAGGCATCCAGACTCATCTGAAAGATCGCAAAGATTGCAGAACAGTAAAATTTTAGGGATTTCAATCAGACAACTTGTCGTGTAGTCCATTACTACACAAGATTTCAAAGAAGAAATCCACTCCATACAAGATCGCCCAGCTCTAGGTCCTGCCCAGCTCTAGGTCCTGCATAGCTTAGCCATCATCATCCTCCCTCTCCTATGCAATGATCACCCCTACTCTTGGTAAGCCTCTCCCTCCTTTTTAACTTCCAGCTACCCCTTCAATCGTTCCACTCTCCTTCCTCTGCGTTCCTTCTCTTTACCAACTTCTTCTTCTCTTCTGGTGGGAAATCGTATTGCTAGAGAATTGGAGTTCAGCTATCCCTACTTGATTTCTTCAACCCCTAGTTAAGGAAATGGTTAGTCGTTGGCTTTAGGGAGCCCTACCCACAAGTATAATGTGTGTTTTGTTTGTGATTGAGTTTGAAAATATTTTGCCTCCATTATTCCATGTATGTTTTGCTGTATGTTGATACTTGTTCCTTGGATCTGTTGTTCAATTGTCCTGCTATATATTTTATTATCTGTCACTAATAGATGAGTTTGGTTTTACACCCTGAATGTTAACTCTCATATTTGCTCAATGGTTGAACTAGATTGTTAAGCTTTGCACTTTCATACTTGCTCAATGGTTAAACTAGATTGTAGTAGAGGAAAGTTACGAGACATGGATTTCAGAGTGACTGTTAAGTGGAGATAAACTGAAAGTAAACATTTTCTATACTGTGAATGTTTTATCCAATTTATTAGGTGATATTTCTTTGTTGTTCTCTGTCGTTATTTCCTTATTGTTGCTGCTATATGACAACTCAAGCATGTAACTTTTCTGTTGTTATATTGTAGTATGAAAGATATTCGCCGCTGTAAATTTGGTCACTGCTATATAACTCTAATGAAATTCTCAGTTGTTAATTTTGTTACTGTTACATGATAACTCTAACGAAAGATTACTCAATGCATGAAAATCTATGTTGTATATTGTTGCTACTACTACTATATTGTTACTGTTGTAAATACCTTGCTGTATATTGTTGTTGCTGCCATAGGAATGCGTCATATTAAATCTTAACGTATGACAATTCTAATGGACAATGACTCAAAGTATGTAAATTCTCTGTTGTAATAAAAGTTGCTGCTGATATTATGTTATTGCTGTGATCATTATCTTGTACTCGTCATTATTAGTTGCTATCATTAATTATCAAGCAAGCATATTGATTAGTGTTTTTCTTTAACTAGCATGTCAACCAACCATTTCTCTGTTAAACCTCAACCATGTTAATGTATCAGTTGTATAACCTTCAAGTTTCTAATTATTGGTTTAGCGTGTTGTCTACCTATTTCAAGCCTGTCAATTTTTTAGTTATATATTCTTAAGCATGTTCACTAATTATGGCCTTCTATTGTTTGCAAAATGGTCAATAGAGCATTTTTATTACAACAATTTCTTGCATATATAAATTCTGCCATCTATTATAGAATCGCTAGTTCATTTAATACTGTTATTTACCTTCAATATATGCGCTGTTTAATTGTTACCATGCATCTTGTTAATAGAAACAATTAAGGAGTACCCCCTTGGGGCGGTACTCACATGCTTCGAGTGAGGAAAAATCTTAAAAGAAAAGGAATGATAGAATGAATGGGGAGTTGGTGGATGATGGGTAGTCGGGTCTAGTCTGGCAGCTAGGCATAGCCCCTACCTCAACGAGAACGAGACCTAGTATGCACTTAGGAGGTTAGTCAGTAAACTGTTCACCTCATATGGGTCCTCCACTCTCTTGCTCGATGTATGAGTAAAGAATGAATGAACGAACGAATGTAATAGAAGTTGGTTTGGGTGGCCCCCATTCTATAATGCACTAATGAGAGGCATAGCATAAGTATAACCCCATTTTTTTACTGGGCCATTAGCTTGTGTCCTTACTTGTGGTGTAGGTAATGAAATGGTGATACCAAGCACAAAGGAGGAGGCCCTCCCCATGGAGCCTATGGATTATCCGGAGGAGACGGGACCCGAGTAGACTGATGGCTCAAGGAAAGAAGAAGAACATATTTTGTAAGGGTTAAACAGTAAACGTGTTTTGTAAAAGCACTAACTGTGGCTTTAACTCATATATTTTGAATATGTGGCAGATTTAACTTTGAACTTTAGGAATATTTGATTTAGACTTTTCGTTCTGAATTTTGTCTTAACTAAATGGTTTTCAAATTCGTTTCCGCTATTTAACCATGTTTTCGTTAGATTTTCCATACCAAACAAGGATTTAACTTCCTACGATTTTTAAACGAGTTCAGGAAAAATGTAGTAACGATCTGGATTTAAATAGGGCACTCTGATCTAAAGATATTTTAAATAAAGGCTTTGCCAAAATGAAGGTTTTAAAACTTTAAATATTTTTTCAAAAAAAAATAAAGTGGAAGGATAAAAATCCATGTCGTTACAATTGGTATCAGAGCTATCCTACTCTTGTACGTCTCTCCGCTGAAAACCCAAACTCGTCGGGCAATGCCCCTTTGATTGTGAGTTTTCCCCTTATATTATTGCAATATTTACTTCGTAATGTAGGAATATATGCATAATTGATGTGCTATTAAAATAGATGTGATAGGAACAAAAATTGTTAAAAATGTTTTCCTTAGATAAATCCTCCTAAAAGTTTATTCTTTTACCTTATGACATGAACTCGCAGGAATTTATTGATGGCTAGAAGAGGAAGGGAGAATGTTCCTATTAATGAGGATGGGCCCCAAGCGCCTGAACAGCATGAAGATCCCAGTCGAGATGAAGTTCTCGAGCGTATAGCAGTTGTTGTGGAGCAACAGTTGCAACAAATAGAGCGGCAGACTCAATTCATGGAGCAACACTTCCACTTCATGGAGAGGTTCAAGGCACCGGACTGACATATAGGGCAAGACCCCTTGCACAGGAATGGGAACAATCGTCCTATACCAATCCAGCCAGCTCAACCACTCCAGCTGGTGTAATGGGAAGCCGGATGGGAAAAATTTCATAAACTTAGACCACTCTATTTCAATGGGGATGTTTCAGATATCGCAGGAGCAGAAGAGTGGATATGCTCTTCAGAGGACAAGTTTAACTACGTAGACATTGGTGAGGCTGAGAAGATTAAGTGTGCCTCTTAATACTTGATGCACGAGGCGCACTTCTGGTGAGACACCGTCAAGGCTTCGCGTAACATGGCCACTCTCACTTGGAAGGAATTCAAGGACCTGTTTACCAACAAGTACTTCAACCATACAGTTCACAGCCATAAACTAACAAAATTCATGTGTATACGTCAGACGGGCATAGTGACAGAATATGCCCAACGGTTCGAAGCCCTATCCCACTTTGTTCCTATTTTGGTGGTGGCAGAAGAAAACAAAGTACATCATTTTGTGCAAGGGTTGAAATTTGATGTTCAGGAGGGGGTTATTGGGGCCGGTATTGAGGACGTCTCTTATTCATAAATGGTGACAAGATCAATGGCCCTAGAAGGAGGGAAAAATAAGAAAGAAGCTACCTGGAGAACATGGGAGACTAATCCCACCCAACCCTCCCGGAGTGGACCCCCATCAGGGCTGGGCGTCAAACAACTGGTGGAAGCCGAAGGACAACTGAGGCCAGATAAGAGGGCCATGACATAGGCATCCAACACTCCTCAATACAATGTCTGTCCAAAGTGCTAGAAGATGCATCGAGACGAATGCCTGGTTGGTTCAGAAAAATGCTTTTCATGTGGAAGGCCATGTCATATAGTGAGGACTTGCCCAAACCGACAGGGGGAACAAGAAGGTGTGGTTCCATGAGTTTTTGCCATGTATGTGACCAAAGACCTTGAGCAACCAGTGATTGTAGCAGGTACACTGTGCATTTAAATCTTTTTTCCATACTATTGCACTTGTTTCTTCCCTTAGATGAAATAGGAGGTTTTACCTTAGAGTAAACAACTCGCCTAACCCTGTCAGGAACCTTATATATAATTAAGTGTGCCGCTTACGTGTTATTTGATTTTGGGTGCTACGCACTCGTTTGTCTCCATGAAGTTTTGTGACTAGGCAAATTGCTTTTTCAACAGTACGAATTTCACGCATCAAGTGGTGCAGGCCTCTTGCTATCAATTGATCACCGATGGTATGCTCAAGTCATGTGAGGTGAACATCAATGGCCATTTATTGTCGGCTGATCTGATCATCAGGAATCTAAATGTCTATGATGTTGTATTAGGGATGGATTGGCTTTCCGTGCACCACGCGGTCATTCACTACAAGGAAAGAAGGTCTGTTTCAGTGTTTCGAGTGGTGAACGACATACCTTTTAGGGAACCAAAGAGAACGGGAAGTTTGCAATTATCTATGCACTCAAGGCAAAGAAACTATTGAAAAATGGGTGCAACGAATTTTTTGTTAGCGTGATGGATACTACTGCAAGCATTAACACTAAGATGGAGGACGTTGCAGTGGTGCGCGACTTCCCAAACATTTTTCTTGACGATCTTTCTAGTCTGCCCCAGATCGTGATATTGAGTTTAAGATCAATGTGGAGCCCTGTATGGATCCCATCTCCAAACACCCGTATCGCATGGTACCTATAGAATTACAAGAGCTGAAGATACAGTTGAATGAACTAGTCACTAAAGGATTTGTTTGACCAAGTTTTTCTCCTTGGGGTGCTCCTGTATTATTCATCAAAAAGAAGGACGACACCTTACGGATATGCATTGACTACATGGAGTTGAATTAGGTGACGATCAAGAACAAATATCCCTTGCCAAGAATCAACGACCTTTTCGACCAGTTGAGTGGTGCGCAAGTGTTCTCAAAGATTGACCTTCGCTCTGCCTATTATTGGCTGAAGGTTAAACCCGATGATTTACCAAAGACTGCATTCCGCATGTGGTATGGTCATTATGAGTTCTTGGTCATGTCCTTTGGATTGACCAATGCCCCCGCAGCCTTCATGGACCTGAAGAACTGTGTCTTCTGTGATTTCCTTGACAAATTAATTATCGTATTCATCGACAATATTTTGGTCTACTCCCAATCAGAGGTGGAACATCATAAGCATCTATAGGTGGCCTTATCTTTTCTTGGTCTGCATCAGTTATACGTGAAGTTTTCTAAATGTGATTTCTAGCTGAATAAGGTCAGTTTCCTTGGCCACGTGATTTCCAAGGAAGGTATCTTGGTTGATCCTTCCAAGATACATGCAGTGGTTAACTGGTCACAAACGAAAAGTGTTGGTGAAGTGAGGAGTTTTCTGGGCCTGGCCGGTTACTACAGGCGTTTTATTGACGGGTTTTCAAAGATCACTTTACCACTTACCGGTCTTACTAAGAAGAATGCCCAATTTTGTGGTCTACTGATTGTGAAAGCAGTTTTCCAAAGTTGAAACCCAGGTTAACAACTGCCCCTGTGCTAGCGTTGCCTTTAGAGGGTGGAGACTTTAGCATTTACTATGATGCATCGAGGCAAGGACTTGGCGGAGTTCTCATGCAGCACAAAAAGGTCATCGCCTATGCATCACTACAGCTCAAGATTCAAGAGTAAAACTACCCTACCCGTGACATAGAGCTCGCAGTTGTGGTTTCACCCTTAAGATTTGGAGACACTATCTGTATGGACAGTGCTGCGAGATCTACTTTGATCACAAGAGCCTCAAGTATATCTTCACCCAGAAGGAACTGAATATGCGTCAATGACTATGGCTCGAGTTTGTAAAAGACTATGACTGTGAGATCAAGTACCATCCAGGAAAAGCCAATGTCATTGCTGACGCTTGCAGCCGCAAGGTCATAGTGATGAGCATGTTATGTGAAGGAATGCCCTCTGGACTTCAGAGAGACCTTCAGGTACTTAAGGTGCAAATAGTTCCAGCACAATTGGACGTAGTGTTGGCGAAGTTTACATTGGTGCCATCCATCATCGAACAGATCAGGGAGGCTTACCAAAATGATGAGGTATGTAAGGATTAAAAACTGAACCCGACTCTAATAAAGTACCAGAACTTCTCCACGTCTGCTGATGGTACGGTCAAGTATAAGAAATGGTGGTATGTGACCAGCAATTCGACGGTGCAACTAAAGATTTTAGGAGAAGCTCATTCCTCCAATTTCTCTGTATACCCTGGATGTAACAAGATGTACGGACATCTAAAAACTCATTATTACTGGCCCAACATGAAGTACGACATTGCCGATTTTGTGTCGTTATGCCAGGTATGTTAGAGAGTTAAGGCATAACGCTAACGACCTAGTAGTCCGATCCATCCATTGTCAATCCCTGAATGGAAATGGGAGCATATTACCATGAACTTCGTTACTTGTCTGCCCAAAATCGTTCGAGGCCACTATACGATCTGGGTAATGAAGGATTGATTGATGAAGGTTGTACATTTCCTACCAGTATCTATGACATATAAGATCAATCAGTTTGCCCATATATATATATATATATATATATATATATATATATATATATATATAAATATATTAAGGAGATAAAGAGGTTACACGGTGTTCCGATTTCTATTATATCGGATCGGGACCGCGTTTTACTTCAACTTTCTGGAAGAGTCTGAGCAGAGCTATGGGCAATGAACTGAAATTCAACACAACATTTCATCCTCAAACGGACGGCTAGAGTGAGAGAACCATTTAGACTCTCGAGGATATGTTACGTGCTTGCATTCTCGATTTCCATGTACGATGGGGAAAAGTCTATCCATTGGTTGAGTTTGCATATAACAACAGCTTTCAGGCTACTATGAGCATGGTCTCCTACGAAGCGTTATACGGGAGGAAGTGTAGATCACCATTGTACTGGGATGATACAACTGAGGCTACATTCTATGGGCCTAAAATGGTGTAGAAGACAACATAATCATTTGCCCTGATTAGACAGAGAATGTTGGCAGAACAGAGTCGACAAAAGAGCTATGCGGACAATCGTCATCGTGCCCTTGAATTTGATGAAGGAGACATCGTGTTCCTAAAGGTATCTCCTTTCAAGGGTGTCGTTCGATTTGGCAAATGTGGGAAACTCAATCCTAGATACGTGGGACCCTACACCATCATGAAGAAAATAAGTCCTGTTGTCTATCAGCTGTAGTTACAAGACTCCATGGCTGTCGTGCACAACATTTTCCACATTTCTATGCTCTAGAAATGCCTTGGTGATATGGTTGGACTAAACCTTTCAGATAATATTGAGGTACCGCCCAATTTGAGCTACAGCAAAAGACCTGTCCAGATTCTCGACTCTAGAATGAAGGAGTTAAGGCGTAAACGTATTCCATTGGTCAAGGTTTTATGGAAAACCATACTCGGGAAGAGGCCACTTGGGAGAAAGAGGATGACATGCAGGCCTCGTATACTGAATTGTTCAGTAGCTAATTTTGGGGACCAAAATTTTGTACTAGGGGTAGTATCTAATACCCTGGTACTAATTCTTCTGTATACGCGATGTACTTGAACTTGGAAATGATATTATACAATTCATTTCGTATCTATGCTAGTTCATTATGGCGTGTATCTATGAGGAAGGATTTTGGGATGAAGGGTTAACTTCGGAAATGTGAGAAAAATGTTGTCCTGGAATTTTCGGACGTCTGCTGTTAACTTGTGGACGAGGCCATGGCATCTGCAAGTGAATTGAGCGCCTGCCTAAGGACTTGGGACGACTCAGGAGACAAATTTGTGTCCTGATCTCACTGTGTCTTGGACTTTCCGACGAGTTTGGACGACATGCGGACGAAATCAGCCGTGTCCAATTTGACTCTGTCCAAGTCTTGGGACCTTCGGACGCTTGCAGACGAGCTCGGACGAGGAGGCGCATCTCTGATTTCAATCTATCCAATTTATAGACAGATTTGAATGACACATGCAGAAGCGAAACGGTGTCTGAGGGTCATCTACGGATGGTACGAACAGAGGTGGGGACGCTGATTCCCATCCGTAATAAAAAATAAGCCAGGGGATTTTACACATACGGACGACTGCGGATGAGATCAAGGCGTTAGGACTCATCTGAAAGATCGTAGAATAGCAAAATTTAAGGGATTTAAATCAGACAACTTGTCGTGTAGTCCATTACTAAACGAGATTTCGACAAAGAAATTCACTCCAAAAAGGATCGCCCATTTCCAGCTCCTGCATAGCTTAGCCATCATCCTCCTCCCTCTCCTATGCAATGATTACCCCTACTCCTGGTAAGCTTCTCCCTCCTTATTTAACTTCCAGCTACCCCTTCAGTCGTTCCACTCTCCTCCCTCTACATTCCTTCTCTTTGCCAACTTCTTCTTCCCTTCTAGTGGGAAATTTTATTGCTGGAGAATTGGAGTTCAGCTGTCCCTGCTTGATTTCCTTAACCCCTGGGTAAGGAAATAGGTAGTGGATGGTGGGTAGTCCGGTCTAGTTTGGCAGCTAGGCATAGCCCCTACCTCAACAGGAACGGGACCTAGTATGCACTTAGGAGGCTAGTTGGTCAACTATACCACCCCATATGGATCCTCCAATCTCCCGCTCGATATACGAGTAAAGAATGATCGAATGAAAGAATGTAATAGAAGTTGGTTTGGGTGGCCCCCATTCCATAATGGACTAAAAAGAGGCATAGCATAAGCAAAACCCTATTTTTTTACAGAGCCATTGGCTCATGTCCTTACTTGTGGTGTAGGTAATGAAATGGTGATACCAGGTGTAGAGGAGGAGGCCTTCCCCGTGGAGCCTGTGGATTTTTTGGAGGAGACCGGACCCAAGTAGACTGATGGCTCAATGAAAGAATAAGAACGTATTTTGTAAGGGTTAAACAGTAAACGTGTTTTGAATATGGGATAGATTTAACCTTGAACTTTAGGAATGTTTGATTTAGAATTTCCGTTCTAAATTTTGTCTTAACTAAATGGTTTTCAAATTCATTTCCGCTATGTAACCTCGTTTCTGTTAGATTTTGCAAACCAAACAAGGATTTAACTTCATATGATTTTTAAACGAGTATAGGAAAAACGTAGTAACGATCGAGATTTAAACAAGGCACTCTGATCAAAAGAGATTTTAAATAAAGGCTTTGCCGAAAGGAATGTTTTAAAACTTTGAATACGTTTTTCAGGAAAATAAAATGGATGGATAAAAAATTCAGGTCGTTAAAACCACTACTTGAACTCCGGACGGCTACAAACATAGCCCAAGAGTAAACCAAGTTTCAAACATACATCAAGACGACTGTTCCTCTCATTCACAAAACATTTCCGAAAGACCTCTAAATCCGAACAACCACTACTCTTTCCCTTGTCGGCTGTTACCAACCTCAAATATTCCTATACAATTTATACCTAACCTTCACAAATTAATCACCTGTTTTCCTAGCATCTCTAAACCATCAACATTAGTGAACTCATTCCATCAATCAAAATAATCCAACAACAATTAATACAACCCCACATATTTTATAAAATATTACGGTAAAATTACTTGTTCTAGCTATTATCACAGTTTTCTAGATCGATCATTTCATTCTACAATCTTTTCATCTCTTTTATTTCTAGATCAATGACTTGATGAAAGAGCCATGATATTGAGAATGTCTCTAGAAATTTAGGTAAGAATGTTATGGTTTAAACTGGAAATGTAGCTAGAACATCAACTAGATCTAGAAACACAACTGGAAATGCAACTGAAAACTCCACTAGTAATTCAACTAAAACTTCAGCTCCTAGTTTATCTTCTTCAATTTCTCACATGGATGATAGAAATTCTCCATACTTTCTATATCACGGAGATCATCCATGTTTAATATTTGTTTCTCATTATTTACACAGTTCGAACTATAATTTTTGGAAATGTGAGATGACAATGGCATTAAATGATAAAAACAAATTATCATTATGTATTGTCCCTTCAAATAATCACTTTCATGCATGGTCAAGGAGCAACTGTTTGGTGACTTCTTTGATTTTGAATTTTCTTAGTAGAGAGATTGCTAAAAGTATATTATATCTTAACTTTGTGTTTGCTAAAAGTTGTAAGCTTCTATTGACCTTATCACAAGGAACAATGGATATACACAGCTATTACACTACATTCAAAACTTTATGGGATAAACTTTAAGATTCTCATCCAATACCAAACGGCACAAGATTCTCATCCAACATCTAATTGTACACGTGGAGGAGTAAAAATCCATTGTAGATCATCAAAGACTTTGTAGTTTCTTATTGGCATGAATTAGTCTTTTACTCAAGTGAGAAAACAAGTGTTTATGAGGGAGCCTCTTCCATCCACCATGAAAGTATTTTCAATTGTTATTCAAGTAGAAAGGCAACAGAGAATTGGAAGTAATGCACCAAAAGAAATTGATATGATGGTGTTTAATTCTACAACTTATACTTAACATTCACTAGTGAACAAAAATAAGAAAGGCATACCTTTTGTACACATCGTAAATATATTGGGCCATATCATTAATAAATGTTATAAACTACATGGGTACCCTTGGAAATGATATAAAAGGAAATGTTGCAAATTACAAAATGAGAATTCGATATGGCCTTCTTCAAGTTTACTTAATGATAGTCAATGTTAGCAGCTAATTGCCTTATTGAATTCACAACTTCAATAAAATTCATCCAACATTTTAGGAGATATATCATCACATGATTCCACTGTAGCCAATTTTATAGGTACTTCTCTAATTATTAGTATTTCAAACTCTTCATATTTCATTTATTGCTCATGGATTCTAGAAACTAGTGCCACACATCACATTTGTTCTAATCTACATATTTTCTTTCATTCTGACAATGTACCTGTAATGCTCCGCATTCTTAAAATCTTTTCTTTAATTTTTTTTTAGCCACATAAAAAAAATTTCTTTATTATAACTAACATCCCACTTACAATCGTAGGAGCATTCCCCGATTAGTCTGGTGTTATCAGCAATCTACATAACTGAATTTGACTTGGTTATGCTTTGATATCAACTGTAATGCCTCGCATTATTAAAACATTTTTCTTTCTTTTATTTTTTTACCCATACAAAAAAAAATTCTTTAATTTGTTAAAATATATGTGAAGAAAACATATAAGAATAATTAAGCGGAATAAGTTTAAAATATAGTTTTAATACTTGAAATAAAAGTTCATTGTCTTACAAAACGTTTATTAAATTTAAAACCATAATTAATTGTCCAAAATAATCAATATTACTTTTCGTGAGCCATATCCGGTCGAACCCCACTGATAACCTAAGAGCTCAATAGGTAATGTAATACCCCTTATTTTTATATCAAAATTTAATAAGAATAAATTGAAAAGAAATTGAGGGTGTTATGATTATTTGGATATTTATTGGGGTATTACCAACGATGTAATCACTATATTATAATTTTAAAAAAATTATTGGGATGATAATTAAGGTTAAATAAGGTGGGATTAATTAGAATTAAAATGTAAGATAATTGATGAGAGAATTAAATGGAGAATTAAAATAAAGGATGCAAAGAAGAGTATTTATCAATTTAAAAGAAGAAATAAATTGGGAGAAAAGGAGAAGAAACTGGTTGAAGTTGAAGGTGGAGTTGAACCGGTTCTCTTCGAAGCGGTTTGGTGTGGAGAATAAGACATGACCTCGGGCCATTGTCTGAAGAGAAGAGAAGTGAGTCGAGGGAGGGAGAGACGAAGAGAGATGGAGAGATCGGGAGAAGGGGGTGCGACGAGCGAGTGAGGCGACTCCTGCGAGCGGTGTGGCCTTCTCTGCAGAACGGGTGCGACAACATGAGGTACGAAGTTAGGGCTCGGGATTGGAACTCCTGGCGTAGCTGCGAGTTATGAATTTTTTGTAGTTATGGTTGTATGTATAAACTATTGAATGCTGAAGGTATTGATAAGAAATCTGGTTAGGTTAAAATTAGGGACTGATTGGTTGTTGTTTCTTTCATAGTCTAGATTTGTCATGAAGTAGAAATTTGGAAATATAATATGTTTGTACAATGGGTTTGGATTAAAATTGGGGATGAATTTCGAGATGGTTAAGATATTCACTGTCTGTCATTTTGGGTTATAGGCTAAGTTATGTTAGGAATAATATCTTGGTGATTGGTTGAGTTAGAAGAAATTCAAAATGAATTGTAGGGTCTGTGTTGGGTTTGGTTTAAGTTCTCTATCTCGAGTGAGACCCAATCAGGACAATCAAAGATGTGATTATAATGATGAAGATAGAGTTAGAAAGAGCCTTTACGACGAGGATATTACTCACACAATGAGGACATGTAAGCTAGTAGGATTTACTTAACTTCGACTTGAAGAAACAATTACGGTGTATGTGTGTAATTTGGAACACTGCCACGGTTGCCTCGAATCATATGAGCAGTAATGGCATAAGTTATACTACTTTATGAAAGGACTTGAAATAAAGATTTATAGAGGTGTAAGATATGGAGAAATGTTGTGACTTAGAAAATGAATGAGGTTCGTATGTCTAATAAGTTAATTACTATTGTAATATCCCGAACTTTTTATATCAGAATTTAATAAAGATAGTTGGAAAGTAATTTGGGACATTGGATTTAATTAGATACTTATCAAGGTATTACCAAGAACGTATTCATAAGATTTAAGAATTTTGGGAAAATGAAGCTAATTAGGATAAATACTAATAAAATAAATATTAATTAAATCATATTATAACATACATGTGATTAATTGGGTTAATATTTATAAGTGGGATTTGTTATTAAATAACTGAACCGATTCAGCTTTCCTCATTTCGTCTAGCCTTCGGCCATTTGACGGAATGAGAAAGGGAGAGTATTAATAAATAAAGATTTAAGAAATTTAATTAAAAAAAAGGGGGGAGAAACCGGTTCACAGTAAACCGGTTTGCTTGTTGTGAACAAATGGCTTCGGCCATTTGTCCTAAAGGGAGCCCGACCGAAACAAGACAGAGGGAGAGAGCGCCGAGGGAGAAATCGGGAAAGGGGGTGCGACGGCAAGCAGACGAGGTCCGTGATGAGGAGATGGCGACGACAAGTGAGGAGATATTGTCCGGAGGTGACGAACGATGCTAGTTCGTTTGGTGGAACGCTCGCATAATAGGGCTTGAAATCGGGACCTCCGTGGGTTTAGTTTCCAACGACGGATAGAGGTATGGTTTCCCTTCTCCCTCTCATTTCTTCTGATTTAGTAGCCAGTGGAGGCGTTACGGTGCTAATTGGTGGTTGGCAGTGGTAGTTCCGGCGTCTGGTCAGATTTCTGGTGGGCAATGGGCCGAGCTCCAACTGGCTTTGACTAGACCAGTTCGAATGAAGTGTTGTCTGCTATGCAAACAACCTTTCCAACATGGAATTAGTGTGGGGAATATATAGTATGAACTAGACAGTGGTTGTCGGTGGCTGATAAAGCTAGAACCCGAGAGCCCTCTGGTTCATTATGCATAGGAGAGGCAGGAAGAGTTAGGGGCAGAGTTGGAATTCTCTGGAGCTTGGTCGTGAGCTCCTTGGTTTGCTGGTAAGGTTCTCTTCAGGAAATGTCTTGGTCTCTGTTTATGGATTATGATTTCTGTTAGGGCTTAGGCTTGGACTTCCTGAATAATATGGATTTTTGGATTTTCTCTTTGTTCTGTTATGGGTTGGGTGAAGAACGTTGAATGTGGATTTCTATTGTCTGTTGGTTTGTGGAAAATATAAGTGTTGTTATGGACAATATGAGCTGCCTTGTGAACTTTCAATACTAAGATATTGTGCTCAGTTGTTTAGATTGATGCTTTGTGAACTGCTTTTCTTGAAAGATGTTATGAAGCATATGCTTTAGTGTATATACTGCCTAAGGTTATGCAGGTTGTTTAGTGAGGTTCTGTTAATTTCTATGGGCTGTTATTTTATTGGAATAACCTGTAGGGATTAATTTATTGGGACAGTTATATTCCATTTTGAACGTTAATGGGTTCCATAAACTATTAAGAGGTTAGTTGGATTAGACTATGAAACTAAGTAATAATTAAACGTTATTAAATTTTGAAGGTACAAAGAAGAGGAGAAGAATGAAGATTAAGTGCTAATATGTGTTATCACTACGAGGTAAGGAAAATGGGTGTGTCTTGGCCATTTGGAGGCCCTACACGACAAGTGTGTGTGTGCGTTGTGTTGAGTTTTCCTTATAGTTCCTTACTGTTTCCTTCTTTATATTCTCTATGGAATGCTTTAATTTTGATTACTACCTTGAAATGTTCATGTTAATAAAGAAGTGGAGAATGTTTGCTGTGAAATGAGAACCTCTGGTGATTGAGCTTGAATAAATTGAAAGGAGATGCCTAAAAGAACGAAATGCAAGAATGAATGCTTAATAAATTTCTAGCGATTTGGTTCATAGTGATTATGTTTTGTTGGCTGTAATTTATTGTTCCTGCCATGGTTTATAGCAATTGCTTTTCTTAATCTGCATGTGTGCTATAACTAGATCAATGATCCATGAAGAAAGTTCATATTGTTATTATTCTTTGTTCTGGTTAGGAGCGATAAATGCTCTAGATAATTAATATCAAATTGCTTAGCACGTTTCTTGTTATAATAACATGTCAAGCATGATTCTAAATATGATTCGTTATGTAGTTTTCCGTATAAGATTTCATAAGCATGTTTACTTCTTGTTTTATTTAGACTGGCATGCATAGATAGTTTAGTTTAATATATTGAAATCTAGTTGTAATGTTATTGTCTCTTGGTACTGGTTAGGAATTGTAGTTCTCTTTATTTAATAGAAATGTGACTGATAAATGATGAACGATAACGTTGAGGTTGGGAATAGGATGATGAAATAAAGAATGACATGTCATGTACGTATGATCATGAATGAATTAAGGATTTACCTTTGGTTTGTATAAATTATTAAATTCAATTGCTATAGTTTCATGTATAATTTACTATGTTATTCGCTGTAGCTTCGTAGTTGTTAATGCCCACTCCATCTCCGTTAATCAAGCATGTTAATTATTACTTAAATTTATCAGTTAGCTAAGTATGTTTAATTAAACCCAGCATGTTAGCTTAGCTAGGTCCAACATGTTTAAATGTTACCTAATGATGTATGAGTATGTTAATTAGCGTAACGAAATTAGTTAATCTGAGTATGAAAATCTGACTAGAGTAATTAACTTAATTAGAAATCGAGCTTGTTAATCAAATTGTCTAACTAATTAATAGTTGTTAAACACTTTTTGAGCATGCCAATTTATTAAGGTATATTTAATTACCTAGATAGCATGTTTAATTGTTTATTCCAGCATGTTTAATGGTTAGTATTTAATTGAGCATGTTATTGACAATAGAGCATATAAATTATTCTTTTAGCATGATTAGCTAACACTAAATCAAAAGTATGATTAGTTAACTAGAATAAGAGTATGAGATCAACTCTTGAACATGTAAATTGATTTGAATAATTAAGTAGATGGTAATTATAATTCTTCCTTGAGCATGTTAATTAATTTATCCCTTACTTTAATATGCACGTCGCTTGTGATCCGTTATATTTCCCTTATTATTGTGACTTACATATCCCAACATGTCCCCCGATGTTTAATTAATTCTATAATTGCTTTCTCCATATGTTGTACTTTATTGGGTGTTCCGTTGTTATTACTTATCTTTGTGTGCTCGTTCAGTTATTGCTATCATTCTTTTCTATGCGCCTTTAATTTAAGTTACTTCAATGCGCAATTCAATTTTCGTTAATGTACGTTATAATGCATTATGCTTCATGTTAATAGAAACCAGTAGGGGGTACCCCCTCGGGGTGATACCCACATGCATGAGTGAGGAAAAATGCTAAGAAAAGAATGTTTGGGATGGGGGGGATACGCCCATCACCGAAGAAACCCTCCTGGCGGGATACGCCAGAAGGGAAAAAACCCTGAAGGCGGGATACGCCAGAAGGGGAGAACCCTTGAAAGCGGGATACGCCGAAAAGGGGACGAATGCTAAGAAAAGAATGTTCAAGATGTGCGGGATACGCCCATCACTGAAGAAACCCTTCCGGCGGGATACGCCGGAAGGGAAGAAACTCTGAGGCAGGATACACTAGAAAATGAGGAACCTTGAAGGCAGGATATGCCGAAAAAGGGGACGAAAAAGGGAGTTGGAGGGCAGATTCCATCCCCTAAGACCCCTGCAATCTCCAGCTCGATGTATGAGTAATGAGAGAACAAAAGAACGAACGTAATAAAAAGAATTGGTTTGGGTGGCCCCCATTCCAAGAAGAACTAGGGAGAGATATGCATAATTTCTTTCCCCTATTTCCTTACTGGGCGTAAGCTCATGTCCTTATTTGTGGTGTAGGTAGAACGACGAACAGATAAGAAGTAGATGATAAACACATAATGAAGTAGAGATGGATGATTTCGCATGCACGAGACTTGGGCTGGACAGGCAAAGAAAAAGATAGTAAACGGTTGTAAATCATCGATTTTTAATTGTCAAGTTTTATTTGTTAACATAGTGTTTAAATTGATTAGTATTTCCTTCTTGAACGATTTCTTTACGGTTTCGCAAGATTTTAAATAAATGGGTTTATTTTATTATTTACGCTTCCGCACAAATTTATCAAAGGGTTTTTTTTAACGAGTTTTAAGAAAAGAGTCAGTAGCGATCCGGTTGGATGCACTCTGATACGTTTTGTTCTAAAAAGAAAAATTTCAAATTTTACGCATTTTAACAATATACGAAAAACTTGGTCGTTACAACTACCTCAATGATTAATTTAAAATTGCTTCTTGTGAATTGATAGATTTTGAGGAATAGTTAGACCGGAAGGTTTTAATTTATGGAGATTCCCTTAAAATAGAGAGGAAACGTGTTGTGTGCCATTTGGATAAAGAATTTGTCTAAGAGTTTAGCTAGCACACTGTATGTTGAAGTATGACTAACATCAATAATTGACTCTGATCAGAATTTAGAAATATATTATTTTGAATGATTCAATTTTTGTTTTAATTTGGAGTTGAAAGTTTGTCATATATAAGGGTTATCTGTTGTAGAACAAAATATGTGTTTGAAGATCCGCTAAGTCGGTACTCGAACTTATTAATGGTTGGTCTACCTAGAGAATCGTGGAATGTAATGGATTGATACTCTCAATCTATTGCTAATGGATTTAATTAAATGAATCATTAAGGTTAATAAATAATGGATTAAGGTTTTACTATCCACAACCGAAACTAAAGTGGATATAGAAATAGAAACAAACACAGAAACAGATACAGATATAGAAACAGAAATAGATACAAAAACAAAAACAGACACAGTTACAGAAACAGATATGGAAACAGAAACGGACACGAAAACAGAAACAGATACAGAAACCGATACAGAAACAGAAACGAAAACAGATATAGAGACAGAAATGGAACTTGTATTAAAGAGCTTGCTACTATTTGTTCCATCGGTGCATTAACAACTTGTATTAAATGTTCAATCACATTTTCTTCTACTTCTTGCTTGATTCAAGACCAATTCTTGAACAAGATGATTAGAAAGAGTAATTGGCATGGCAATCCCTACATTCTCCATTCTAATAATAATAGAAACATTTGTTGTAATTTTCCTAATACCAATTTTTCTTTGTGGCATTCTAGACTTGGACATCCTTCTAATGTCTAAATTCAACTTTTGAAGGATACATTTCATTTACACTCAATAAAATAGCTTGCTACTATTTGTTCCAGTTTCTCTCTAGCAAAAAAACATTGTGTTCATTTTGTTACTCATAATAATCTATGTGATGGAGCTTTCAAATTGATTCATTGTGATACATGGGGGCCCTTTCATACAGTCACTTATGATGGTTTTTTATTTTTCTTAACCATAGTTGAGGATTTTAGCTGGGCTAGGTATTCTTACTTCATTGCAAATCTAATGTAATCAAAGTTCTTCCTAAATTTGTAGCTATGATTGCTACTATTAGAGGCATTAGATTAGATAATGCTCTAAGCATTCACTCATTGACGTTTACAATCAAAAAGGTATTATTCACTATCGATCTTGTATTGAAACTCTACAACAAAATTCAGTTATGGAGAGAAAACATCAACATATTCTCAATGTAGCTCGAGCATTGTTATTTCAATCTACTCTTCCCTTAAAGTTTTGGGCAGAATCCATTTTAATAACTGTTTATTTGATTTACAGACTGCTAGCTCTTATACATTTAAATTCTTCACCTTTTGAAAAATTGTACAATAAAGTGTCATCTTATGATCATTTAAAAAAATTTGGTTGTTTATGTTTTACTTCTACATTAAATAGCACACAACATAAGTTTTCTCATCCAGCAAAAGCTAGTATTTTCCTTGGATATCCCTTTGGTTGTAAAGGTTACAACATTTTTGATCTAGAAGCCAACAAAATTATTATTGCTCTTAACATAGTTTTTCATGGAGTTTTTTCCTATCAAAAGTTTGATTCCATTACAAATGTTGATTATGTGTTTGATACATCAAGTCTTATTTCTTATTTGGATTCTGTTTGGGGTGACTTAAATTCTACTTCTATCATTCTAGATATATCTTGTTTGGATAATGTTTTGAAAACTAGTACCAAACAATTCTCTTGCATATGAAAACATCCTTCCTATTTTTCTAATTACAATTATTATCTCACTCATGCTTCTTGTCATGACCTAGAGGTTGGCCTAAATAGAAACGTCGAGTAAAACAACTCGATCCTCAAAGAGGACCAAATTATCTAGCCGAATGCTCAGTTTACAATGAAATACTTAAACATAGATTGAGAGCCCTAGCCCACATAAGATGGGTCATAGTCCATGTAGCAATCACAGAAAAACAAGATAGTACAACAAATAATTAAATCTAATGAGTGTTGTGCAAGAATAAAATACCAACACCCAACATCACACAATTTAAATATAGTCCTCATAGAAAAGTCCTCATCAAGTGATGTGCAACATATTCCCTCCACATGATAACAAGCAAGGAGGCTAACAAATTTTTAGCAATCTCTTCATCTTCTACGTATTTCTTTCAAGATATTTTAGAAGATCCTTTAAGCATCCATGAGTAAGATTTTGCCATATGTTCTCTTTTATAAGACGCTATGGATAGAACCAATGGTTGATTAAGGAGGTTTTTCTTTACTTAGGAGAATACACCCATCATTCAAGGTCTGGCTGCAGGTATGAGACCTCATTGTGTTTGAAATTTATGTTTAGTTATTTTATTTTAACTTGTATTAATTTTAATTTATTGGCTTGTGTTGGAGTCTCTTGTCTAGAGTCTGTTCTAGCCGTGTGAATGTTGTTTTAAGGATTTCTTGTATTTTGGGTCATAAAGATTTATCACTAAACTTGTGATTGTATTTATACCTCCCTTAGAATGTTTTTTAAAAGCTTTTGGATGAATTTAAATTGCATTTGTAATACCCCGAAAATACATTTGGTAAATGTAAGAAGTTGGTATAATTAGTGATGATTTTGGAGTGGATTATTAGTGAAAAGATTGGTGAATTAATAAAGATTAGAAAGGTTTAAGTTGGCAATATTACAGAGGCAAAAGTTACAGTGCCATTTTAGAAGAAATGGTGGTGGCAGAGAAATGAAGGATGGAGCATGGGAGCAGTTGATCGATGGATCAACCACTGGATATGAAAGTTTGACAGAAGGTCGACCAGTTGAACATGGTGTAAATTCACAGAGGTGAAGTGGAAAATGGTGGGGCTTGTAGGTTGCTTTGGACTAGTCAATCACTTGATCGACCTGTACTTTGGAGGGATTTTTCACGGTTGGGCGATTAATTGTATGATCGATTAGTCCCACTGAATTATCAAAAAATTGTGTTTTTAAGCGTTGATCAATCGGCCTCGTTGGGATTTCTCCACTTGTCCTCCATTATAGATAGAAAAATAGGAGTGTTAGGTGAGATTTTTGGGAATATATGAAGGATACGTGGGAAGCTTTGATGAAAGAAATAAAGAGAAATAAAGTGACAGAGAGAGAGCTTACGGGAGCAAGACTCTCCGGAGAAAGCTGAGAGGGTGAGAGATAAAGAATGAAATGAGAGAGCGATAAAACTCTCTAGAGAAAAGGAGAAGCCCGAGAAGAAAAGAAGACAGAGAAGAAGAAGAAAAAGAAAGAAGCTAAGAAAGAAGAATGGAAGGCTCTAGAGATGGAAGAACCTTCTTCCTCAGTTTTTTTAAGGTAATGTTGATTTTCTTTCTTGGATTTATGGATTTTGGGAAAAACTATGTTAAAGCTCTCTGTTTATGGTTGCTCGATTAAATGATCTGTGCCATGTTAATTAAATTATGCTCCATGTTGCTACTGCTTCTTGATTTTATGGATTTTACGTGAAAGTTGTACAAGATAAAAGATAAGAGTGATCGAAAAGTACTTTGATGAAAGTGTTGTTTCTATTTCTATAAATGTTAATGAGCAGTATGAGTTTTTATGTGTTGTGGTAGAGATTTATATGCTGTGTGATAATGTGCTCTGTTAAGGGAAGTTTGGTTTCCTATTTCATCACAGCTTGAATAAATGTTCTTAAGGACTTACTATAACATTCAATTTCCATTTATGCATTTTCATAAAAGTTTTGAACATTTTTAAACCTTGAATTTCAAATTGGGTGGAAAAAAATGCTATCCTTAGTAGAATTTACCTACAACAATAGCTTCCAAGCGACTATTGGAAGTACGTCTTATAAAGCACTTTTATGGCAGAAAGTGCAGATCCCTCTTATGTTGGAGCGACACTGGTTAAGCTGAGTTTTAGGATCAATATATGATTTAACAGACTACCGAATTAGGTTAAATGATCCGACAAAGAATGTTGGTCGTTCAAAGTCGCCATAAAAGTTACACCGACCACTGTTGAAGGAATTTGGAATTTAGTGAATGGGACTTGGTATTTCTAAAAATATTGCCATTTAAAGGAGTCATACGATTTGGAAATAAATGGAATCTGAGTCCACGATGTATTGGTCCCTTTACATTTACGAAAAGAATCGAGAAGGTGGCGTATCCGTTGCAACTGCCAGCTTCCATGGTAGGTGTACATAATGTATTTCATGTATCTATGCTAAAGAAATACCTCAGAGATCCAATTCAAATGGTATCTCCTGCTGATGTGGAAGTTTAATCGAACTTAAGCTATGAAAAAAGACATATTCAGATTCTAGACTCAAGAGTAAAAGAACTTTGACATGAGCAGATCCCACTAGTCAAATTCCTAGGACAAAATCATTCAGCAGAATAAGCTACATGGGAAAGAAAAGGGGACATGGAGGCCAAGTATCTAGAGCTATTTCGCTATCAAAATTTTGAGGACAAAATTTTATTAAGAAGGGGAGGATGTAATAACAAGATAAAATCCTCTATAAATGTAATGTAAAGAATTTAGTGGAATATATGTTGTGATAAAAGGGAACGTGTTCCATAATAATGTGTTGTAAGTTAATGCGGTAATTACGAATAAAATTGGTATAAGTTAAGTAAAAAGGATTTTACGAAATAGATATTTTAATAAAAGAAAATACGTTTCAAAATGTGTTTGGTATACTTAATACGATGACATAAAGATTAAGGTAGAAATAATGTTGGATTAATTAAGATATAAATTTAATTTGGAGACATGGAATTAAGTGGATTAATTGGAAATGGAAGTATTAAATTAAGATAAAGAATAAATTATAGAAGAGTGAAGAACAGAAAAATAGCAGTTTAATATAGGAGGAATCCGTGTGGGAGAGGTCGAGCATTGCTTGACTTGTAAATGGGAGATGAGGATTTTTAGTAAGATAGGTATAGCACTGCTCGAACTATGCTGGGAGAAAAGAAATTTTGAAGCCAAACAGGTCAAGCACTGCTTGACTTGTAATTTCAAATTTTCTACAAATCACGGCTAAGAGGTTGACCCCTACTTGACCGCTCCCATGCAATTTTGTGAAAAAAACAGTTTTTCAACCATGGCAACTCTTCACCTAATGGATACCTTCCTCGAAGTGATAACATCATTATGTGGTGGCTGTGTATTGGACCACTTCCTTCGAAGTTGGTGAACGTCCTTCAGCTTTAGGTTCCTTGGCAAGCCTCATTTTGTCTATAAAACGATGCCAAAAGAAAGGTAAAGCACTATGGACTTTCATATTATAGAGAGCAGAAAGAGAGAGTGCAGGAGAGAGAGAGAGGAGGAAAGGAAGCAAGGGTGAGAGAGTGCTATGTTTTCTTCAAGAGATCAAGTGAGAGAGAGAAAAAGGAGGTTCCTGCCTTGAATTCTAGGAATGTGCTACATGGGTGTGCGCTATTATTGGTGTGAAAGAGAGGGTTCGGCCGTGGGAAATCTTCAAGTGAGGTAAGGAATGGGATGTGTTGGCCAATGGAGGCCTACATCATAGGAATGTTGGTTATTTAAATATTGCCTCCTTTATATACTGTGAAGAATTGTTCTGCGATTTGTTACTGGCATTTTCTGTTGGTTTTAGACACTAGATACCTTTTGTCATGCATAGTTTGATATTACTAAGTGATACATTATTGACTGAGAAGTGTTGGTTATTTTGGAAAAGTGTTACCCTGATATTTTAAATTACTACCTCATATTGAATAATGCCATGTATTTTATTGCTGATAGTGAGACTTTAGTTGATGAAGAATATACGAAGTGTTCTGTGGAAATGTTTACGTAATAATACTCTGTCGAAAAGTAAATAGGTTAAAGAGGAATGTATTTGTGGCCTGCTATTGTTTTTGGATTCTGCTTCGGATTTGATAGCTCGACCGTATTAAGTGATAAGTTGTTCGCTGATATTTAGTGAATTGCTCTTTGATAAAAACATAGATGATTTATTTAATAACCCATTTCTAGTATAATAGTCCCCTGAATTATTCTTTATAAATTATTGATAAATGCTATATAATAGAACAAATCGTTTTAGCTTGAGCCATGAATTGTTATTTCTCTGTGTTAATGCTATGTTTCCTTTTTAAATATTCTGTATATTGTTGTGAAATGAATATGGCATGACATACATGCATTATGGTTAGGACTTACGAAAATGTTGACATATGCACGACATGTTTAATAAAATGAATGAATAAACGTAAATAGGTGTGTGGGGTTCGGGAGAACAGGTAACAATCCATCGTTGGTGACACTCCTAATGGATCCAACTCATCCCACGTAGGGATAGAGTGATGGTTAAGCCACATGGAAATTAAGATGTATCCTTTTTCTTGTACCAGAAATCCACAATGCTTGAACTGAAGAGATTAGTGATAGTCATAGGTGGTGACACCCCTAATTGATGTATCTCCTCATCAGAGTGACGGTTAAGCCACTTGACCATATGATGTATCCTTTTTCTGATAACAAAATGTAAAGACAGAAAATATAGGTTCTTTTCTAAGACATATTGCTTAAGCAAACATGAGCATTAAGCATTGCATTTCATTCTATTTCTTGCTTAGCATTAGCCTCAATGTTTTACCTTGTGATGTAGGTGACTGTCCTGATATCAACGATATACCAGTGGAGGAGGTGTTGCAAGATAAGCTCTTGGGTTATCAGTCGGGTTTGACCTCAGGGTTATGGTTCACAGAAAGAACACTGGTTGTTTTGAATAGTTAATTATGGTTTTAAATTTCAGTAAATATTTTGTTAAACCATGGACTTTTGTTGGAAGTGTTGATACCATGTTTTGAAATTATTATTAGTTTTCGCTTAAATTACTTTGATCTGTTTTCTTCGCACACATTTTAAATAAATTAAAGAAAAATTTTATATGGTTAAGAAAAAGAAAAGGTTTTAATAATGAGGTGTGTTACACCAAAACACATAATATCAACTTACGTGGCAATCAGTAAAGCGTTTCAGCAATTTACCCATATTCTTTTTTGATACCTCCAAAATGAATAATAATAAATCATTAATAACTATTCACTAACAACCATTCACAGGTTCCATTATAGCATAACAATATTCCTTAACAATGAACTATCCTTGATAATATCCTCCAATCCATCAAATTGTAACAAAAAATAGAACAAACTCCTCAATCATATACACGCACAACCCAAACAATAACCAAAAGAAGTATTATCCAAACAATTGAGCATAATTCCATCAACAATCATTTCACACCTCCACCTTCTAACTTCAAACAGTAATTAACTCAACCACTTAATCCCATAACATTCCACACGGCAGCAGTTATTCAACAACAATCATCAACAGAGAACAACTACATCAATAATAACCAATAGCAGTAACCAAACCTCAAAACAAAGCATAACTTTCAATAGAGAAGCATTACTCACATCCTTTACTCATTTATCTTCTACTCTTATTCTCATAAAATCTATAACAGTAATGAAGAAAACACTTCAAACCTGAAGAACACCTGAGAGAAACCCGAGAGCTTTATCCCCCCTCTTTCCTCTTCTTCTTCTTCTTTATTTCCTCTCGGCTTTCCATTTCTCCAAAAACTCTGCTCTATCTTCCTTTCCCTTTCTATTTATTCTAAAGCGTTCCTCATACATTTCATTCATCCCCATAATTCTCACCTAACTCCCCCATTATTTTGCCATCTGAAAAGGAAGCACACGTGTAGAAATTAATAATCAACTGATTCTACATTGCCATTCCAAATGCCACAGCCAAAGTGACCATTGGGGACGGAGGCTGCTCAATCGTATAAGTCCCTTTCGACCTAGGAAGCCCTGCTCCCTCCCAATGTCGTCCACGGTTCACCACAGCTGCCATTTAGAACCTCCTTCCAGCCTTGCCAAAACTTTGCCTTGTTTTGGTGCTGCGAAACCCCAGCTCACGCGAGCACAGACACCCCCCCCCCCCCCCCTCCTTGCCAAGGAGATTTCAGCCGTGAATTTGAGTTCTCCCTTCTCCTTTTTCGCCCGTAGCTCCTTCTTTTTTCTTTCTTTTTTTTTCATTTTATTGTTTAATTTTCCAGCCCTTGCCGAGTCACCACATACCCCCCCTAATTTCCATTATCTTTAAACCATTTCTCCCCTTATTCCATGTACTTCTTTCATTTATTAATTCTCCTTTATTTCATTCATTCCAACTTTAATTTCATTAACTTAATTAATATATATATGTGTGTGTGTGTGTGTGTGTGTGTGTGTGTGTGTGTTTATCAAATATATATATCATATATTAATCGACCCACTTTCAACTCTCGCCTTATTTTGAACATTGATAGACAATGATTACTGGTCCAATTTAAATTCTTCAATTCAGCTTCTTAAATTATTTTCTATAATCATAAAATAATATACCCTTAATTCTATTTCAACCTTCTCCAAAACACTTCGTAAATTTATCATCAATTATTATCATCCTTATTCTAAGTTTATTGTGATCCAAAAATTCTTGGTATTACACTTCTCCCTCCTTAATAAAATTTCATCCTCAAAATTTGATCAACGTACGCATTTTCTCGATCTATCAACAAAAATAACCACTACCCTTCAAAGCATAAAAGTACCCAAAACAACTTCTTGTATTATACTTTTACACAAAACTTCCCAAGGATTACGTTTCTTCCACTTCTCCAAAATATAATGACTTACCAAAACACTAACTTATATCTAGGTCATTTAATCATCATCTACATTTGCTACTAGAGAAGAGCCTTCATCCAAATTTCCTTCCTTTCATTAGATAATGTGAGGTAAATCTTTGCAATATGATAAATTTTATTACATCTAAAACATCTCCCAGACCCTACTATACTTCTTCCTCATCGATACACCATTATATCCAAGAGAAAATTTATATAATCCATACTCATATTATATCCATAATGTCTTTATACACAAAAAATACCGACCCTACACACAATATCACCAAAAACACATTCACTACATCTTGCATCTAGTTCTATTTCACTCGTTACATCCCTATAGATTCACTCTTCATTTACATCTTGGTGCCACAATTTTCTATTCCTTAAGCCAAAACACAGACAATCATTGACCAAATGGCCACACACATTACATTTAAAACAATGCTTCGAGCAAGCAAGACACTCTCCGAAATGATTTCTTTTACACCTTTGACACTGCTTAGCCATTGAAAAGGCAACATTTTCTCTTTCAAATGATGTGTCTCCTTGAATACATTATCCATTTCCTTGTAACTCACCATCAATAATGTTTCAGATTGATGAAGTTAAGTATGCTCCATCATCTTTCTAATCCTAGTGGTACGATCAAAATACTTTCCATAGAAGATTCCCTTAAACTTCTCCCATTGCATAGTCTTCACATTGTTCGCCACTTTCATCGAATCCTACTAAATCGGGCATCCTTTGCCGATGTAAACATAGTACACATAACTTTCTTTCGTCCTACAACATTGGTATACTCAAACATACTTTTCACCCTCCTAATCCATTCATCCGTGCTTGACGAATCAGATTTATATTTTTGAAAACACGGCGGCTTTAGTCATTGAAATCCTTATCACCCTAAATCTTTGCAAATCGTCAATTACTGGTTTCTCTATTCTTCTTATTCCCTACTCTTTTCCATAAATTACTCTGATGTTTTAATACTTCTGTAACGACTCAGTTTTTATTTACTTAGAAAATGTATGACAATTCAAAAAGTTTTCTTTTCTTTTGTAAACAGTGAAAAACCTTTCTAAAATATAATCAGAGTTCTTTTTTCTAAAAAGTCGGACCGTTAAAAATCTTTTCTTTAGAGTTGTTGTAAAAATCATTATAAGAAATGGAAAATCATAGTTATAAAATCTTTTCTTAAGACATAGCAGAAGCGTAATTAATTCAATTATGGAATACTAAACAAATTAATACGAGTTAATTACAAAATGTTTTCCCTGTTACTTTCTTTAGCCTGGCCAGCCATATGACTCACGCGTGCAAATGGCTCATCAACTGCTTCTTTATTTGTTCTCTCGCGTGCTCCTACACCATTAGCAAACTATGAGCCCAAGGCCCAGTAAGAAATGAAATATGCAGTATGTATGCCTCTAACTCAATATGTTGGAATGGGTCTGACCCAACCGTTCTTTTCTTTATGTTTTTGTAACTCGTACATCGAGCAGGAGATTGGTGGACTCTTTAGAGAGAGAATAGTCTTAGTCGACTTCTAACCACCTAGGGTAGACAGTCTTGCAGTCCCGACAAGGGAAATGTATAGTTCTTTTCTTCTTGTAACCTGTGAGAGCTTATCGTAACCCGTGAGAGGGTATAATATTTTTGTCTACGTTGCAAGATCTGAACTAGCCTTCCATTCCACAACTCACCATAACATTTTAATTCTTTTTCTTCACTCAAATTCATATGAGTACCACCCCAGAGGTGGCACTTCCTACTTGTTTCTATTTATATGATGCATGTCAATGCAATTGCTAACATTATAACTATAAGCCAATCAATCCATTTATCGAGGGAACAATGACAACATAGAAAACAATGACGTTATAGACGTGCTTGGCAATTTAAATGAAGCAATAACAAGATTCATATACTAGGCAATTTAAAGGAAACAATAAAGTATAGACATGCTTGATAATTTAAAGAAAGCGATAATAATATAGACATGCTTGACTATAAGAAATAATAACGACATAGAGGTGCTCAACAATTTAAAGGAAATAATAAATATAGACGTGCTTAGTAATTTAAAGAAAATAATTATAATAATTGCATGCTTGTCTGGTTGAAGGAAATAATAACAATGTAGACATGCTCAGCAGTTTAAAAGAAAGCAATGACAATATAAATGCGTGAACGACATAAGTATAATTTGGCAACATAGCAGAACTATAAACAAGCAATTTAAGGAAAGACAATGCTAATGGTGTAGGACCTCCACTGACCCACGATTCTACTCAATTTCTTACCTTGAAGCCTTATCGCATTTAGCACTTTATCGCTATCCTTCTTCTCTTTTCAACACATTCATAATTAAAACATTTACAACTTATAAATTTCATTTTCCTTTTCGTATTCTATCTTGTATAATAATTCTAAGAACTTCTTTAATGTCTGAACGGAACATAACATAGCTCAACTTGAACTATCAACAGATTATACTTCCCAAGGAAATAGAAAGCATAGGTCCATTATTTTCCTCAACCCTTCAACAGTTTCTAACAGCTATAACAAAGAACACCAAGCACTTATAGTTAACAGAGCATGCAACTTCAAATTGACTATCCTAAATCCATACAACAAGGCTAAATCTAAAATATATTCATACTTCACATATCAACCTTACATATTATTAACCCAAATAACAGAGCACATAATTGAACTCTCGTTCATAGAACCAATGATAGGTTAAAAAATCCATTTAGAAATTTATAACAACTACCATCCAACAAGTTTATTTACAACATTAATTTAACAAGCCCTACAGCCAACAATTCATCCATAAAATCTATCGTTAACATGCTCCAGAAACAACTAACAGTGAAGAATTGAGTTGTCTAGAGGAAGTCCAAGCTGAACCCGAAGACCCGAGGTCAGGGGCTCACATAGAACACACACACCCAGGGTTTCCATCACACATGGAGAAGAGAGGGAAAATGCAAAGAATGATTTGGCTTGGACAATTAATAGGCGAGACCTTACCTGGATGGGACGGTGGTTCACCTACCGAGATGGAAGGACACACTTTAATGTGGAGGGAGAGGCGTCTAGGCGTGGGGGAGTCGTCTCTCGTGTTGATTGAGTGGGTTTTAATGGACTACACGACAAACTTTCCATTATTTAAAACCTATTTTATTATAGAACTGAGACATTTTGGACAAGGGAATGTATCCCTGCCTCGTTCTCGATAATCTGAATTCTCCATTTCCCTGATAGAATCGCATTTTTGGATGAAGGAAGACGTCCTCGCCTTCATCCATGTTGTCCAAAACTATCCAAAAATTGGACAGACTCAAACTCTATGCGTCCACTATCGTCCATGCTCATCCTAGCTCTTCTAAATTCTCACATTGAAGGACGAATTGGAATGCGAAGCCTCATCCTAAATCATCCCAAAATGCTAGGGACGACATGCAACATGTTTTCAAACGCAGCTCTTAGTCCGCGTGTGTCCGAAATCTCAAATACACATATTATTCACTGCGTCCAAAGTCTCAATTCACCCATTTATTTACTAATTTTTCATACTTCAATTACTCCATAATATTTACCCCATATGTACGCGGGATAAACTAACACGTACTGTCATGCATCGTAACATATGAATTATTCCAAAGATTAATTACATAATATACACGGAGAAAATATTATTGGGTTATTACATTCTTCCCTCTTATATAAATTTTGTTCTCGAAATTTGCTCAGCCTTTGACTTAACAATTCAACATAGTCATCAGTATCCACACATCTTCTGACCTCGTACATATCCTTGATCTTCTAGTGGTTTCAATACTCCTTCATCTCATTACTTCTGCATCCGGCAACGTTTCATGACTTAACAAACGCTACACTACACTTCCATTTCATACTTTAGTTTTTCTTGTACTTCATTTCATTCAACTTTTCATTTGTTACATCAATTTTATTTGAAAGCTTCTCTTCAACAGTATTTCTACTTTTGGTTTCTTCTTAGACAATGTTAGTTGTTTGTTTTCTTCATTCTTTTAAGTCACCACTATGCTCCTTAGTTCAAATTGGACTCTTTCACACTCCATCAATCTACCATTCATTTAATCTCTTAGATCCTCGTTCAATCTTGTTTCCCTTTTCATATTCGTACTCGCTTCCATTTTGGTTTCCGTTTCTGTCTCCGTATCTGTATCCGTATCCGTTTCTGTCTCCATATTTGTTTCCATGTCCATTTCCATGTCTTTATCCATATAAGTTTCCATGTTTGTTTCTGTACTCGTATCCATTCTCGTATCTGTATCCGTATCCATTTCTGTATTTGTTTTCGCTTTCGTAACAGTTCCCATTTTTGTATCTGTATCCATATCTGTATCTATTTCCATTTTAGTTTATGTTTCCATATATGTTCCCTTATCCGTGTTCATTTTCGTTTTTGTTCTTGTTTCCATTTTTGTAGCCGTATCTGTATCCGTATCCATTTCAAGAAATTTTTTTCTAGAAATTCGTTTCCGTTTCTGTTTCTGTATCCGTGTCTGTATATGTATCCATCTCCATTTTTGTTTCCATTGCTATATCTATATCCGCATGTGTCTCCATTTTTGTTTCCATTTCTATTTTCGTATCCGTCTCTATATCAATTTTTGTTTCCGTATCTTTGTCCGTATCTGTGTCTGTATCCGTTTTCGTCTCCGTTTTCATTTTCGAATCTGTCTCCGTTTCCATTTCACATCTGTATTTGTACCCATATCCGTATCCATTCTTGTTCGTGTTTGTGTTTATGTTTCTATTTCTGTTTCAATATCATTTTCTATTTTCATATCTGTATCTATTTTCACGCCGTCTTCTCTTTTCGTTTTTCCTTTATCTATTATCTCCTACATTTTCATTCTTATCTTTCTTTTATGTCTTCATTCCCATATTTCTTACACTAGGATTGCTTTTTCCTATTGCCTTTTTATTTTCCAAAAATTTGAGTAGAGTCTCCCTTATTTCTTTACTCTCCCAAAGCTATGATTCATTCATCCTGCAAGCAAACCTAGACAGTCCCAGAGAAGTTAATTATTTATTAACAAGTTTCTAAGGAAACCATTCACTTTTCTTTCTTGGACTAGTCCTACAGACATATTCCAAAACATACCATGTTACACCCTCAAGCCTACATAGCTTAGTCACCTGTCCTCTATCATTACTAAACACAAAATACTTAGTTGCTAATAGGTACACTTGCCCCCCCCC
>CM039481.1:25762119-26039279 GCA_022433065.1 Begonia loranthoides
TGCAATGTCGGGCGATGTATCCAGATCTTTTGCGTTTGAAACATTGCCCTGACTCTGCCAGGCATTCTTTCTCATGATTCTTGGTACATTGGGGGCATAACTTCTTTCGTGATGACCTTATCAAGGGCTCCCCAACAGCAGGGTTTCCTCGAAGACATTTCCGACCTCCAAGCTGAACTCCATCCACTAAGGGCCTCTTACTCCCCTTAGTGCTAGGCTCTCCTACCCCTCTTGGCGGTGTCTACATGTCCACCATGAACTTCCTATTCAATGCCCTAAATCCTCCCACCAGTATATCAATGAGTTGAAACTGACTCTCCATATAGTCCATCAATTGGTTGAGGATCTCATTTCCGTTCTTTGCTTCTCCCTCCATGTTATTTCCTAACAAAGTATTTACCAACATAGAATAAGGAATCATTTGCTAATTAAAGTAATAAGTAGTATACTTACAGTTGATGAAGTATTTTCCACGTCGAAGCTTGTGCTGGCAGGTAGTTTACAGAATCGGTTTTAAAATGCAGTTGCTCTAATACCAATTGTAATGACTCAGTTTTTATTTACTTTTGAAAATACGTGAAATTTTAAAAAATTTTATTTTCTTTTGTAAACAGCGGAAAACCTTTCTAAAATATAATCAGAGTTCTTTTTTCTAAATAGCCAAACCGTTAAAAATCCTTTCTTAAGACTCGTGAAAATCATTATAAGCAATGGAAAACCATACTTAAAATATCTTTTCTTAAAACATAGAGTAAGTAATTAATTAAGTTAAGGAATACTAAACAAATTAATATAGGTTAATTACAAAATGTTTTCTTTGTTACTCTCTTTAGCCTGGCGAGCCATAAGTCTCGTGCGTGCAAATGCCTCATCAACTTCTTCTTCATTTTTTCTCTTGTGTGCACCTAAACCATTAGCAAACTGTGAGTCCGAGGGCTAGTAAGAAATGAGATATGCAGTATGTATGCCTCTAACTCATTATGTCAAAATAGGTCCACCACAATCGTTCTTCTCTTTATGTTTTTATATAACTCGTACATCGAGCGGGAGATTGGTGGAATCTTTAAGGAGAGGATAGTCTTGGTCGGATTTTAACCACCTAGGGTAGACAGTCTCACAGTCCCGACAAGGGAAATGTATAGTTCTTTTATTCTCGTAACCTGTGAGAGGGTATCGTAATCCGTAAGAGGGTATAATATTGTTGTCTACCTGGCTAGATCCAAATAGCCTTTCATTCCCCAACTCTCCATAACATTTTAATTCTTTTTCCTCACTCAAATGCATTTGAGTACCACCACAAAGGTGGCACTTCCTACTTGTTTCTACTTATATGATGCATCATTATAACTATCAATCCATTCATCAAGGGAACAATAACAACATAGAAAATGATAATGTTATAGATGTGCTTAACAGTTAAAAAGAAACACTAACAAGATAGATATACTAGGCAATTTAAAGGAAACAATAAAGTATAAGCATGCTTGATAATTTAAAGAAAGCGATAACAATATAGGTATGTTTGGCTTTAGGAAACAATAACGACATAGACGTGCTCAGCATTTTAAAGGAAACAATAAAATATAGACATGCTTAGTAAATTAAAGAAAACAATTATAATAACAGCATACTTGGCAAGTTAAAGGAAATAATAACAAAGTTGACATGCTTGGCAGTTTAAAGTAAAGCAATGACAATATAAACGGGTGAATGAAATAGGCATAATATGGCAGCATAGCAAAACTAAAAACAAGTAATTTAAGGAAAGACATTGCTAGTGGTGTAAGGCCTCCACTGGTAAATGACTCTACTCAATTTCTTACCTCGAAACTTTATCGCGTTTAGCACTTAATCGCTATCCTTCTTCTCTTTTCAACACCTTCATAATTAAAACAATTACAAATAATAGAGCACATAATTGAACTCTCCTTCACAGAATCAACAACAGGTTAACAAATCCATTTAGAAATTCATAACAACTACAATCCAACAGGTTGATTTAAAACATTAATTTAACATGTCCTTCGGCCAACAATTCGTCCATTAAATTTATCCTTAACATGATCCAGAAACAACTAACAGAGAATAATTGAGTTACCTAGAGCAAGTCCACGCTTAACCAGGAACCCAAGGTTAGTGGCTTAGACAGAACACACACACCCAGGGTTTCCTTCACGCACAGAGAAGAGAGGGAAAATGTAAAGAATGATTGGGTTTGGACAATTAATAGGTGAGACCTTACCTGGAAGGGATGGTGGTTCTCATACCGGGATGGGAGGACACACTTGGACTGTGGAGGGAAAGGAGTCTAGGCTTAAGGGAATCATCTCCCATGTCGAATGATTGGGTTTTAATGGACTACACAACATACTTTCCATTATTCAAAACATATTTTATTGCAAAATTGGGACATTTCAAACGAGGGAATGCGTCCCTGCTTCGTCTGCAATCATCTGAATTCTCCATTTCCCTAGGAAAATTGCATTTTCGGACAAAGGAATACATCCTCGCCTTCGTCTGCATGCGTCCAAAACTATCCAAAATTTGGGCAGATTCAAACTCTCTGCGTCTGCTGTCGTCCGTGCTCTTCCTGGCTCATTCGAATTCTCACGTTGATGGATGAATTGTCCAAAGATAAGTAAACAGATGTTTGTGTGGTCTGGTTGGATACGTTCGACACATAAACAAAATCAGAAATAGTAAAAGATGGAAACAGTAACAGATAAGCAAAATTGAAAACTGTATACGATGTCTCAAAGGTTATATGTGTATTTCATGTTTTACGTTTATACCGCTTACTAAGCTTTAGGCTCATAGTTAGGTTCCGTTGATGTAGGTAAGGAGTCAATGATTGGATAAATCTTATAAAGGATGTAGTTGATGGAGTATTACCGGGTTGGGCATTTGTGTTGTCGGCGACATTGACCTTTGGGTTATGGCTCACGGAAATGGAATAAACATGTTTGAATGTCTGAAAAGTTTTCAAGTGTTTAATGACTGCAAACTATTTTAAGTTTATGTTTTACCTGTGTTTACTTAATAGCCTCTAGACTACTGGATTGTGGTATTTAAATGTGAAAAACTTTTGCATTTCATTTACTCTGAGTTTTACATGTAAAAGAGTTTCACTGTTTGTTAATCTGCTTTTCCCTCACGAGTGTTTTTAAAAGATAGAAAATTTTTATACGGAAAAGGTTACGAGATGTTGTAAGCAATCTTTTCCAATTCCCCTTTCTTTTTATCAGATAAAGTGGGGCAACACTTACCAATATGTCCTCAAAATTCAACGTAGTATATATCCCTCAAATGCTCTTCCTGTCCATGATAATTCTATCCTTTATCTAACTCTTATCTACGTAGTCCACCTTGCCTAATGGTCTACTTAATTTAGTTCATATCGAAATTATTTTTTACCACTTACCCTTTCCAATTTATAAATATCTGGGCAGAGTTTCTACTGTTTCTTTACTCCATAAAAGCTACATTCATACATTCTGCAATCAAACCCAACCACTTCCAGAATTTATATCTTTTAGTACATACATCGTTCAACTTAATCCGAAAAAGCAAAGTATCTACATCCAATCATAATCGTAGTTACATGCTACAAGCACAATCGAGATTTTGCTTAATTTCCTAATCAGATTCTTCATTCTTCTTAATTAGACTATGTAGTATTATCTCTCTATCATTCCATAACAAAGCAAAACACTTCAAAAATCTAATATACGTATCTTTCCCATCTAGACCTAAACTTTCCATCCTCAACAATGCTAACCAATAATTTAAACAATATGTAAATAACATGCAGTATACTAACAGTCGATGAAGCATTTTCACGTCTATGCTTGTGCTGGTAGGTAATATACATAATCAATTTTAAAACTCGGGTGCCCTGATACCATAATTGTAACAACCTGGTGTTGTTTTCTTAAAATGCTAATTTTGAAGACATTTTTCTTTTATAAAGACAACGAAAGACGTTTATTAGTAAAACAAAATGATTGAAAATGTGATAAATAAAATTCTTTTCTTTTACAATTTAAATACTTTACAAAACTCTTTACAAACCATTTTTCTTTCTTTAATCCTTTAGCCTAGCTAGCCCCAAGATCCGCGCGTGGAAATACTTCATTAGCTACTCCTTAACCTATTCTTGCACGTGTATCTACATCATAAGACTTAACTATGAGCCTAAGGCTTAGTAAGTGATATTATGCTGCATAATGCCATGCTCATTGAATAAAACATATACAGTTTACGTTTTCATTTCAGTATCTTTTTTGTTTTTTTGTTTACATTATCCGCTTCGGTTGTCGGGCTCATGCTTGCAGACCAACCTCATGGCTTGTGGTTTACATTTTCTTTTGTTTATGTGTCGGGCTTTACCTACCAATCCACAAAAACATCTATTTACATTTATTCACATTTTTTTTCCATTTCCTTTTCAAAAACCACGCTTAAAATTATTTTCATAGCATTTGGAAAACAATGATGCATGAATGCGTATGAATGCATACAATTCTATATCTTCAAAGCATGATCAGTATCAACATCAACCTTCTTAAGTTAAAGAACTTAATTCTAATAAACATAGTTAGCATACAATTCATAACTCCTGCGATGTAGGCCCCAAAGACCAAAACACATACAATATCAAGTTACCAGGCGGTTTGTAAAGCGTTTAAGCAATTTACCCATCTTCCTTTCCGATACCTTCAAAATCTATAATAATAAATCATTAATAACCATTCACTAACAACCATTCACAGGTTCCATTATAACATAAAAATATTCCTTAACAATGAACTATCCTTGATAATATCCTCCTATCCATCAAATTGTATAAAAAAAATAGAACAAACTCCTCAACCGTATACATGCACAACCCAAGCAATAACAACATGAAGTATTATCAAAACAACATAGCATAATTCCATCAACAATCATTTCACAGTTCCACCTTCTAACTTCATATGGTAATTAACTTAACCACTCAATCCCAGAACATTTCACACGGCAACAATTACTCAACAATAATCATCAATAGAGAGCAACTACATAAATAATAACCAATAGCAGTAACCAAACTTCAAAATAGAGCATAAATCCCTACAGAGAAACATTTCTCACATCCATTACTCATTTATCTTCTACTTTTATTCTCATAAAGTCTAGGGAAATTAGTAAAACAAACCCTGTAGTTGAGGGTAAGACACATGGCAAACCTTCAAAAGCAACGGAAAAAAATCGAATATTAAAGAATTTCTATGTTTACCATGGTGAAGAACGTTCATCGGATACCTCCACCCTCCTCTGTGTTATCGGCCTGCCAGAGAGAAAACAAGGTCGATCTACATTTAAGCAAAAACGGGATGATCTTTGTCCATTTTAAACAAGGGACAGAGGAACCTCCCTGATAGGTTGAGAGACCTATAAGGGACATCCCTCATGAGGGACGTCCCTTATAGGTCGAGGGACGTCCCTTATAGGTCGAGGGACGTCCCTTATATGTCAAGGGACATCCCTTATAGGTTGAGGGACATCCCTTACCTCTATAATCAAATCTTATCTATAAGGGTGGATTGTAGAGACAAGGGACATCCCTTACCCTATAAGGGACATCCCTCCGCCTATAAGGGACGTTAGTCAACCTATAAGGGATGTCCCTCTACAATTTGGGACAAAAAGACGATGAGAAGGTATGCATCGTAATTTCCATAGTTTGAGGATTTTGTTGTTTATAAAAATTCTTGAAGGTTTGTCGTGTTTCTTATCCATAACTATTGGGTCTGTTTTGTTAATTTCCCTAAAATCTATAATAGTAATGAAGAAAACACTTCATACCTGAATAAAACTCTAGAGGAACCCGAGAGCTTCACAACTGTTGGTATTAAATTTTGCATGGTTCATTAATTGGTTAAAAAATGGATATTGAGTTTGGATTATGAAACGCTATCAAGTGATGAATAAAGATTAAGATTATAGATAATGGTAAAGCTGTCAAGTTGAGAATGTTAGAATTGTTAAGTGTTATGTTTCGTGTTAGGCATTAACGGGTTCCTAGAATTACTATGTAAATTAAGGAAAGAAAAATAATGAAATTAATAGATTATGATTATTAATAAGCAAATGTTATTTAATTATGAAGGTATTGAAAAGAAGGAGAAGGATAAAGATTAAGTGCTAATACCCGTCAATGCTTCGAAGTAAGAAATTGAGTAGAGTCATTGGCTAATGAAAGCCCTACACCCTTAGCAGTGTGTTTCCTTAAATTGCTTGTTTACATTTATGCTATGCTGCCATATTATGCCTATGTTGTTCGCACATTATTACGTTAATCTTTGAGCATGTTTAGGATGTTAGGATATCATTTTGTTTCCCTGAGTTTCCTTTGAATTACTAAGCACGTTTATATTGTTATTGCTTTCCTTTAAAGTACCGAGCATGTCTATATTGTTGTAAATTCCTTTAAATGGCCAAGCATGTCTATATCGCTATCGCTTTAAATTACCAAGCATGCCTATATGCATTATATTAATAGAAATAAGTAGGAAGTGTAACATCTCGTAACCTTTTATGTACAAAATTTTTCTTTTCTTTAAATTATTTTCATAATTGAAAACCGGAATCTTAAACATACAACAGAAGTCTTTATCATATAAAACATATAGCGGAAGTCTTTTATAATTTAATACCACAAACCCATCATTTAAATAAATACTTAAATAAGCACATCAACTTAAAACATTTATTTGAAGTCATAAAACACTTAAAAGCCCTTAAAAACATTTATTTCAATTTGTGAGCCATTACCACAGGTCAATGTCGCCAACAGCACAAACGCCCACATAGTGATACTCCATCAGCTACTTCCTTTGATAGCTTTATCCATTCATTGGCTCCTTCCCTATATCAACATGACCTAACTATGAGTCTAATGCTCAGTACGTAATATAAACGTAAAACATGAAATTCACATATAATTTCTATACCATCGAATACGGTTTTATGTTTCATTTCTCTGTTACTGTTAATGTCTTTTATCATTTTTTATCTGTTTATGTGTCGAGCGTATAGAACCTGACCACCTAAACATATGTTTACGATTTCTGTCTTTTACTGTTATTCCATGTGTTTTTGTGCGAGGCGTATTGTAACGACCGGGATTTCTATCTTTACCTTTTATTTCCTCTTAAAATGAGCGTTAAATTAAAAAAAAAAACTTTTATTATAATTGAAGTTTCAACAAATCAAAAATCATATCAGAGTGCTCGTTAAATCCCGGTCACCACAACATCTTTCCTTAAAACTTGTTTAAATCGAGGAAGACTAAAATCATTAAATCCAAATATAGCGGAAACGAAATAAAAACCATTTATTAAAAGGAATATTAATTAAAACATTCTTATAGTTCAGGGTTAAAAGTGTCACACATTCAAAAAGCAAGTTAGGACCATAGTTATTGTTTTACAAAACATGTGTACCATTAACCTTTACAAAACATATATTTCATTATTTCTTTCAGCCATCAATCTACTCCAGTCGCATCTCCTCCGGATACTCCACAGGCTCCATGGGGAATGCCTCCTCTTCTACACCTGGTACTACCATCTCGTTACCTACACCACAAGTAAGGACGTGAGCCAATGGCTCAGTAAAGGAAATGAAGTTTATGCTTATGCTATGACTCTCTTTAATCTTTTATGGAAGGGGGCCACCCAAACCAATCGTTTCATTACTTTCATTCGTTCATCCTTTACTCGTACATCGAGCTAGAGATTGGAGGGTTCGTAAGGGATGGAATAGTTGACCGTACCTAACCTTCTACTTGCAACTAGGTCCCCCTTCCTGACAAGGTTGGGGGCTTCGCTTAATCGCAGACTAGATACGCTACCCATCTGCCCCCAACTCCCTTTTCATTTTCCTTTATTAACATTTTTCCTCTCTCCTTGTATGTGGGCAACACCCTGAGGTGGCACCCCCTATTGGTTTCTATTAGCATGATGCATGATGAAAATTAAACGATGCACATACGAAAAGTAATCAACAATAATTAAAGTGCAAGAAAGTAACAACATAAATTTAGAGGAAACAACAACTCAATAACGGGCGGAATTTAAGGATACATACAAAGAATGAAATATAATTATAGGGCAACTATAAAAGAAACATCCATAAACTGAGATTTAAGAATGCTATTAATAGGAGAATAAGTTAAACAGAATTTATACTAACCAACGTATAACAAAACATGCTAATTACGACTAATTTACAGCTAAGCAAGCTCAATTAAATGTTAATTACATGCTTGAATTTGGTTAACTAAACAATGTTCAAATAAACATGTTTGGGTTGGACGCTTGAAGACTATAGTAATTTAACGTACAAGAAATTGCAAGTTAACACAAGCGAAGATTAATATATATAATTTAACGTGCTTGACGATTAAACAATGAACATGCTTAAGAATATGCTTGTCAAGTAAACAGGTAATGACATGCTTAACAAGTAATTGGTACCTTGAAGATTATACAAGTGATAGTTGATTAGCATGCTTTAGATTGAACGTGTACTGGTTGGTTACTATACTTGTGATTAGAAGAGTTAATTAACATGCTTGAAAAGATTAAACAACACTTAACTAGTCATTCTTAAAATTGACTAAGTAGTGGTTATCGTGCTTAAAGGTTAACCATAGTTAATTATCATGCTTGAATGAACAATAGGCATAACAACAGAGAATGTATTATAGCGAACATGCTTGATGCAGAATACGACACTTTTTGTAGGAAATGAACAAGCAAAGGAATGATATGAACCCAAGTTGTAGGAAATGAACAAACAAATGGACAATAAGAACCCAAGTAGTAAAGCAGTATCATATAATGACGTTAAAATACACAGAGAGTAGGTGATATAACTAAGGGTTCCCACGATATAGGGTCATTTCGTTCTCTTCATTCACATCCGTACTTCGTTCACAGTTTCACATTACCAGACTTATCATCAGACAATACCCTTAGTAAAAGAAATCAAACGTTGAAATGAAATTAGCAGCAAGTTATATGGATAAGTAACTACTTAGTAAGGCAACCACAAGGTAAGGAGTAAAGATAGTAAGAATTGTTGCAGGAGATATCGACAGACCTCATCTAAGAAATTTACAGATTCTAGCTACAACACAAACATCAACAGACACAATTTACTTGTGGGTAGGGCTTCCTCTGGCCAAGACTAACCTAGTTCTTTACCTAGGTTTTGAAGGAAACAAACAGGGACAGCTGAAACTCCCCACTCCCGTGACACACACTTAACTGCACGAAGAAGAAGAAGAAGAGACGCAGGGAAGATGAAAACTAGATCGAACTGAAGAGCAAGCTGGAAGATAAAAGAGAGACTTACTAGGGATGATCATTCACGTAGGAGAGGGAGGCAGTTGGGCTACGATGAGCAGGAACTGCAACTAGAGGACGATTTCATTGTTTGGAGGCGTTTCGATCTTCGAGAGATCGCGTAGTTATGGACTACGCATGAAACAATCTAATTTAAATCCCCAAATTTTCGCTGATCTGCGATCTTGGACGCGGATTGGCATCCCCACCCTTGTCCGTACCGTCCGCAGTTGACATTCGGACGCCACTCGGTGTTCGCACTTAGCATCCACAAGCGTCCACATGTGTCCATAGTTTGGACATATTCAAATCAGATGAGGCCTTCCCATGTCTGCACTCCTCCACACACGTCTGAAAGCATCCCAGATTTTTACAGATTTTATTCGAACGTAACCCATCATGTCCACATGCGTCCAGACTTGTACAAAACTCCACGATACATTGAAGTCAGGACGCAAAATCTCATCCTAAGTCGTCCCAAGGCGCGAGGCGACACTCCAAGCGTTTGCGAATGACATGACTGGTCTGCAGGCGTCAAAAAATGCCCATGACAGCATTTTTCTCACATTTTCCTATTTAACTTTTTACCCCATAATCTTTCCTCGTGAATACATATCATAAATAAACAAGTATGGACACGCAATGTAATATATAATTATTTCCAAAGTTTGATTATATTGCATACACGGGAAAAAATTTGTATCGGGGTCTTTCACGTATTAAACTAGTCCACACAAACATCTGTTAACTGTTTCTTTGTTTTGCTGTTTATATGTCGGGCGTATAAAACCGGACCATACAAACATTTGTTGTAACGCCCCGTTAAATTAAACCATTTTTCTCTTTTTAAAATACGTCATAAAAATTTTTCGCTTTATTTGTTTATCATTTGAAATCCATTTTTAAAAGAAACATGCAATCAGAGTAACCATTGGCAAAAATATTGTAAAATAATGATAAGAGTTCAAAACATAGTTCAACGTCTTATGAAAAGTCCCAAAATACAAGCGTTCATAATTCCAAAATATCGTTAATGCCAGTTTACCAAAATGCTGATAAGTCCCAAAATATGTGAACTGCACCCAGTAGGTCAATTCAGTTGCTAACACGAGGGGTCATCCTGGAATGCTTCCTCCTCCACTAGTACAAATTCTTCATTGTGATAATCACCTACATTACGGGGAAAACAATGAGCCTAACGCCCAACAAGAATCAGAATATAAATGCAATGCATATGATGCATGATCACACGATGCATTACAGAGGAGATCCATATCTTATATATTAGTTTGGGGCGATGGGTAAGTCAATTGCTCTCGTGGCTTAACCTATGCTTCTGAAGATGAACCACGTCAATAGGGGTGTCATCACAAGCCATACCTAGTCATTTTGTTGAAGGCATTGAGATTTTAGTACAAGAGAATTGACAATCTTACGATTCCCATGGCTTCACCTGTGCCTCTGTGCCCCTAAATGGGGGTAGGCACTCCAATAGTGGTGTCATCATGACAACCATTCCCAATCCTCTCGAACCCCCACATGACTATTTATATATATTAGGATGACATACAGTATGTGAACAGTTTTATAAGTCCTAGGGTGATGCATAAATGTCATAAAATAAGTTACAAAATAACTTGAAATGAAAAACACAATCATTCCAATGCAATTACAACTAACTTTGCATGCCAAATTTCAATTAGGAGTTACGGTTAGTTAGATCATTATTCGTTAAACAGGGAAAAAAAACCGTTTACAGATTTTTAACGAAATAGTGAATGTGAAATTCGATTACAATTCCATAGGAAGTTCTAGGATGGTAAGGTGATTTAATCTATGCTCATAGTCAGGACAAGTCCGCGACAACATTTTTAACGAAGTATATATCCATTACAAACAGAACAGTCCGGTTTGTGATAGTAATTTCATCCCTTTGTTACTAACAGGTCTAGCAATTATCCATGTCAACAGATGCAGTAACACTCTAATTACAAGTCAGCAACAACATTCCAACCGAACTACACAGATTCATTACAAAACAGAACAGTCCATTTCCTGGTAGCACTTTGATCCCTTGTTACTAGCAGGTTTAATTATTATCCATATTAACAGATGTTGTAACCCACATTAACACAGTAGCAAATGTACAACTTACATTTTCATGGTGAATCTCAAACTGAATAGGGAATAACAACAGTGGATTATCAAGTTAACAAGTCTAGGGAATATAACAAGCTATATACAACATCATTTAATCAACATTCACTTGATATCCAAAAGCCACAAGGTGATAATCCATGATCATAACAACAATCCAGACAGAATACAAACAATCCACCCGTAATGTAAGGCCTCATTGGCCAACCAAAATTCTAATCCTTACCTCAAACTTTTCAGCAGTCTAACATGATGAAATGGCAGCTGAATCAACAACACAACAACAATGTCTTTCCAAAATCCTCCCAAACTCCCAATAATTCCTAAACAGGAATGACATTAGAATTTAAATCTCACACTCCAAATCAATGTATCCTTAACGGTACAAGATCCCAATTAAGCCTAAATCATGAATTCCAAATTCAAGCCTTACCCTTAAATCTTCACCGTGAAAATCCAATTGTAAGTAGTTCACAACTTAACTTCTCAGCAAGGTGACTCCTCACACACCTCACAATTGCCAGACTAGAGTATACAGGGGAACCCTTACCTCTTATAGACAGAGGAGGGAAGAGGCCTGATTAGCAGTAGAGGATAAGCTGCAGGAAGGCTACCAATTGCCCAAACCAAGGAAGAAATGGTCCAATGGAACAAACCCACGTGGAAAAGTTTCCTTAGCCTGAGAGACAAGCTAGACATTGCAGGGAGTAGACTGGAGAGGATTCCTTGTTGATTTCAACAAGAAATCGGAAGAAAGAGAAAATATTTAAATGGGTTTCTCGGAATTCCACGACAATTCAAACGAGCTGAGGCGTCCGCAGTAGTCCGCAAGTCCATTTGGGATGAGAAAATGCGTCCCAAAGTGTCGTCCGTACCATCTGCAGGTGTCTTGCGGACACGTCATGTTGTTCGCAGTGTCCAGGATTTAGGACAAATTCAAATCAGATGCAATTCATCCTCGTCCGCAGTCGTCTGTAGTTGTCCGAATGTACCCAGAATTTGGACAGATTCAATCTGACGCTGTCCTTCATCGTCGTCAGTCGTCCTAGGCTAAAGGGACGCAGCTCAACAGTGTTGGAGACGCAGCAAGCCGTCTGGAGTGGCGTCCCCAGGCGTCCGCAACCCAACATTTTGCATTTTTCCTAAGTTTTCCATACTTAAATCATTTTTTCAATATTAACCATCTACTTCCTATGCACGACTTACTCTTACCATTGTATAATTCGATGCGCAATTCATATATTATAATTATCCAGAATTATTACATCATCAAAAAGGAAAATACATTTTCGGGGTATTACATTTGTGCCGGGCATAACTATCCTGACCATAGTTGGTTTACATATCTTTAGTTTCTATGTCGTGCGTATCTAACCAGTCCACAAAAATAGCTTACGTATCTTACTATTTCATTCTGTTGTCTCATACTGTTTCAGTTTTTTATTGTTTATGTGTAGGGAATGTCGAACCGAACCACAAAAATATCTATGCCGGGAATGACGAACTGGACCGCAACTATTATTTATCTTTGGTTTTTATGCTGGGCGTAACTAACCGGTCTACAAAAATGACTAATTACGTTCATTTCATTTTCATATACTTTGATTTATTTGCTAGACGTAACTAACCAAACGACAGCTGTTTATATATATTCTATTTTCATGTACTTTTGGGTTCCAAGACTTAATGTTGTGGTGCAGATACAAGTGTATCTAACTTGTTCCTTGATCGTATCTTTAAACGTGATCCATCCTAACTAAGGAACTAAACTTAAATCTATAACACACAATTCATAACAATTAATAACACAAATAGTAAACACTCCCTAATTCCTGTGATGTAGGCCCTTTTGGACAAAACACATGTAGTACTACGTACCTGAAGTTCTTAGCTTTAACAAGTTATCACTTAGAGTTGTCATTTATCAAAGAACCTATTCAGATCATATACATATTCACTTATTAGATCTTTAAAACAAATAATCTATTCATTGGGTTACATATCCTCAATGCCTCAAGGAATATCATTTTAACACTCAACAAAAACCAAGACAATCATAGGACATGTTTATTTCATCCCACTATTTCTAAAACTATTATTATCTTACAACTCACCTCAAAAACTTATACCACATGATAATAATCAACTTCATGAATAACACCCTAATACATAATTTCTAGCTATCATACGTGCAGTGGCTAAATCCATTCTTAATCACATCAAATAACCAACCCTAATCCAATTATTCTGCCAAGAATAATACCACTAGCATGCACTCAACGGAATCAAAGTTCAACTCAACATACAACACCATTCCATATAACAACTCCTTTAATAAATGTGAGAGAAGGTCTGCTTACCAACATCCAAAAATCGGAAACCCAAGGGAACTTCACAACCTTCAACCTCCAGAATAATCCCTCAGGTATTCTGCTCTATCTAATCTCTTCCAAAACCTCACTGCTTTATCCTTCTCTTCTCAGAATTTCTTTTCGTCCAGTTCATCAAACCTCATCCATCAACATTTCACAGTCCTTTCACAATTTCATCTTCTCTCAACAAAGCAACTCCAACAAAATCATAGAACACTCCCACAAACTCACGTCCAGAATATACTCACTTAACAGAACACTCCCACGGTTTCAGTCAGAATTTCAGCAGAATAACACTAACATTTCAACCACTGAATTGACATTCCCCATCCTTCATATTTATAGGCAACACACACAACGCCTCATCAATGACCAGAGGAAGACATAAAGCCAAAGGTTGCAGTTCATCAATGACCTTTAACATGTATAACGTCAATCCTTTCAACTTCAGGCATTCCAGGCGACGTACTTTTCATCTTCTCTTCGTTTAAAACTCTTCAAATTACTCCTCATAAATTGGTGGTCGCTTGAATTCTCCAGTAGCTGATTGACCACCCTTCACTCGATCGACCATTGCATTACATTGTTTCTGAGTGGCGGACGATCACGACGAATGATCTCTCCATGCCCAACCACCACCACGAACAGCCGCAATGTTTTCCTTTAGAAAATACCAATCACCAAGCCAGTCACCAGTTGATTTCCCCATGCCGAACGACCACAACGATCGACCGCAATTCATTCCATCTTCAGAATTATGTTTTACTCATGTTATTCCTTAACGTGACATGCATGAATATATAAATTATTTCTTCTTTTATAAATACAAGTTGATTTGATCACAATCAACCGCACTTTTCAATACCCATTTTTGGTTACAGGTTGTTCACACCGATTGATCTCAATCAACCACAATGATCAACCACAATGATCAACCACCCCTTTAATACCCATATTCAATACCCTTTCTTTTTGTTTACAGGTTGATCACACCGGTTGATCAAAATCAACCACAATGATCAACCACCCCTTCAAACAATCATCCAATATATTCTTCTCCAAATATACATATTTTAAACAATATACATATATATATTCTTCTCCAAATATACATATTCTAAACAATATACATATTATATATATATATTTATTTATTTATACAAATATACATGTCATATATTAATCGTCCCACTTCCAATTCCCGACTTATTCCGAACATCACTTGACAATGATTACCGGTCCAATTTAAATTCTTCAATTTTGTCTCATAAATTGATTTTTCATAATCATAAAATAATATACCCTTAATTCTCTTTCAACCTTCACCAAAACACTTCCTAAATTTATCATCAATAATTATCATCCTTATTCTAAGCTTATTGTGACCCAAAAAATCTGGGTATTATAGTTTATCCAGACGAGCTTCGTAGCTGAGCAGAACAATATGGACATTCTCAAGACTGGGAGTATCAGGTCAGCTTTTAATTGATGATACAAAGGGATTGTAATCACTGCCTAAGCCACTCAATAGGTAAAGAATATGATATTTCGGCGATACAGGCTCTCTGACTGCGAAAAGAGTGTTATATGTCACGCCCCAAAGGGGACCCGAGACAGAAAGGGGAATGATCCGGCCCAAAAAGAAACCAAATCGTCCAAACCCCACTTAAATCCAATAAATAGAAAGGGAAAACTTAAATATTCACGTTACATATTAGACCCAAAAATAGAGGTTCAGAAGTGACAATAATATAATCTAATTTAAAAAAGTCTAAAATTTAGCGAAAATAATATAAAATATAATTATGTTACAAACCTTACTAAAATATCTTTAGTCTAAAATAACTAAATTTGGGGAAACTCTAAATTTTCTTTTGAGGTGGCAACGGCTAACTACCGTGATCATTTCCTTAAAAATGTAGTCATATTTGGGGTGAGTCGACAAAACTCAGTAGGGGTTTATCTTATATTCAATTTTTAGGTCATATAAGATTAATGTGATTATTCGATAAATCATTTTGACAATTCAATATATAAGAGAAATGATAACGAATAATAAATTAAAGAATGAAACAAATGCGATATTCAGGCAATCGCAAATAGCCAAAAAGACCCTGATAAGGTTTAGGGATTCGAAACCCAAGGACACAGCACATACAGCTGTCCTATTACCCATTTTGAACAATAAAAATAAATAAATGCAAGGATAAATGAAATTAAATAGAATATTAAATTTAACACGTTCAATTTAAATGAGCGCTTACATTTTTAGGAATTAAAGTGCGTTAAATATAAAATAATCCCCAACCTGGAAACTTGGACCAAACAAATACCAAAGCCTCATTTCAAAATGGCTCAGTGAAACCCGATAGAAACAATCCAATGATTTCCTAAAGTTGGCAACCTAATCATAAAATTTATATAAAAAAAATTAGGATACAAAACTCTATACTTTTCTCTATTTAATTTATTCACCTGCATGTACTGCCATCTTAATGCTTACTATAAAACTACTCATATAGTTGGATCAAACTCATGAGAAATGCCGTAAAGTCAAGAGTCCAGTAGTAAATCTCCACATAAGAACCAAGCATCAATCAAACACTTTTTACAGAGTAACTAAAATCTTCTGTCCATTTAACAATTCTTCTTCTCAACTATATTAACGGAAGTTGAATCCATAGTCAGGAACTACAAAATCATCCAAGAATAAAGCTTCCAAACCAACTCTAATGGTAGTACTTCAACAAACCAACTCTAATGGCACTACTTTCACAAAAACAGAGTATTATATCAAACTTTTCTAGTGTACAAACATAATTAAGAAAAACAACTTCAATTTTTATCTAGATCCTTATCCTCAAAACCATAACAATATTCTGTCTTTTCGTCAGATTTCCAAGCAACCAGTGAGAACATTAACAATATATACATTCTAAATTCTATAATCTCTACGAAAACGTTATGATGACATTTCCAATACTCAACCAAACAATTCAGAATCATCAACTGAAATTTTCCAACTTTACCTGAAGAAGCCCACTTTTCCAACAAGTTACTTCGCCAGGAACAGCTCACCATGCCGATATCCAACCTAAACTTCGACGACAAACGAGACTGTCAACCCATCGTAGAACCCACTTTCTTCACACTACAGACCTACGAGAGAATAACAAGAATCGGCAGAGAGATGAACGAGGAAAATCGTCAAGATCCAAACTTTTTTGAATAATCCAATTTATCAAACCCAAATCTCTCAAAGATAATAGAAACAAAATCGGAAGAAATCAAATCTTACCTCACAGAGAACCAATTCTTAACTATCAGAGAAAACCTTCCGCTGAGAACCGTCGACAACCTCAGCAACCGATCCATAGAGAGAGAGAGGGAGATGGGAAATCTGGTGAGGAAGAGAGAATGGGGGGAAATCCTTCCCTCACTAATCTGAAATACGGGGGAAACTTCCCCCCTGTTTCGGCAACTACTCTCCCGAAAAAGGGGGAGTTAAAAACATTTAATAATTATTTTATTTTATTTTTATTATTTATTTATTATATATATATATATATATATATATATATATATATATATTTTTTTTTTTGGCCACTGAATGTACTATGTTATTGTTAGGCCATTTTTGGATAACTGGTGTAGTTGATTGCGTAGTTCAGACAGACGAGCCAACGATGTAGAGGAAAATTGGTGAGCAAGAGCAAGCCATATTTTTGTTGTGGAGGAATAGCAAACAATATGGTGAAGTACAGGATATGAAAGAGAAGCATACAACTAATTCATGTACAATTTATCATAGCGTTGCCAAACTATATAAGCTTGATTTGGTTGGTGTTGAGTATGATCTAGAAATGAGGAAGGAGAAGCAGAAGATCCATCCAAGAGAGGCTCTAAACCATTGGCAATAACAACATTCAAAATCTGTCTTTCTAGATTAAATAGTTAGAGGAGGCAAGTTTAACTGTGAGAGTTTGGTGAATAGTTGGAAATGAAGGTAGAGGAAAATAATGAGAGGAGAAAGGAGGATGAGTGGTGTTGCTCGAGGAGGCCATTTACGAGGCTCTTATACCAAGTTCAAAATATAGATAGAAAGTAATATGCAATCTGTATATTAAAGCACGCATATAATACAACACTGTGCTTCTCTTTATATATTAAGAGGGAAGATTTTAGAAAAAAATAATTGTTAGAGAGTTTGGTACATAAAATTTGACATGTGAGGTGTGTGAATATATTCAGGATCTAACACAGTGTAATATTAAAGTTTTGTGGAGATGTTCTTTTTGTTCTTGAGATTGTCAAAGAATGTTACAGAAGTACTATAATATCTGCAACTTGAGATTTATCAACATTTGATGGCATCAGTCATTTTTAAATGGTGGAAGACAAGCCATGCTAGATTGCATGCAGTCAAACGACGTGCTATGAGTCGTAAAAGCACAATCGATTGCTTCCTTTGGTTTAGACAAAGCACACATTCATTAATATCTGAACAAACAACAAATCGTTCATTAAACATCTGCAATTGCAATCAAGATAAGATATTCAACAGAGAGAGAAGAGAGAGAAAATGATAGAGCGTAGAGAGAGAGAGAGACTGGCGAGAGAGAAGATCGACATCCTCTCATGTCAATTCCATGACTACTCCATAAATAAACTTAAATATTTCAGAGAGAGCAAGTGTAGCCAGGAGGGGGAGTCTTCCCACAAGTGATGAGGAGCTGCAGAGCCAAGGGTACGTAAATGTTGAGGTTGAAAGCCTTAATCTTGAGAGTGGTGCATAGACAAGCTGCAGCTTCCACCTCACCAAGCCCTTGTAGCACTGGACAGCACTCGTTTACAGCTGGATCGCCGAGCCTAATGTGCGCCATCCCTCCGAGAAGATCTACGCAACCGCCTAGTTTGAGGGTATCAGCGGGGCAGGTGGCGGATTTTGTGGGAGGCGAAGGGCAGGGCTTCGCAGCTGGACTACCTGGCCCTAGAATTGGAGGAATACCAATGGGAGGAAGGTCAACTGGTGGTTTCACAGGAGGGAGATTAATGGGTGGAATTTCAACGGGGGGTTTGACAGGAGGAAGGTTGACGGGAGGGAGAGAAATGGGTGGAATTTCAACTGGGGGTTTGATAGGAGGAAGGTTGACGGGAGGTTTAGTGATAGGAGGGAGAGAAATGGGTGGAATTTCAACAGGGGGTTTGACAGGAGGAAGGTTGACGGGCGGTTTAACAATGGGAGGGAGAGTAATAGGTGGTATTTCAACAGGGGGTTTGACAGGAGGAAGGTTGACGGGCGGTTTAACGATGGGAGGGAGGTGGACCGGTGGGAGAGTAACTGGTGGTTTAATGATGGGAGGGAGGTGGATTGGTGGGAGAGTAATGGGTGGTTTAAGGATGGGAGGGAGATGAATTGGACGTTTTGGTTTGTGATGTTTTGGAGAAGGCTTCGTACAAGCTGGACAACCAAGAATTTGGGTGGCTGAGGACATGAAGACCATGCAAATGAGAAGAAGAGCATAGCTCTTAGACAACTCCATTTTTCTTTGAGGTTTCTATCTCTAAAACTTTAGAGAGAGGGAGAGGAAGTTGAGTGGCAGAATCGTTGAAAAATAAGAGGTGTTATATAGAGAAAGCAAGGGAGACAAGACTGCGAAAGAAGCCACCGAAAAAAGCCATTCACGTGAACATGGTGCTGGCTACACTCAACAGGAGCAACTTCCAAATTATGCTAGTTGTCAACTACACTAGCTGTTTCGTCGATATATGATTCTATAGAGTTAGTTGTATTATCCACAACATTCTCCATTGTCTTTTGATTTTGCTTCAATCCTTCTCTTCCCCCCTTCGTTTTACTTTCATTAAACTTCTAGCGTTTGTTGCATTTCTTTTAAACCCCAGTCCACTGTTCCTACAAACGGGTGATGTATGAATCTACCGTGGTTATTCACAAACGTTTTTGTGGATTGATGTTGTAATATATAGTTTTTTGAGTTCTTCAAACGACCATTCACATTTTTTTTATTGGGAAAAATAATTAAGTAGTGTAAAAAGTAATACTAGAAGCAATTCAAAAAATACGAGAAACATTTTTTTACTTCGTTGAAATTAATAGACAAAAGTAAGAAAAATAATAGAATAAAATAATTACTAAAAAGTTTTACAAAGAAATCTAAAACAAGAAAAAATCACATTGACTGATTCTAGAAATCCTCGAAAAATAAAAATTTCATACAAACAAAAAAAATTTATTATCAACTTTAAGAATTGTGGGAAAAACCGCAGCTCTCACTCCTATCTTCATTTATTATTAATAATCAAAATTAAGAGTCATATCTTTTGAATTTTTTTTTAATTTCTAGTTTCACAGAATGAAGCTATCGAATGGGTTGTATTTACATGTTAAATTTGTGATATGGAGGAAGCTATTTTTGTGCTGAATGACTTGTTATGAGAAAACTTCTTGTGAGCTATATTGATAAGCAGTCATGTACAGGGACCTCAAATTTTGACGGGTCTAACAGACAGACAAGGGTCATGTGCCCCTCATTTGAAGTGGTCCTTTCCCTTAACCTAAAATCTTGTTTTCAATTTCTCTCTCTTTTCTTGACAAACTCTTTTTTTTACTGAGCAAGTGTTGTGCCTACCCTGTAAAACTAGTCTGGTGTGAAAGTTCACATCATCATTACGTGTTTTATTCTTAAATTTTTTAAACAAGTTTATAAGTTTCTGGAAAAATATTAACAAATTATTGTCTCAAAGGTGAAGTACTTTGCCCTTTATACTTGTGGTTTTGGTCACGGCAAGAGAAAAGTGGGTGGAAAGTCTATGGGGGTAACAACACCTTGACGGGGAGCTACTAAGTTATTGTGCTCCATTGTTTTTGAAAAATGACTATTTTAATTAGGGGTGGGCTAAAACCGACCGGAACCGAAAACCAAACAGGAACTGACGATCGGTTCTGGTTCGATTCCGAGTATCCGTTCTAAAAAAACAATACCTTTCGGTTCTGGGTATTTTAAAACTGCGATCGGCGATTCAAAACTGCGAAGGTGCATGCGAAGACAAATCGAAGCCGACGACGACTGCGAAGTTGCGAGACATTGTGCGACTACGACTGCAAAGCTGTGAGAAGGCGACGACGATTTCTCCCCTGATTCCGAGTTCTTTAGGGTTTGGAAATCTAGAATCGAGACCTCGACTGGGATTTGCGAAGCTACGACTGTGACTACGAAGCTGCAATGATGATTTGCGACTGCCATTGCGTAGCTGCGATGACGATCTGCGACGACGAGGTCCGATATCGAGATTGCAATTTGTAATGGAGTGTGTATTTAGGTAGAAAAACAGCAGGGGGAGGAACCGAGAACCGCCGGTTTTGGACCCAGAACCGAGGTCGGTTCTGGGTTTGGTTCCCATGCCCATCGGTTCCGGGTTCGGTACCGACTTCTCGGAACTGAGAACCAACTAATCGGTTCTAGACCATCCAGAACTGGAACCGAACCGAATTGCCCACCCCTAATTTTAACCTTCAGCCTCAGCTATCTTCCAATCCGTATAAACTGTCAACTTATTTTGCTGTCCACAATTTTTCTTCTTTTTTATCTTGTTCATTTTGTGGTAACTGTATTTTGGATAGATAGAGAAGATAGTGTTCTATTCTTCTTAATTGATATAAAAAATAAAATAAAATAAATAAATGGTACCCTCTTTACTATTTCCGCTCGACACTTGGAAAGATGTTAGAATCTTGTACCTTTTTTGTATTTCAATAGCAGAAAAGAGATCCTTTGTTGCTATTACTTAACTCATCATTTTTTTTTCTCTTGTATTGAACTTAATTGAGGTCTTCCAATGACTAAATAACACACCAAAAAGAAAAAACATAGGTAGTTACCTTGTAACAGCTGCTGCTAATAAGAGTAAGTTTCTTTTTATCAAAAAGTAAATTATTTAATTATGGATGTACATGACATCTTCTTACAAATTTTCTCCTCTTTGCTCATCTATTAAAGGGTTGCGTAATGGTGGTTTACAACTTTCTAGTAATTTGAGAAAATTTTTACAGAAAGAGTGTACGTTGAAGGGGAGGTTTTCATATAGGGTTTGACATTTTGAGATGAGAAATTCGGGTAAGTAAATCTCTTCTGTTTTAATGTAAAGTTCCAAATAAAATAAGAAATTTTGATAACCTATTTGATCTAGGTCTTTTCATTCTATCAATCGGGTTGAATAGTTGAGAAATTGGGGTTTGAAAACTTTGGAATTCAGATGATTTTGGTGAGATAAAATTTTCATTTCCATTCTATACTATTATTATTTTTTGATCTAGGTTTTGTTAAAGAATTGAGAATTGGTTTAGAATTCGAAATCAATTTTTTTATACTCAAATCATCTCAAATTATGTGAATAAAGGAGCTCTTATGAAACATTTATTGCTTATTATAAATGAGTCAATTACAAGGGTAAAAGCTAAAGAAGCCAAATAATCACTTAATTGATTTGTATAACAAGTGTGAGCTGATTGTAAAACAATCAATTTAAACATTGATTCACAGCAAAAAAAATGACCAAGACTTAGTCAAGGTCATTAAGGAAATTGAATAAGTTAATTAGAGGTTTTGGACATATTGTGCATGAAAATTAATTTATAGTGATTTTAGAAGATTTGAAAAATAGTTCAAAATTTTCATTATGCGGAACTCAGAGGAGTATTTCATAGATTTCGAATGGATAAAGATTTAAAATGTGATGGTCCAACGAAAGGGGGTAAGAATTTCCCCGTAAAGTGGGCGAGGAATATAGGCACGGTCGTCCTTAGAATAAAGGCAACACCTTTATTTGTGAAGCAACAGATGTTCTTTATCGTCTCAAATCTCAGAATGGAATCTTGGAATATGAAAGTTGGCAACTTTAAGCTACCATGGATGAAATATGGATGAATGTACCACTTCTCACCTCCATGGATAAGGATGCGGATACAAGGTTCTCTCGTGATATAACTTAGACAAGAGGATCTTTGGATATGGCTCACCAAAGACCTTTAGATAGATATAACTCACCAAAGAAAGAAAAAGAATGGCTCCAATTTCTGAATCGAAGCAAAGCTTTAATTTGTATTCAATTCAAATCCTCTAAAACATAAGCGGTGATGACTTTATATAGCCGATTGAAAACATAAATTAGAAAAATAAATAAAAGATAACTTAGATAAATAGATCTAGATATCCTAGATAAGTGAATCTAGATATCCTAGATAAGTGGATCTTTTTAGAGATTATATCTAAAGCAATAATATCTTTCTCTCTCTTGTCCTCCAAGCTTGTCTTCATGGGCTTACTCTTGGGCTTCTTTTCATGTTGAAATCGTCCACTTGGATGACTTCCATATTTTGGGTTTCTTGATCTCCAAGTTTGAAAACTCGGACTTCCCTTAAACTTTTGCTCTTTATTCTTTGGACTTTTACCACAGCAAATGCACTCCGAATGAAACAATCCAACATTCATTAGAAAGATTAGAAAGTTGGTTACAATCTTCATGATGAACGCTTCTTGAAAAGACGTTGCTCCTTTTGTGTTGTTGTTGTCAATGAGTCAACTTGGTCATCTATCATTTCAGGTACTTGCTCTTCTTGACACTCTTCCTCAATTTGCTCAAGAGTGTCTCTAATAGCTCATCGCAGTCTTGTGTTTGTAAGGTAGCAGAGTATTTTAGTTCTTGTTTCCTCACCAAATAATCATACAACTTGCTGAGTGTTATATATATACACTCCAAAATGGCTTGTGTGCCCTCGGATTGTTGACACTGGGAAAATCTTGGGATTGGCGGTGAGGATGAAGAAAATTCTTGCCTCAAGAGTTGCCTCATTAAGTGCCACGTGGTGATATTTTCTTTCCATTCCATCCTCCGGCGATATAACAAATTGTTCCACCAACTTGCAGCTTTCCATATAAATCATGAAGAGATTAGCCTAACCAATGTCGTTTTTGAAAGTGATGAACTTTGAATGATTTCTTCTACTTTTGCTTCCCAGTTCAAGTAATCTTCTTCATATGTTGATCCGCTAAAAGTAGGAAGGTTTGCTTGTAGTTTATTTTCATCTAAAACAGCGTTCCATGAATAGTTTTGTCCCCACATTATTGAGTTAAAACAACATGAATTTGTATGAAGTTTTAGCTCTGATACCAAATGATGTGTGCACGGGAGGGGTTTAGATCTAACCTATAAATATGATGACTTTGAATGTTAAATCCGCATTGAATTGAACTTAGGAGAGTTCAATTTTCTTCCGACTTATTTCATTAATGAAAGAAGAATATTTATGAAGAAAAAGGATTACTTTTTTTAGAAAAGTAACCTTTAAGATAGGGCTCACTCACATGAGGAGTTCTTTGGATATAATGCACCAAAGGATCTTTGGATGTAACTCACCAAAGTTTTTGAAAGAAGAATCACTCTAATTTCATGTTTAGCGAAAGCTGTTTTGTATTCAATTCTCAACTGTTCTAAAACATAAGTGGTGATGGCTTTATATAGCCGATTGAAAACATAAATTAGAAAATTAAATAAAAGATAACCTAGATAAGTGGATCGAGATATCCTAAATAAGTGAATCTAGATATCCTAGATAAGTGGATCTTTTTACAGATAATATCTTTCTCTCTCTTGTCCTCCAAGCTTGTCTTCATGGGCTTGCTCTTGCACTTCTTTCCATGTTGTAATCGTCCACTTGGATGACTTCCATATTTTGAGTTTCTTGATCTCCAAGTTTGGAAGCTCGGACTTCTCTTAAACTTTTACTCTCTATTCTTTAGGCTTTTGCTATAGCCAATGGACTATGAATGAAACGATCTAACATGCGTTAAACAGCTTAGGAAGTTGGTTACAATCTTCATGAAGAACACTTCTTGAAACGACATCGTCTTAATTTCTAAAAGAATCAAATAGTCCTCGGAGGTAAAAAAGAAGACAATTTTTTGTAAAGTCCTTCCATTTCTCTTTCATTGTTGTTGACTTCCACCTATACTTGACCTTGAGTAACTTCATGTTATTTTTTGAGGCTTGATCAATAATAGAATGGTTCCAATTTGCATCAAAATGGACACGTGTTCTTCATACAAATTAAAGTAGACATCCTCGGCTTCGTGGATACACCAAGATCGTAAGATTTGATGGAGATTTGGTAATTCAAATAGCGTTCTAAATTCTGCCTAGATTCAATAAACTTATCCAATTGAAATTCAACAATTCTTATCGAACGTTTGAAACAACTATTTAAATTTCGAAGATAAGGTGATTGAAGACATTTGAACCAGATTAGACATATTTTATTTATCTATTTGTAGTCTATAAGTAATAGACATATTACTTTGATAGAGAGAGTTTTCTTTTTGGTTCTTTAAAGAACTTTGTGAATTCATCGAGAGTTTTTTGTTGCATTCAATTTAGACTTATCACTCAAAATCTTCTCTTCTTTCTTGAGTGTGGCATCTACACTCTTTTCTACACCTTTGGTTCTTATGTCTTTATAGACAATGGGTCAAGATTGTCTATTTTCACTAGTATTATACTTTTAGTTTTTATCTCTTCATAGATAAAGTGTTAAGGTCTACTATTATTTTCTAAACTAATTTAGAACGATTTTTCTTATTTTCTTTGAATCTCACTATTCTTGATGAAGTTCATGTAAAATAATTTGTACGATTTTAAGTTGAATCATGATTTTAATAAAATTTTGATTGTTTTCATAAATTTTTGGTGAAAAGATGAGATTTTTCAGAATTTCTGGACACGTGTTGTAGCAGTTGACCAGGATTGGAACTGGTCGACTGAAAGATAATCGAGAGGTCGACCCTTGAAGAGCAATCCATCGGATTAGGTTGGCCAAACTGCTTTTGAGTACAACCAGTCTGGTCGGCAAGGGTTCTCTGAGGTCTTCCGAATCGGACTTTAAATTATATTTTCCAAGAATTGTTCTGTAGGTTCCCGAAGTTTGTTCCTGTTCCAGTTATGGGTTCTAACAAACTTTTAATGGTTTAGAAAAGTGAATTGATTTGAATATGTATACTTTGATAGATTCAACAAATTTACGAAGGTTCAAACTCATTGGATTATCATTTCTTGGGATTTGAATTAGTAAGTCTGGTTGATGTAGGGTCTAATTTTATATCCAGCATCATAACGTTTTATAAAATCTTATTTTGAGACTTATTCTCATATAAAATGACGTGTCCATTTGTGTGGCCGTTAGTTATTATACTATTATATATTTTCAATGAACATGTTTTATTTTTGAGCATGCATATTTCGTTCATTGATCATCTTGGTCAAGTGAACCAAGTTTTATAGACCCATGATGTAACGACCCGACTTTTTATTTCCTTAAAAAAATGCGTTAAATTTAAAAATTTTCATTTATAAACAGTAGAAACCTTTTGTTAGAAAAATAATCAGAGTGCTCTTCAAAAGCCGAACCGTTACAACTCTTTGCATTCTACCCGCTTTGAAAATTGTTATAAAAATCTTTACCAAAATACAGGGGAAGTCAAATCAAGAAACATAACGGGTTTATGAAAACATAGTGGAAGTGTATATAATTCATTTTAGAAATGAAAACTAGACAATTAAATACAACTTAATTACAACCGTTTTCTCTTTTACTCTCTTTAGCCTGGTTAGCCACAAGTTCCCGCGGGTGCATATTTTTCATCCCTACTTTTTCATTGTGCATTGTTTTCTCGTACAAGTACCTACACCACAAGTAAACTGTAAGCTCTAAAGGCTTAGTAAGAAAAAATGTTTATACAATATGTTAGGTCTCTCTTTCGTTCTTTTGGAATGGGGGCCACCCAAACCAATTTTTAATTACTTTCATTGGTTCTTTACTCATATATCGAGCTGGAGATTGTAGGATTTTCCTTCGAAATGCTATAGTTGATCAGATCTAATCTTTTACATGCAACTAAGTCCCCGTTCTCGACTAGGGAGGGGGCTTCGCCTAGTTGCAAACTAGACCCGCTACCCATTCCGCCCCCCAATTCCCTTTCCTTTTCTTTTCTTTTTTCTTCATTTTCATAACATTTTTTCTCACATAATGCATGTGTGAGTACCACCCGGTGGCACTCCTTATTGGTTTCTATTAACATGATGTATTATGATACATTCTCTAAATAACATAATGCATGAACGTGACATTAACAATAATTGAATTGCGCATATAAAAGAAAGTAAATGACAATAAATGAATAGTGCATTTAATGGAAGTAATTAACCGAAATTGAATAGCGAATGAGAATGAAGGCAAACTGTAATATAATAAATAACGGCGCATAAAAGAAGGAGCAATAATGAACAACACATATAATGAATAACAGTAATTGAGAGAGCATAACAGAGAACAATTGTAACTGAAAGCTCATAACAAGGAACAATTATGAGAACGAATTGAAACAACAATGAAGTACATAAATTCAAGGCAGAAATGGTAGCATGCGATTGTTTACAATTTACTAAATATGCTTAAACAATGGAAACACGCTTAGACAAACATGCTTAAACAATTGAAACACACTTGGACAACAATTAGCTCGAGGAACATAATGGAAACATGTTCAGACAAATATTAGATAAGTTAACTAATGATATCATGCACTCTAGTTTAAGGATGGTAAATCAAACATATTCAGATCAATTAATTATCCTAGTTAGTTAAACTTACTCAGACTGATTAGTTAACATGCTCATATTACTATTAATTGATTAATCATGCTCAATAAGTTGGTTAAACATACATAGATTGATTTGTTATCCTACTTAGATTAACTAGTTACACAAGGGGATTACAACGAACAACATAAGGAAATTAACAGCGAGCATTATGAAATTTAAATATCAAATCACAAAGGAACAACAGTAAGGAAATCACAGGAGTAAAATTATACTACATATTCATGCACTACTAACAGTAAACACCAATCATTCATCACTTTTCTTACGTTACGTATCTCATTTTAGTCAATAATTGCAGTTAGGAAAAATACAGGAATTTAACTACAAAGGAGATTACATCAACAAATTATTAACATAGTTAATTAGATAATTAGTTAGCTAATTAACATGCTGCTCTAGTTAATTAGTTAAATAGTTAACTAAGCATGATGCATATCACTATCAATTCACAAAATAACTTAACCTAGCTAATAATTAAACGTGGAAAATATTATTCTAGCTTGTTAATTAAACATGCTAATTAAACATGGCATTCCCTAGTTAATTAACATGCTAATATTATTCTAGTTAGTTATTTACACACTCAAGAAATAATTACAATTATAATCCTAGATGATTAAACATGCTTTTGTTTTAGTTAATTAAGCTTACTCAAATTAGCTATCGTTAATTAGTTACTTAGACATACTGGATTAAACATGCTCAAGTTAATTAAACGTGCTGAAAGAAAGAGTACGATGATTCTAATTAGTTATCCTAGTTATAGTTAATAAACATACTCTAATTAATTAGTCTAATTAGACATACTCAACGAATTAATTACAATTTGTTACTTAACATACTCAATTTAATATATTAGATCAGTTTCAAACTAGTTATCTAGCATGATCAAATTAAAGGAAAACCATCTAGCTATCACAGAGAAATTTAAGCAAGTGAAATGACAAGACAATATATATGTACCACTAATAACATAGTGACAAGAAGTAAGGCAGTAAAAATTCATATAACAGAATAGAATCAAAGGAACTATTAGCTCATTCATCATTCATGCACTAAGCAATATCCATCACATTTAAGCACTAAGCCTTCTTCACAACATTTATGTCTATCAAAGTAAGTAATTGCAGTAAAGGAAGTACCCTAAAGAAAGTTGCAGGAAATTTAACAGTAGTATATCAATAATAGGAACTATCAGAAAAGGAATTTACACAACTATCTACACAACTCAAGTAAAGCATTTATAGTAAAGAGAATTACAGGGAAATAACAGTAAAGATATCTACACCACTCACGCACACTACGTGTGGGTAGGATCTTCTCTGGCAAAGACACACCTGATTCCTTACCCTCAGCTCCTAACTTCATAGACAGCAAACCTTCGACTCTCACAGAGCTTGAGCTTCAGCTTCACTGACGCCTCATGCTTAACTCACAATAGCTAACCCACAATTTCTCTCACGCAGAAACTCTCTCACTCACAAGAGAATCACACACAGGAGCCCTCACCCTAAGACTTCACTCATGCAGGAAGGAAAGCTCTCTCGCAGGAAGGGAATGCTGGACTGAAAAATGAAAGAGTGAAGAGAAGAAATGGCCTACATGGGAACACATGGACACCTAGGGGCAAGAGAGGAATGGCGTCCAGTGTGGTAAGGCATGGCGTCCGACATCGGGGAACGACTTTGTGGTCGTCTGGGTGGCAAATAAATGGCTAAACGACAAAAGCCCTAATATTTAAATTCTAATTTATCGAAAGTCTAGGCTATTTTGGAAGAGTGCAGACACTCTGGTCTTGTCCGCATGAGTCCAAAAATCACTATTACTAAGGTAGAAATGCACATTCGAACAAAGGATGGCGTCTGTAATGTGCCCCAAGTTCTGAAAACTTGAGCCCGAGCCATGGGCTCTTTTATTCTCTAAATTTTTGTTTATTTTGTATTTTATTTTAATCAAATAAACATCATTGGAGTTGGAATTTGGGCTAATGGAGATTTTACAATCTTTGGGGAAAAATTGTGAGCTGTTTTTCCGCCTAGATTCTGACCTCCGACAGTTCAAGTGGATTTTTGACAATTGGGATGGCATTGTTTCACCTTCAGTCCTTCATACCAAATGTAACCAATATCCAGAGATTTTGAACGAGCTATTGAGCGTTGTATTTGGGCTTCATTTGGTATGTCAAATGTCTTTGTTTCAAAGAGCAAAACTCAGACTCGGATTTTATTGTTGTTGTTTTAATTAAGGGTTTGTTTAGTCTTTTGCTACCTAGGGATATTTTAGTCCTTTTATGATTTTGTTGTAAAACCTTAGGGTTTTATATACCCTATTTTCGAATGGAAGAGGCAGTTGAAGATTGAATAGAAAATTGTGTTTCTCTTGGAGAGCATAGCTGCGGCCACCCCCTCCCATTGAGCAGATTCTTCCATCCCCCTTTCAAGGAGTTCTCGAAGCCTCCTTTCCTTGCAATTTCAGGGTTATTGCCTCTTCCAATCCCTTATCTTTGTGGTGAGGATTGTGGCGTGGAGGTAAAGGTGGGCTTCCAACCTTGGAGAGTGTTTGTTGGTAAACAAACCGCAAGTCGTCCCTCTCACTAGGAGGTCCACGGACTCCTTGGGTTTTTTCTTCTCGATTCTTGAAGGTCCTATTTACGATTTCTGGACATTTTTGACACTTGTAGATCCTATTATGTGAGTGTTCAATCAGTGGTTGGTGGCTCGTTGTTAAAGTGTAAGTTGGTTAGTGTTTATTGTTGAATCCATTTTAGCTGCTGAATCTGTTTTATTTGCGGATTTCTGGAAGCTCTATTTGCAGCTCTGTTTTGGAAGTCTTAAGCTACTTGGATCAGTTTTGTGTCCTGTGTAAAGTTGTTTATTTTTGAGTTAACTGACTACCCTCCAAATTTGGGGTTATTTCGCTGTATACATTACGAGTTATTGGCGTTTGATTACTGAAAGGTTTTTCTTTCCTGCTGAAACCCTAGTTTCGGGTTAATATTGATTTCGTCATATCTACTAATCCAGAGTGGTTTTTTGCGATGATATTTTGACACAAGTTAGCTGAAAGTCTTAAATTGATATCCTCCTAATTCCAGCTAAACCTCGCGCGGGAATTGGGAGTTATTGCTGTTTTAGTTTCACTTGTCAGCATTTCACAGTTTTCTGGACAGATTCGAGTTTCGCATTCTTAGTGATTCTTGGATCCTATCATTCGGTATCAGAGCCTTGGCTTACGTTTTCTTGCTGTATTATTGTGATTTAAGAGGGTTATTATGAGTACTAGAAGTGGGGCTCACTATCACAACCCTAGAGAGATGAGAAATAATTCAAGTGCACCACCACCCGAGGAAACTCATGAGCAAACCGAGCCTACTAAGCGGGAGTTGTTTGACATGATTCTTAGGCTTCAAGAAAGTTTAGAGAAACATTCTAGTAGGCATGTGAGGGGCCCTAGGACTCCTAAACCAAGGGAAAAATTCAACACATCAGCCGAGTCAAGGGGTCGAAATAAATACTTGAATGATTGGGGTGAGAGAGAAAGTGTTATGGAAGGGCTTCCTAATTCGAGAAGAAGATCTCATGAAAAAGATGATTTGAAGCTTATATATTTATCCATCCCTCCATTTAGAGGATTCAACAATGATATTGCATGTGTGGATTGGTTGGAAGAAGTTGAAAGCGTATTTGTTGGTCACGAATTTTCGGATAAAGGTAAAGTGAAACTAGCCTCCTCGTCATTTGTTGATTATGCTAAATCTTGGTGGAATAACTTAAAAGCTCAGCGTCAAATTGATGGGGAAGATGATCTTATTACTTGGAAGATGATAAAAAGGTTTATGAGAAAAAGATTTGATACATCTCGGCTAAATGCCAAAGACATCTGATGTTCCGAGTGCCTTGAAATTGGGCACAATGCTTCAAAATGCCCAAATCAAAAGATATTATTATAAAGGAATTTTTGATTAATGAGAGAAGCCAAGTTGACTCCTTAGCAGCAACTAATGAAGAAGATAACTTGGAAGTAGAGACTATTTATGCTCCCGAAGGGCCACTATTCGTGATGGATACTCAAGTGGTTGAAGAAAATTGTTTCCGGGTAGTTGAGAATGAGTGTTTACAAGTTGAAATTCTCAAGGATGAACATATTGAGAATGGAGATGGTTTAATGGCAACAACTAAGGAGGAAGAAACTCCTCCTCAAAGGGAAAATCTCATGGCCTTAGAGGAAACACTCATGGAAGATGAAAAGTTTTCAATTTTGCATAACTGAAACTATTTTTGTAAAATGGAAGAAACTTGCATAGCGGAGCATGGAGATATATTCTTTGCAGCAACCATTGAAGGAGAAAATGCTTTTAAAGAGTTAGCTCTTATTCAAGATGAATTTTTTTTCTTGACCATAGAAAGACCTCTCATCATTGAATATCGAGAAGAGAAAACTCATGGCGAGTCGACTTGTTATGATGTATGTTGCGGCATAGATGAAGTCAATTTTTTATTCACAAATGGAAGGAGATTTAACATGGATTCTTACATGCCTATGGATATAGTTTGGGGCTTTGGTGCATTACCACCTTCGAGTCTTTATTTGCTTGTCTACGATAGTGGAGAATCAAGCATACTATCTGAAACTCGTTGCTCGAGGTATCCCCCACTAAACACTTTGATTACTTGGCTATTTAAAATAGGTTGGTTAAGAAATATTGTTGTTATTGATTCTATTATGCCATTGCTGGATGTTAATGTTGTGGCCCCAGTAGTTGAACACTCTTTCAATACTAGAATCTCAATTGGAGTTGATAACCTCAGCATGCCTAGTGGTGTAATTGAAATTGAGTTGATGGGCCATCTGAATAGCTGGGATGAGAATTATGTTGACTCTATTTTACTATTATCATAGCGTCTTGTTACTGATTGTTGTGGATCCAAACCTATTGAGCATGTACCCCAAGAAAGGCACATGATGTTAAATTCCTTACTCACTTGGTTCTTTAAAGTCGGTTTGATGAGAGATTCCTTTGTTGTTAGTCCTGTTTTTGAATATTAGAAGGAAAGTTTCAATATTGTGGGTGTGGAACTTTCCTATTATTATGATGGTAGTTCACTTGTGGTTAACAACTTCTGGATGCCTAGTTCTGTAAATAGAAAAATTTTACCTTGGATGATTCTTAGCGATGACCTTGCGAGCTATTCTTTTGATAGAAGAACAAATTTTAGTTTGGGGTCACCTCTGAGATTTGTTATAGTTCATACTGATATATCTCTTGGACATGAGAATTGTGAGATCATGAGTTCTGAGATCATGAATGAAAAGAGTTATGCACAACCTGATATGAAGGAGCTGACTCTAGACATCAAGCAACTTTTTCCATTTGATCCAGGAGGAAGATTTGTTGAAGATAATCAAGCATACTCCATGGATTTAAGGGCAAATCCCTTTCAACCCTGAGAGTATGATGTGCCCCAAGTTCCAGAAACTTGAGCCCGAGCCAGGGGCTCTTTTATTCTCTAACTTTTTATTTATTTTGCAGTTTGTTTTTAATCAAATAAACATCATTGGAGTTGGCATTTGGGCTAATGGAGATTTTACAATCTTTGAGGAAAAATTGTGAGCTGTTTTTCCGCCTAGATTCTGACCTCCGACAGTTCAAGTGGATTTTTGGCAATCGGGATGGTGTCATTTCAACTTTAGTCCTTCATACCAAATGTAGCCAATATCTAGAGGTTTCGAACGAGCTATTGATCATTTTATTCGGGATCATGTTTTATGTAAAATGTCTTTGTTTCATAGAGCAAAACTCAGACTCAGATTTTATTGTTGTTGTTTTAATTAAGGGTTTGTTTAGTCTTTTGCTACCTAGGGATATTTTAGTCCTTTTATGATTTTGTTATAAAACCTTAGGGTTTTATATACCATATTTTGGAATGGAAGAGGCAGTTGAAGATTGAATAGAAAATTGTGTTTCTCTTGGAGAGCATAGCCGCGGCCACCCCCTCCCATTGAGCCGATTCTTCCATCCCCCTTGCGAGTTCATGAAGCCTCCTTTCCTTGCAATTTCAGGGTTATTACCTCTTCCAATCCCTTATCTTTGTGGTGAGGATTGTGGCGTGGAGGTAAAGGTAGGCTTCCAACCTTGGAGAGTGTTTGTTGTTAAACAAACCGCAAGTCGTCCCTCTCACTAGGAGGTCCACGGACTCCTTGGCTTTTTTCTTCTCGATTCTTGAAGGTCCTATTTACGATTTCTGGATATTTTTGGCACTTGCAGATCCTATTATGTGAGTATTGAATCAGTGTTTGGTGGTTCGTTCATAAAGTGTAAGTTGGTTAGTGTTTATTGTTGAATCCATTTTAGCTGCTGAATCTATTTTATTTGCGGATTCTTGGAAGCTCGATTTGCAGCTCTATTTTGGAAGTCTTAAGCTACTTGGATCAGTTCTGTGTCTTCTAGAAAGTTGTTTATTTCTGAGTTAACTGACTACTCTCCAAATTTGGGATTATTTTGCTATATACATTACAACTTATTAGCGTTTGATTAGTGAAAGGTTTTTCTGTCCTGCTGAAACCCTAGTTTCGGGTTAATATTGATTTCATCATATCTACTAATCCAGAGTGGTTTTTGTGACGATATTTTGACACAAGTTACCTGAAAGTGTTAAATTGTTATCCTCCGAATTCCAGCTAAACCTCGTGCGGGAATTGGGAGTTATTGCTGTTTTAGTTTCACTTGTCCGCATTTCACAGTTTTCTGGACAGATTCGAGTTTCGTGTTCTTAGTGATTCTTGGAACCTATCAGTCCGCATGTAACATCCAAATTTGTCCGAAAGTGTCTGGAAATTGGAAAAATTGAAAACTGTAGTGTCGACTTGCGTCCGCACTCATCCGAGCTCGTCCGAAACTTCGCAATACATGCGAAGTCAAGACAAAAAATTGCGTCCTGAGTCATCCTAAGACTTAGGGGTGACATGCAATGCATTTACAGACAACATTTATCGTCTGCATGTCATCCGCATGCATTCAAAAGTTGACTTTCAGGTGCATCAGGGCGTAAATCCTCGTCCTGCTGCGTCCCAAAGTATTGGGGATGCCACACTATGCACTTGTGGACGACATTTCTTGTCCTCATGTCATCTGCATGCGTCCGAACGTCCATAATTCTAACTTTTCCTGTATGTTTTCCTACTTAATTTTCATCCGATAATATTTTTCCCATACATACATGTCACGATATAACACGTATCGATACGCAATGTAATATATAATTATCCTGTGATTTAAGTACATCGCGTATACGAGGAAAACGTTATTGGGATTTTACATACCTCCCTCAGAAAAATTTCATCCTCGAAATTTGCTTAGCGTAGTACCCCCTTTTAAACTTAACAAATGCTAAACTACACATCCAAATCCTCCTTTGGCTATCCTACATGATTACCCAGTTATCCCTAACTCCCTTTTTACTGACAGTTTGATCTAACCTATGACTAATTGATCAACTTGACTTCATCCAAACGTGTCTCTTTATACCAAAAAGTCGATCCAACCCTCGTACTCACTCTCCACACTTCCGCTGTGCCACTCTAATTACATCAATTCTCAAGAAAAATGTTTTAATCACGACACATCAAGAGCAGAATGGCAACTTTCTTATATCTAATTGTTGCTTCAATCTAATAAATATTTCACCGTTGCCACTCAACTCCTAAATCTGCAGCATTTTTCTCCTTAGTTTGATGTTCCAAATCAGATTTGTCACCAATTCCATGTGATTCAACACCAAGGAAGAGTCTCCACGACCCCTTACAGCCAAAAGACCTACCATCTAACGTTGAACGGATATCTCCTTCACTATTATTACTCTCTCACTCCATGACTTCAACATGCGCGAACGTGCTCTCCATCATCCAATCCGTCCATCGAAGCTTTTCTAATTTTATGAACTACACCACTCCATGGCTGAGTTGGACGGATTCCGTCTTGCTTCTCTATTTGTATCTATAATCGTTCCCGTTTCTATTTCCGTTTTCATTTTCATATCTGTTCTTGTTTCTGTATCTGTTTCTGTATCTGTTCCCATTTTTGTTTCTGTTCCCGTCTCTGTTTCTGTATCTATTTCTATTTCTGTTTTTGTGTCTTTTTCCATTTCTGTTTTTGTTTGTGTTTGTGTTTCCGCTTCTGTATCTGTTTCTATTTCCATTCTCATAAATTTATTTCTGGAAACTTTTTTTCTATTTCCATTTTTGTATCTATTTCTATTTTGGTTTCCATTTTGGTTTTCGTTTCGGTTTGGGTTTCTGTTTCTGTTTCTGTTTCCATTTATGTTTCAGTCTCTGTTTCTATTTCGGCTTCTGTTACTCGTTCATGGAGAAGTTCGACTGATTGTCTGATGGGCTCCAAAATACCACAAGGAGCACATAGAAGAAATCGATGACAATGATTAGCGATAATCCGTCCAACCAGCTTCAAATAGAGATATCTCCCAAACCAGAAACGAACAAGAGTTGAAATTTGGTGGACATTATAACAATAAGCTCATAAACAACATATCAAAATTCCAGCTCAAGAACCACTTAAAATCTCCAGATATAACAGCAGAAAGGCAGTTCCGAAATTAGGGTTCATCCAGAACAGTTTTTAGCACCCGAAATTAAAAAGGAAAGAACTCAATTTGCATATGGTCAAATAACGCCAATTTTGGAGGACAATATCTTGATAAATGGAAGAATAACTCAGCCAAAATTGAGCTTAAAAGGACACACGCAAGGGCGTCAATATCCAGTCACAATCGCAAGTATCAAGCAGATTTATTTCAAGACAGAATAATCGGCTAGCAAGAAATCTCTCATAAATCATACTCAACACATTTCTTCAACTAAACTCACCTTCCAAGATCAGAAAAAATCTGTTAATAATGAAGTAGATCAAGAAAAACAAGAATCCCTTTTGAATGAAGCTGTAACACGCAAAGAAGATAACTGAGGAGTGTGCGAGCCTCCAAAAGTGAGAGGGCCGACTTCAATTGGCTTGACCGGTTGGGGAAGCACTCTCCAAGGGTTTGAATACTTCTTCTACCTCCACACCACAATAACCACCACTAGTAGGAAGTATTGGAAGAGGTAGTAGCCCTTCCAACTCAGCCAAGAAGCACCAAGAAAGCGTTCAGGCGAGATGGAGAATCGGCCAAGGAGGGAGATCCACACACCACAAAGGAGAATTGGAGTCTTAATTTTATCAAAATTAATCTGCGTTCATGCTTGTCCTAGAGGGTACTAAATACCCTCTAGGGGATTTACAACAAAAGGAAAAAATTGCCCTAAAATAAAATGACAAATATGATCCCAAATAATAAATCACAAAAACAAGTCCGAGGATGGTTCTTTTGTCTCTGTAAATGTAACGTTTGACATAACAAAATAACCCCAAATATAAAGCCCAATACATTTTTTGAAAGCTCTAGATGTTGGCTACAATTTGTATGAAGGACAAAATTTGAAAAGAAGTCATCCAGATTGCCAAAAAGTCCCTTGAACGTCAGGAGGTCAGATTCTAGGCGGAAAGGACAGCTCAAAATTTTCTCCTATGATTGCATGACCTCCACTAGCCTAAATGTATCAACTTCTCTTTGTTAAATTGATCCAAAAAAACTCTCATCCAAGTTAGCTAGAGAAGAAATACCTACAAATAAAGAAAAATGTTAGAAATCCAAGGAGCCCTTAGCTCGGGCTCAGGTGACGAGACCTTGGGGCACATCATTGTCTCCGCCCTTACCGTGTAGTTGTGCAGTCATGTTCTTGGTTAACTTGATTGAGTTCGAACCAAGACGGAGAACATAATCCAAGTCCGACATAAGTTCTATTATCCCATCTAATACTTAATCCGTGTCCCACTAACAGACATGGAGTACCTTGTAACACCCCAAAAATATATTTTCCCTGTTTGTCTATGTATTAAATTGGATGGTTAATATAAATGCATATCATATCATATTTCGTAATAATACGCGTTAAATTATGCTTTTAAAGTATAGGGTTAATGTTGAAAATTATCTAAGTGTGAAAATTAAGGAAAATGTGTATTGGAGAGTTTTCGGACGAGGTCTGGACGGCGCAGATGGCACAGACATTGTGGAAATGAATCTGTACAATTGTCTGGATGATTTCGGATGCCTCTGTCTCGTCCGAAATCTGGCGGGGATGACGTGGTCGAGAAGGAAACGAATCTGTACAAGTTTTTGCTGCATTTTCGGATCCGTTTCTCTCGTCCGAAATCTATCTTAGATGACTTATGTTGTCTGAAAAGTCAAAAATATCTGAGAACGCCATTATAAATTGTACGAGGCGAGAGGTTCATTTTTATCCTCTCAATGGCGAACCGCACGTTTGTTGAGGAATCAAGGAAAAAGGCAAACTTGCAATTATTTATGCGCTAAAGGCAGATCAACTGATGAAGCACGAATGTGAAGGATTTCTCGTCAATGTTGTAAACACCATGATCAAATTAGAAGCAAATGTTGAGGATGTAATGGTGGTCCGTGACTTTCTGGAGGTTTTTCTAGATGATCTTCCTGGATTGCCTCCTGCCAGAGAAATCGAATTTGTTATAGATCTATATCCTGGTACGGAACCAATTTCAAAAAATCTATACAAGATTGCACCCACTGAGTTACAAGAATTGAAGGTTCAGCTTGAAGAGTTAATTACAAAGGGGTTCATTCAACCGAGCTTCTCATCCTGGGGCGCTCTCGTGTTATTTGTGAAAAAGAAGGATGGATCACTACGAATATGTGTTGATTATCATGAGCTGAACAAAGTGACTATTAAGAACAGATATCCTTTACCTCGGATCAATGATCTGTTTGACCAACTACATGTTGCTTGTGTATTCTCAAAGATCGATCTGCGTTCAGGGTATTATCAGTTAAAGATTAAGCAAGAAGATATACCAAAGACGGTGTTTCAAACCAGATATGGAAACTACGAATTTTTCATAATGTCTTTTCGGCTAACTAACGCCCCTGCGGCTTTTATGGATTTAATGAATTAGATATTCAAGGAGTATTTGGATAAATTCATCATCGTTTTTATTGACGATGTTCTGGTATATTCTAAGTCAGTGGAAGAGCATATTGAGCATTTGAGAATTGCCCTATCTATTCAGAAGCAACGCCAGCTCTACACAAAATTCTCCAAGTGTGAATTCAAGTTGAAAGATCTCAGTTTCCTTGGCCATGTTGTCTCTAAAGAGGGTATTGTTATAGACCCTACGAAGATTCAGGCAGTTGTTGAATGGGTGCAGCAAAAAATGTAAGCGATGTTTGGAGTTTTCTCGGACTGGCTGGTTATTATCGACGGTTCTTCAATGGGTTTTCTAAGATTACCATGCCTCTCACCAGTTTGACCAACAAAAATGTGAGATTTTGGTGGTCGGATAAGTGTGAAGAAAGCTTTCAGCAATTGAAGCATCGTTTAACTTCTGCACCAATATTAGCTTTACCTGTAGAAGACGAAAATTTCTATATATATTGTGATGCATCCAAGTGTGGCCTTGGAGGCGTTCTAATGCAGAATGGGAAGGTGATTGCTTATGCTTCGAGATAGCTTAAGCCACACGAAGCTAATTATCCCACACATGACCTCAAGCTAACTATTGTGGTCTTTACATTGAAGATTTAGAGGCATTATCTTTACGGGCACCAATATGAGATCTTCACTGATCATAAGAGCCTGAAGTACATCTTTATGCAGAAGGATCTGAATATGCGGCAGCGACGCTGGCAAGAGTTTGTAAAAGACTATGATTGCAAAATTAAGTATCATCTGGGAAAAGCAAATGTAGTCGCGGATGCATTGAGCCGAAAGGTAGCTGTAATGAGTATAACATGCAAGAAAATGCCAGCAGGATTGCAGAAGGATATGGAAGAATTAGATGTGTAGTTAGTTCTTGAACAATTGACAGAAGTTTTATCAGCTTTGACTCTCAAGCCTTCTGTATTGGAGAGAATTAAGGAAGTACAAGTGACTGATGCTCTATGTGTATAAATCCTTTTTTTAGAAATATAATCAGAGTGCCCTTCGAAAGCTAGATCATAAAAACTCTTTTCATTCTATCCGCTATGACAATCGTTCTAAAAATCTTTTACCAAAATACTGCGGAAGTCAAATCAAGAAATATAGTGGGTTTATCAAAATATAGCGGAAGAAGTTGTATAATCTTTATGAAAACAAAGTGGAAGCGTATATAATTCGTTTGAGAAATGAAAACTAAAAAATTAAATACAACTTAATTACAACCATTTTCTCTTTTACTCTCTTTAGTCTGGTCAGGCACAAGTTCCCGTGCATGCAAATCCTTCATCCGTGCTTTTTGATTTGTCCATTGTTTTCTCGTACAAATACCTACATTACAAGTAAACTATAAGCCCTAAAGGCTTAGTAAGTAAAATCGGTTTATGCAATATGCTATTCCTCTCTTTAGTTCTTTTGGAATGGGGACTGTAACAACCCTGTTTTTCATAAATCCTTTAAAACGCGTAAAAATTCAAACTTTTGTAAAAGCATTGAAACCACTTTTAAAATAGATCATAGTGCGACGCTAAACAAGACCGCTACTAAGTCTTCTTTAAACTCGTTAAAAAAACAATAAATAAAATGCAGAAGCATTATGAAATCATTTGTTTAAAACATAGCGGAAGTGTAACTGATTTAACAATTGAAACTTAATGAAAAAATTAAACAATTAAATACAATTTATTACAACCATTTTCTCTTTACTTTATTTAGCTTGGCAAGCCACGAGTCCTGCGTATGCAAATCCTTCATCCCTATTTTATTATCTGTTCGTTGTTTTTACGTACAAGTACCTACACCGCAAGTAAACTATAAGCCCAAAGGCTTAGTAAGGATAAAAGGTTTAATGCAAATATTCTTATGACTCTCTTTAGTTCTTTTGGAATGGGGGGCACACAATTTAATCTTTTTCATTATGTTCGTTCTTTTATTCATTATTTACTCATACTTTGAGCTAGAGATAGGATGGCTCATAGGGGAAGGAATAGTTGATCGAATCTAACCTTTTACTCGCAGCTAGGTCCCCGTTCCCAACAAGGTAGGGGGCTTCTCCTAGCTGCAGACTAGATATGCTGTCCTTCCGCCCCCCAACTTCCATTTTCATCATTTTCTTATGTTCTTGTGCTGGGCTAAGCTACCGAACCACAGAAACCTTTATCATCTTAACATTTTTACTCACTCGATGCATGTGTGAGTACCACCACCAAGGTGGCACTCCGTATTGGTTTCTATTAACATGATGCATGACCATACATTCTCAAACTAATATGATGCAATATGTAATACAATGTTACTTTAACAATAATTGAAGTAAGCATATAGAAGAAAGTAATTGAATAGCAGACAATTGAAAGTGCACAGAAATGAAAGCAACCAATGATTAAATAACGCATATAATATGGAAAGTAAGCAGCCGTAATTGAATAGCGCACACAAGGCAAGTCAAATCGGTTGAACACTCAATAAAGCAGTGCACATGAAGGAGACAATTACAGGAATAATCAAACAGTGAGGGACATGCTTGGATATATAAATCCCAGTAATAAAGAATGTAACAAAACCAACAGTTGACGTGCATATGAAATATAAATTTAGTTAACATGCTCAAGAGTTAATTACAAGCTTTTACCCTAGTTATTTTGCATACTCAAGAAGAATTACAATCTTTATTCTAGTGAGTTATCTTAGTTACTTAACATACGCAGGAGATATTACCATTGTTATACTAGTTAGTTATCCTAGATAAGGTTACATGCTCAATATTAATAATTAATTAACATGCTTGTCTAATTAATTATTCTAGTTAGTTAATTGCTCAAATCAGTTGACATGCATCAAGACATAAGCACGTAATTTAAATATACTCAATTGAATATGTTTAAGTGAATTATGATTGCGAGTCTATTTAAATTCTCTAATTAATTTACATGCTTAGTAATAATTACACATAGGGTTCAAATTGAATAACAATTAAACATGCTTGAGGAGATGTTTAACAACTATTAATTAAACTACTAGTTGAACATGCTCAGATTAGGTATTTAACAACAAGTTAATCAGTTATGCTAGTCAATTAAACATGCTAATTACAATTACAGTTGATGAACATGATAAATGCAATTATCATTCTAGTTAATTAACCTTGTAATTTAACATGCTCAACTCATTAGTTACTTGACATATTCTTAATTACTTCAACTGAGTTAAGTTAACATACTTAAGTCTGGTTAGTTATTCTAATTAATTGATTACCCTAGTTAGATTAGTAGGCTCAAGTCTATTATTGCAATTATGATAATGATTGTAAACTAGATAGCAGTAGATAGTAACTAACAGAATATTTAAGGAAATCTTAACCTATTCATGCTCCTCATCTTCCACGCATTCATTATTCTACTCTCATCACATTCAAACGTATATCATTCATGACAAAAACTAAGCATTTACAGTAAAGAGGACAACTAAAAATAAAGAAACATCTATGGAGTATAAACAAAATAATGCGTATAATCACAAAACCAGTAAAACATTTATTTACAGAACCAACAAGGAAATATCACAGAGCAATTAATAATCTACAACTGTTAGCAAATCAACAGCAAGGAAACCTACAGAGCATCAACAAAGGAAGTAACGACAGAAAATAATTTGATGAAACCGACACTACTCAAGCATTCTACTTGTGAGTAGGGCCTCGACAGGCCAAGACACACTCATTTCCCTACCTAAAGTGGTAAACACAAACAGGGACAGCACACCAAGCTCCAGCCCATGGTTCCACAGCTGAGACGGATGGCAGCTCTAGCTCACAGCACACACCTCACTACTCTCACATCCACACCACACTCATTCACTCTTCACACATAATAGCTCACACACTCTCACAGGAAGAGCTCTCACACAAGGGAGGGAGAGTTCACGCTGGATGGAAAAAAAATGCTGAGGGAAATGGAGAGAGGGAGGCTTTACCAGGAGGGAGAGGGGACAACTCGTAGGGATAGGAGAAGGGGAGGAGGTTGGCGACTCTAGGGAGGGGGAGAGTCATTTCTGTCGGGAAGTTAATGACTACACGAAAAGAGTTTCAATTTTAAATCCCTAAATTTATGCAGATCTGGGCTATTTCGGAAAAGTGCAGAAGCATTGGTCTCGTCTACATTCGTCTAAAGAACAAAATCTCTCAGGCTAAAACATGGCTTCAGACTGGAAAAGGCGTTCCCATCCTGTCCATACCGTCCACAGATGATGTTCGGATGTAATATGGCGTCCGCATATAGCGTTCGCATGCGTCCGAAAGTGTCCCAAAATCGGACAGAGGCAAATTGAACAAGGCTACTCAACGTCCGCAATCGTCGGAAACTGTCCAGGATTTGGATAGATTCAAATCGTACGAGGTTAGCCCACGTCTGCACCCGTTCAAACTCATCTGAAAGTCTATAACACAATTCAGTCCGGACGTAGAATCATGTCACGAGTCATCCCAACCAATCCCTGGTGTGTGCAATGCATTTTCGGACGAGACAACTCATCCGCAGTATTGTTAGCATGCATCTAGAAGCTCCCTAGACAACATTTCCTCACATTTTCTCACTTAGCTCATACCCCATAACACTTTTCCCTTAAATAGGAGTCATAAAATAACACGTATCATTACGCAATGTAATATCCTAATCGCCCCTTAGTCTAATTACATCATGCAAAAGGTGAAAACGTTATAGAAATACCCTTAGACTTAACGCTATAGAACGTCCTCGGTAATACCCCGATAATTGTCAAATTGAAAAAATCGGGGTGTTACATACCTCCCTCCATATATAAATTTTGTCCTTGAAATTTGCCATAGCGTAACTTTCTCACTAACGTTAACCTACACCTCAAATCTCTTCTTAGCTACCCCATTCGGTGACGTAGTTCCCTCTAGTGGCCGTAATACTTCGTCTATTCACTCACTACACTTTCGCTGCACAACTCTGATTAACTCAATTCTAAGGAAAGAAATGTCTTAATCATAGTCATTCTTCAACATCAAGAGCAAAATGGAAACTCTCTTATATACAAACATCACTTTAATCTGATAAATACTCCATCATTATTGCTCAACTCCTAAATTCGCAACACTTTTCTCCTAAATTTGACGATCCACATCAAATTTTTTCTACCAAATCCGAGTGATTCAATGCCAAGGAAGAGTCCCCGCGACCTTCACACCACAAAAGACTCACAACTTGACATCAAATCTACCTTTCGTATACTGTTCTACCCCTCAGATCCTTCTCACTCTATGACTTAAGACCTAGTACTTATACTTTTCTGTCACACTCCATGACTTTGGCATGCTCAAACGTACCTCCACCATCAAATCCGTTCATCCAAGCTTTCCTAAGTTATGAACTACATCGTACATGGCTGAGTAGGACGCATTCCATCTTGCCTCTCTTTTTGATCTGTACTCGTTTCTGATCGGGTTCAGTTTTTGTTCCCGTCTCCGTTCCCGTTGTTGTCTTCGTTCTCGTTCCCATTTCTGTTTCCATTCCCATATCCATTTCCAGAATTTATTTCTAGAAACTTCGTTTCTGTTTTTATTTCTGTTCCCATTCCCATTTTCGTTTTCGTTCCAATTGTGCTCCGCCTCTATTTTCGTACTCGTTCCAAGAGAAGCTCAACCGATTGAATCCACTCTTGCACTACAGTTGTGTAGTCACATTCTTGTTTACCTTGATTGGTTTCAAACCAAGATGGAGAACACAATCCAAGTCTGACGTAAGTTCCACCATCCTTTCAACCCTAATCCAATGTTACTCCACTTATGTCAGAATTGTCATTAAACCCAAGTTGGTCGTACTACCTTGAACATGTCATCCTTGTATGAAATCTAACGTAGCGCATTCTTAGTCAACTACCATTCATAACCCTTTCTCATCCTTGTAGGAATTCTAACCTATGTAGGAATCAACTTATCCTATCCAACAAGTTTCTCATCCAACTTTCTTCACTAAGTTCCAACTCCATTCTCTAAATTCTTCTTCTTCAAAGGTCAATACTATGAGGGCGATTACTTGAGTTAGTGGGATCCTATTCTTTTACTTCGGTTTTGGTCCTAAGTGTTTTTCTCTTCCCGTAACCAATCTAGACTCTACCTAATATGTGGTAACCTAAGCGACCTCGTTTACCTATCTAGTTGGTCTACCCCATTGTTACCTAGGTGGCCTCGGTTAACTATCTAGTTGACCTAACCTCACTTGGGATTTTCTTTTCACATATTTTCCTAAAATTTGGGCATAGTCTCCTATGTTTTTATACTCCCCCAAAGGTATAATCCTGCATAAAAATCCCAAATAGTTCCTGTATATTCACCATTCATTCATCTAAACTCCAAAATCAAAAATCTTAAATCCAACATACATAATCCAAAGTATATTGAGTACACTCGCGAATCTATATCTCAAAATACAAAGCAAAATACTCGTCATTACTAAGTCCACCAGTCCCTACATAATATTTCCTAACAATTCCTTTATCGAAGTGGAATAAGGAATCATGTATTAGTAAAGTATTAGGAAGTATACTTATAATGGATGAAGAACTTCCCACGTCGAGGCTTGTGCTGGCAGGCTGGCAGGCTGGCTATGTTACTAGTTTGACTTTTACAAAATCGTTTTACTCAGCAAAATGTCTCAGAGCGAGCTATGGACTTAGTTTTAAAATTATTATCAAAGCAGCGTACAAAATCATTTTTAAAACCACAACTCTGATACTGACTGTAACGACCCACTTTTTCTTAAATCCTTTAAAACGTGTAAAATTCAAACTTTTATAAAACTGTGGAAACTGGTTTTAAAATATATCAGAGTTCGACGCTAAACTGAACCGCTACTAACTCTTCTTTAAACTCGTTATAAAAACCAATAGATAAGATGCGGAAGCGTCACTGATTTAACAAATGAAACTTAATGACAAAATTAAACAATTAATTACAACCATTTTCTCTTTACTCTATTTAGTCTGGCAAACCACGAGTCCCACACATGCGAATCCTTCATCCCTGCTTTATTATCTGTTCGTCATTTTCGCATATAAGTACCTACACCACAAGTAAACTGAGAGCCCAAAGGCTTAGTAAGGAAATGTGTATAAAGCAATTATGCTTATGACTCTCTTTAGTTCTTTTGCAATGGGGGCCACCCAAACGAATATTTTCATTACATTCGTTCTTTCATTTGTTCTTTACTTGTATTTCGAGCTGAAAATTGAAGGGTTCATAGGGATGGAATAGTTGATCGGATCTAACCTTTTACTCGCAGTTAGGTTCTCGTTCCCGACAAGGTAGGGGGCTTCGCCTAGCCACTTACTAGATCCGATACCCATGCATCCACAACTCCTATTTTCATCGTTTTCTTTTGTTCTTGTTCAAAGCTAAGCTACTGGAGCACATAAACCTTTATCATCTTAACGTTTTTCCTCACTCGATGCATGTGTGAGTACCACCACCAAGGTTGCACTCCTTATTGGTTTCTATTAATATGATGCATGACTATACATTCTCAACCTAACATGATGCATGATGTAATATAACATAACTTTAACAATAATTGAAGTGCGTATATAGAAGAGAGTAATTGAATAGCATACAATTGAAAGTGCACAGAAATGAAAGCAACCAATGATTAACTAACGCATATAATATGAAAAGTAAGAATCCGTAATTGAATAGTGCACCCAAGGAAAGTAATATCGATTGAACACCCAATAAAGCAGTTCACATGAAGGAGATAATTATAGGAATAATCAAAAAGTAAGGGACATGCTTGGATGTATAAATCCCAGTAATAAAGAACGTAATGATAAGGAATGTAAAACCCTGACTTTTTTAGTTGGACAATTATCGAGGTATTACTGAGAACGTTCTAGAGTGTTAAGTCTAAGGGTATTTCCATAACGTTTTCCATGTTTATGCGATGTAATTAGACGAGGCCGTGACTAGGATATTACATTGCGTATTGATACGTGTTATTTTATGAAGCGTATTTAAGGGAAAAGTGTTATGGGGTAGGAGCTAAGTGAGAAAATATTAGGAAATGTTGTCCAGGGCATTTTTTGATGCTTAGGAATGGCACTGTAGACAAGTTGTCTTGTCCGTAAATGCATAGCACAAATGAGGAACGGGTTGGGACGACTCAGGATGTGATTTTGCCTCCTAACTACACTGTGTCATGGACTTTCGGACGAGTCTGAACGAGTACGAATGTGGACTAGTCGTATCTGATTTCAATCTGTCCAAATTCTGGACAGTTTCAGATGACTGTGGATGACTGCGAACGTGGAGTAGCCTCATCCGATTTTCCCCTATCCGATTTTGGGACACTTTCAGACGCATGCGGACGCTATATGTTGACTCCATATTGTGTATGAACATCGTCAGTGAATGGTACGGACAGGATGGGGACGCCTTTTCCCTTCTGAAGCCACATTTTAGCTTGTGAGATTTTGTTCTTGTGGAACAATGCAGATGAGACCAATGCATCTGCACTCGACAGAAATGAGTCTCCCCCCTCCCTAGAGAAAAAAATTGCCCTTCCTTTGCCCTGAAATCGGTGACCTCCTCCCCTTCTTCTATGCCTATAAGTTGTCCCCTCTCCCTCCATGTAAAGCCTCCCTCTCTCCATTTCACTCAGCATTTTTCTTCCTTCTAGCATGAACTCTTCCTCCCTTGTGTGAGAGCTCTACCTACGAGAGTGTGAGCTATTGGGTGTGAGGAGTGAATGAGTGTGGTGTGGACGTGAGAGTAGTGAGGTGTGTACTGTAAGTTGGAGTTGCCATCCGTGTGAGCTGTGGAACCATGGGCTAGATCTTGGAGTGTTGTCCCTATTTGTGTAATCAATTTAGGTAAGGAAATGGGTGTGTCTTGGCCTATGGAGGCCCTACCCAGAAGTAGAGTACGTGAGTAGTGTCGGTTTCATCGAATGATTTTCTGTCGTTACTTCCTTTGTTGATGCTCTGTGGGTTTCCTTGTTGTTGATTTGCTAACACTTGTAGATTATTAATTGCTCTTTGATATTTCCTTGTTGGTTCTATGATTATATGCGCTATTTTGTTGATACTCCATAGATGTTTCTTTACTGTTAGTTGTTCTCTTTACTGTAAATGCTTAGTTTCTGTGATGAATGATCAACGTTCAAATGATATGAGAGTAGAATGATGAATGCGTGAAAGATGAGGAGCATGAATAGGTTAAGAGTTCCTTAAATGTTCTGTTAGTTACTATTTACTACTATCTAGTTTACATTTATTATGATAATTCAACTGTCATTTCTTTCATTCAATGTAAATATCGTTCTACCATTTCCTTTGTTTGATATCCCTATTAAAGTAACTAGCATGTTAACTTAGCTGGGCCGAGCATGTTTAAATGTCAATCAACTAGAATCCTAATTGCAATAATAAACTTGAGCCTGCTAATCTAACTAGGCTAATCAATTAACTAGAATAACTAACCAGACTTAAGTATGTTAACTTAACTTAACTAGAGTAATTAAGAACATGTCAAGTAACTAATTAGTTGAGCATATTAAATTACTAGGTTAATTAACTAGAATGATAATCACAATTAGCAAGTTCATCAACTATAGTTTTAATTAGCATGTTTAATTGACTAGCATAACTGATTAACTAGTTGTTAAATACCTAATAAAGGCATGTTCAACTAGTTGTTTAATTAATAGTTGTTAATCATCTCCTCAAGCATGTTTAATTGTTATTCAATTTGGACCCTATGTGTAATTATTACTGAGCATGTAAATTAATTAGAGAATTTGACTAGACTCACAATAATAATTCACTTAATCATATTCAATTTAGTATGTTTAAATTGCCTGATTATGTCTAGATGCTTGTCAACTGATTTGAGCAATTAACTAACTAGAATAATTAACTAGACAAACATGTTACTTAACTATTAATATTGAGCATGTAACCTTATCTAAGATAACAAACTAGTATAACAATGGTAATCTCTCATGGGTATGTTAAGTAACTAAGATAACTCACTAGAATAAAGATTGTAATTCTTCTTGAGTATGCTAAATAACTAGGGTAAAAGCATGTACTTAACTCTTAAGCATGTTAACTAAACTTAGATTTCAGATGCACGTCGATTGTTGGTTTCGTTACATTCCTTATCATTACATTCTTTATTACTGGGATTTATATATCCAAGCATGTCCCTCGCTGTTTGATTATTCTTATAATTTTCTCCTTCATGTGCACTGCTTTATTGAGTGTTCAACTGATATTACTTGCCTTGGGTGCACTATTCAATTGCGACTGCTTACTTTCCATATTATATGCGTTAGTTAATCATTGGTTGCTTTCATTTCTGTGTGCTTTTAATTGTGTGCTATTCAATTACTTTCTTCTATATGCGCACTTCAATTATTGACTATAACGACCTAGATTTTTATATTTACCTTTTATTTTCTCAAAAAATATGTTAAATTAAAATCTTTGGATGAATTAAGACCCGTTTATTAAATAGTTGTGATTTCTGTTTAAAAACCCAAAATTATAAAACAATTGAGATCTATTTGAAATTTTGTATTAGAGTGCTCGTTTCAAATCCCGGTTGCCACCACATTTGTAAAACTCATTTAAATCCGGGGAAACTAGGATCAGTAAATCCAAATATAGCGAAAGCGAAATAAAAACCATTTATTTAAAACCTTTATTAAACGGAAGTATTAATCAAAAATATACTTAATGTTCAGGGTTAAAAGTGTCACACATTAAAAAGGCGAGTTAGGACCATATTTATTGTTTTACAAAACATACGTGCCATTAACCCTTACAAAACATATATTTCATTCTTTCTTTCAGCCATCAGTCTACTCTGGTCGCGTCTCCTTCGAATACTCTGCAGGCTCCACAAGAAAGGCCTCCTCTTCTACACCCGATACTACCATCTTGTTACCTACACCACAAGTAAGGATGTGAGCCAATGGCCCAGTAAAGGAAATGGGGTTTATTCTTATGCTATGCCTCTCTTTACTCTTTTATGGAATGGGAGCCACCCAAACCAATAGTTTCATTACATTCGTTCGTTCATCATTTGTTGGAACATCGAGCTGCAGATTGGAGGGTTCATAAGGGATGAAATAGTTTGCCATATCTAACCTTCTACTCATAACTAGGTCCCTGTTTACGACAAGGTAGGAGGTTTCACCTAATCGTAGACTAGATACGCTACCCATTTGCTCGCCCAACTCACTTTTCCTTTTCGTTTTTCCTATATTAACATTTTTCCTCTCTCCTTGTATGAGGGCACCACCCAGAGGTGGCACCCCCTATTGGTTTGTATTAGCATGATGCATGATGACAATTAACGACGCACATACGGAAAGTAAACAACAATAATTAAGTGCAAGAAAGTAACAACAGAAATTTAGAGGAAATCCCAGCTCAATACGTAACGGGCGAAATTTAAGGATACGTCCAAAGAATGAAACATAATTATAGGGAACTATAAAGGATGCATATAGAATGGCAATAGAGTATGCTTTTAAACAAAGATGATAATTCTACCAGAAATTACAAAATTAGAATGATATGCTTGCGATTAAATGAGCATTAGTTAATTAACGTACTTGAGGATTCACACGGAATGGTTAACTAAAGCTAATAGTAAAGAGACGTGCAATTTAATAACAGTTAAAAAATCATGATCGAAGTTGACAAGTGATAACAATTTAATATCCTTAATATTATGTGAGGAGACTTATTTAACACGCTTGAAAGTTTCACAAGTACTTGGCATGCTTGAAGACTAGTAGTAATACAATTATCATATATGAAGATTTACGTGTAATTTTACATGCTTAGAGATTAGGCAAATAATAGTATACAAATAGTCAAGAAATATACCTATGAGCATGCTTGGAAAGAAATGAGAGATTGACACTCTTAAGGACTAATAGTTGAGCTACATACAGGTGTCTACTCACAGGTAAAGGCTAATAGTGGTCTACAAACATGTAGAGTTATCATGCTTTGAGGGCTCAATTAATATGCTTTGAGGATCAACAATAAATGAATAATTAGGGGATGACAATAAATGAATAACTAACATGCTCAATGTGTGGAGGATTAACAAGAAAAGGTTATCATAATTAAAGGTTATACAACAAAGGCAATATAGTCAAAGTTAGCGGAGGTAGTTACAGCGAAACCACGGCAGAACATTGCAAGTAACAAACTCAATAACCACAGCAGAAGTATCAATAGGCAGTGAAAAGAAGGACAATCATGCGTAGAATATAAGGAAGCCACAAGAAAATATTAATGTAGTAAGTAACACATGGAGTCATTCGTCCTTTTTACTCACATTCTTTGTTCATTCACGGTTCCACGTTACTAGCTTTATCCTCAGACAATGTTCAAAAAATGCAAATCGAACATTGAAATGAAATGTGACAACAAGTTATGTACGATAGCTAGCTATGTAGAAAACAACTATAGAATGAAGGCAATAAGAAAATTTGCAGAAAGTAACGACAGAACATTATCTAAGAAGTTTATAAATTCTAACTAGAATAACACACACACAAATTACTTGTCGGAAGGACCTCCTCTTGCCAAGACTTACCTAATTTCTTACCTTAGTTTTGAAGAAAACCAACAGGGACAACTGAAACTCCTCATGCCCGTGACACACACACCCAATTGCACAAAGAAGAAGAAGAGATGCAAGGGAAGAGAAGAACTGGATAGAACTGAAGGGCAAGCTAGAAGATAAAGGAGAGACTTACTAGGGGTGATCATTCGTGCAAGAGAGGGAGGTAGATGTGGCTACGAAAAGCTGGAGCTGCAAGAAGGGATGATTTCATTTTCTGGAGGCATTTTAGACTTCGGGAGATCAAGTAGTTATGGACTATGCGACAAACAATCTAATTTGAATCCATAAATTTTTGTTGATCTGCAATTTTCCAGAAGAATGCAGATGCCTTAATCTCGCCCGCAGTAGTCCACATGAGTAAAATCCACATTCCAAATTGTGGCAATGGACGAGGATTGGCGTCCCCACCCTTGTCGTACCGTCTACATTTGACATTTGGACGCCATTTGGATCTACACGTAGCATCTACAAGCATCTGCATATGTCCATATTTAGGACAGATTCAATTCGGACGCCTCTTGACGTCTGCACTCATCCGCATTCGTCTGAAACTCCACCACATAGTGAAGTTAGGACGTAGAATCGCATCGTGAGTCATCCCAAGGCTCGAGGTGACGCTCCAAGCGTTTTGCAGCTGACATGACTCGTCCGCAGGAGGCCAAAAATGCCCAAGACAATGTTTTTCTCACATTTTCCTACTTACCTCTTACCCAATAATCTTTTCCCATAAATACATATCATAAATAAACAAGTATGGACACGTAATGTAATATATAATTGTTTCCAAAGTTTGGTTACATTGCGTTCACGGGAAAAATTAGTATCGAGGTATTGCATACTACCCCCCTTAAACATTTTTGGTCCCCAAAATTAGCTACTAAACAATTCGAGATAACAAGAGCGCATGTCATCTTCTTTTTCCCAAGTGGCCTCTTCATGACTGTGATTCTGCCATAGGACCTTGACCAACGGGATATGCTAGCGCCATAGCTCTTTCACTCTAGAGTCTAGAATTTGAATAGGCTTTTTATTGTAGCTCAGGTTGGGATGTACCTCGACATTATCGGAAGGACACAATACAACTGAATCACCCAAGCACTTCTTGAGCATAGACACGTGGAAGACATTGTGCACACCCACCATGGAGTCAGGTAACAGCAGTTGATAAGAGACTAGTCCTATTTTCTTTGTAATCACATAGGGTCCCACATACCAACGCTTGAGCTTTACTCTTTGTCTAAATCGAACGACGCCTTTAAATGGAGATATCTTCAAGAACACTCTATCTCCCTCCTCAAATTCTTGAGCCCAACGTCAATTGTCTGTATAGCTCTTCTGACGGCTTTGAGCTACAAGCATCCTCTGCTTAATTAAGGCCACTGACTCTGTAATTTTCTGCTTCATTTCAGGGCCATAAAAGGTAGCTTCACTAGTCTCGGCTCAGTGTAATGGAGATCGACACTTTTTCCCATTCAGTGCTTCATATGGGGCCATGCTGATAGTGGTCTGAAAGCTATTGTTGTATGTGAACTCGACAAGTGGTAAAATATTTTCCCATCAAACATGGAATTTGAGAACGCAACCACGCAGCATATCCTTAAGTGTATGAATTGCTCTTGCACTTTGTTCGTCCATCTGAGGATGAAATGCAGTACTAAGTTTCAGTTTAGTGCCCATAGCTTTGGTCACACTCTTCTAGAAAGCTAAAGTACAACGTGGGTCCCTATATGATACTATAGAAATCGGAACACCATGCAGTCGGATGATCTCCTTGATATATAAGTCGGCAAGCTGATTCATCTTATACGTCCTGGCTACTCATAGAAAATGTGCAACTTTGGTCAACCAATCCATGATCACCCAAATCGCATTGTGGCCACAGCCAGTTCGGGGCAAACAAGTGACGAAGTCCATGGTTATGTGTTCCCATTTTCATTCAAGAATTGGCAAAGGATGGAGTGTACCGCCATGCCACTGGTGTTCGGCCTTAATACATTGACATACATGGCATAGAGACACAAAATGGCAATATCATACTTAATGTTGGGCAAGTAGTATTGAGTCTTAAGATCCCTATACATTTTATTACAACCAGGATGCACAGAGAAACTAGAAGAGTGAGCTTCTCTTAAAATCTTTAGTCGTACGGTCGTATCACTTGTCACATACCACCAGTTTTTGTACTTGACTCTGCCATTTGCAGATATAGAGAAATTCTGATATTTCGGTAGAGTCAAGTTCAACCTGAAATCCTTACATACCCCATCATTCTCTTAGGCCTCCTTGATCTGGTTAATAATAGACGGCGTCAAGGTTAACTTGACTAACACCACGTCCAATTGTGTGGGAACCATCTGCAGCTCAAGCCCCTGAAGGTCTCTTCGAAGTTTGATAAGCATTTCTTTACATATCATGCTCATTACTGCAACCTTGCAATTGAGAGCATTCACAAACGACATTGGCTTTTCCCAGATGGTACTTGATCTCACAGTCATAGTCCTTGACGAACTCAAGTCATTGCTGTTGATGCATATTTAATTCATTTTGTGTGAAGATGTACTTGAGATGCTTATGATCCGAGTAGATCTCACAGCATTGTCCATAAGTAGTGTCACCATAACTTGAGAGTGAAGACAATGGTCGTGAGCTCAAGATCGTGAGTGGGATAGTTCTGCTCGTGGATCTTAAGCTGTAGGGATGCGTAGGTGATAACTTTTTCATGCTGCATAAGAACTCCACCGAGTCCTCTCTTTGATGCGTCATAGTAAATAATAAAGTCACCTTTCTCCATAGGAAATGTTAACACTGGGGCAGTAGTCAATTTACGCTTTAATTCTTGAAAACTGTTCTCATAATCGCTGGACCAACAAAACTAGGCATTCTTTTTGGTCAGGTCAGTAAGTGGTAGGGCGATCTTTGAAAATCCATCAATAAAGCGGCTGTAATAACTAGCCAAACCCAGAAAGCTCCTCACTTCACCATCATTTTTTGGCTGTGTCCAATTCACCACTACCTTTATCTTTGCCGGGTGAACGGATATACCATCTTCAGAAATTAAGTGGCCCAGAAAACCAACCCTGCTCAGCCAGAATTCACACTCAGAGAATTTTTCCTATAACTGATGCACTTGGACAAAATAGGTGAAGCTACTTTCTACTACCCTGAAATGATACAGAATACTACAGAGTCTGTGGCCTTAACTAAGCAGAGAATGCTAGCAGCTCATATCCATCAGAAGATCTATGTAGCCAATTGACGTCGGGCTCTAGAATTTGATGAAGGAGACTGTGTGTTCTTGAAGATATCTCCATTTAAGGAAGTCGTTCGATTCGAAAGAAGGGGAAAGCTCAACCCTTGGTATGTGGGACCCTATGTGATTATGAATAAAATAGGACTAGTCACTTATCAGCTACAGTTGCCTGACTCCATGGCGGGTGTACACAACATTTTCCACATGTCTATGCTCAAGAAGTGCCTGGGTGATGCAGTTGTTTTGAACCCTTCCGATAATATTGAGGTACAGTCCAACCTGAGCTACAATGAAAGGCCTGTTCAAATTCTTGACTCAAGAGTGAAAAAGCTATGTTGTAAGCATATGAAGAGGCCACTTGGCAAAAAGAAGAGTACATGCAGGCCTTGTACCCTGAATTATTTAGTAGCTAATTTTGGGGACCAAAATTGTTTAAGGGGGGTAGTATGTAATACCTTGGAGCTAATTTTTCCCATATACACGATGTATTCAAACTTGGAGATAATTATATAATTCATTTCGTATCAATATTTGGTTAATTATGACATTTAATTATGGCGAAAGATTATAGGGTAAAAATTTAAGTAGGTAATTGTGAGAAAAACAATGTCATTGGTGTTTTCGGATGCTTATGGATGAGTCATGTCGGTCACAAATGATTGGGGCATCGCCTCGCTCCTTTGGACGACTCAAGATGAGATTTCGCATCCTGACTTTACTATATCGTGGAATTTCGGACAAATCTCGACACGATGGGTGGCATCCGAATTAAGTCTATAAAAATCCTCAGAGCTTTCAGATGGTTGCAAACAAGCGTGGATGGGGGTAGGTCTCGTTCGATTGGAATCTGCCCAAATTATGGACAGATGCAATGATACATGCAGACGCAAAATAGCGTCCGAAGGTCAACTGCGGACGGTACGAAAAAGGGTGGGGACGCCATTTCTTGTTCATGACAACATTTTTGCATGTGGAATTTTACTCATGTAGACGATTGTGGACGAGATCAATGCTTCCGCACTCGTCCAAAATAGCGTAGATTTGCGACAGAAAATGATTTAAAAGCAGAACAAATCAACCAATAGAAACACGGCTCCTCAACACAAGTCTCCCTCCACCACGACCAGACCTGCAGGAACCATCTCCTACACCCTTCTTGCTGGACGTATGGGCGGTCTCTTAGGTAGACTCCCTCTTATTTAGCTCCAGCCAATGCCTCTTCCCTTGGTGCATCTTATTATTCATTCAAGTTCGCTTGCTGCTGGAGTATTTCTTATGTGGAGTGTGGTCACAGAGAGGTGCTACTTTCCATGTGTCGAATTGTCAACAAGGGTAAGGGTTGGGTGGTTGTTGGCCATGTGGATGCCCTACACCCAAGTAAAGAGTGCGTGTGTGTGAATATTTCTTGTTGTTGGATCTATGTAGTTTCTATGGTTGCCTTAAGGTATTTCTGCATAGTTGCTTTCTATACACTATTAGATGCCTTAAACTCCCATGTTTTTTTCCTTTAGGTACTCTACTGGTTGTTGCATTTCGTTTCTGCAGAATGTTTGATTTCCTTATTGTTTCCTTGTTGATATTCTCTGTATATTTCTTTACTGCTTTTCTTGAAATATTCACGTTGATAGAGAAGTAGTGAAAGTTTGCTGTGTTGGGCTTGAATGAATCAAAAGAGAATATGCCTAAATGAATGAGAAATATGAATGAATATCTGACAGATTTCTAGTGATGTTGTTAATAGTGATTCTGTTTTGTTGGCTGTAGACTTATTGTTCCTGATGTGGTTTGGACATAAATTGTCTCCCTTAATCTAGATGTGTACAAATAACTAGATGAATAATCTGTGAATTAGTTATAATATTATTGTGTCTTAGTTCTAAGTTAAGAACAATAGATCTTCTAGTTTCAGTTAGCACTAATTCGTTCAACCCGTTTCTCATTATATTAGATTATTTAGCATGTTTCTATCTGTCATTCGTCAAGTAGACTTCCAGCTATGATTTGTTAAGCATGTTTTATTAGCAAATCTCTGAGTATGCCTCCAATAATTAGATTTCATATGTATGGTTTATTCTGCATGTTTTCGCGGTTTCATTTTGACCATTAATCGCTGACAATTATAGTCATTTAAAAAGCATGTTTTCACTGTTTCGTTTTTGCTCTTTCTTACTGCTATCATTATCATTTAGGAAGCATGCTTTCACTGTCCTGTTTAATATTATTGCTGCAGATTTTAGTTGTTGAAGAGCATGTTTTTCACTGTTTCGTTCGTTATTATTTACTGCTGACTATAATTGATAAGAAGCTTGTTTTGCTATCCCGTTTCGATGTTGTTCACTAGTATTTAAAGTCGCTTGAGAAGCATGTTTAGTGTTTACTTACTGTTGTGTTATTAGTTTTTTAAAAGCATGACTAACAGTTCGTTTCTACTGTCATATTAGTCGTTTAAGAAGCACGTTTTGCTGTTCTACTTTCGATATTTTTGTTGCTATTTGTTATCGTTTAAGAAGCATGTTTTGTTGTTCTATTTTCAATATTTCTGCTGCTGTATATTATCGTTTGAGAAACATGTTTCACTGTTTCGTTTCAACTATTATTCGATGTTGTCTATCATCGCTTAAGAAGCATGTTTAGTTGTTTCGTTTCACCTATTATTCATTGTTGTCCATCATTGTTTAAGAAGCACGTTTTCCAATTTCATTTCGATTATTATTCGCTGTTATTTACAATCACTTGAGAGGCATGTTTTCATGTTTATTTACTGCTGCTTATTGTCAAAGCATGTTTAATCATTCTATCTTGTTCGATATATATATGCTGCTATTTTTTTAATGCATCGTTAAAAGCACTTTCCATTGATTTAATCGGTTCATCGTACACTGCTATGTGTTCATTTATTTTGCTTCATATTGCCTAACTACTGTCGATGCATGTGATACGTGTTTTGAATTCCGCCCTAATCATCAACTGCAATTCTTTAAATCATTGTCATTTGTCTTCCATGTATACACTATTTAATTTGAAAGTGTTCTTATCCATTCATGTTAATAGAAACAAAGTAGGGAGTACCACCTCGGGGTGGTACTCACATGGATTGGGAAAGGAAAAACGATAAGAAAAGAAAGGAAAATGGAGTTGGGGGGGGGGGGGGGATGGGTAGCAGGTCTAGTCTGCAACTAGTCGAAGCACCTCACTTATCGGGTACGAGAGTTCTAGGTTCAAGTAAAAGGTTATGTCTAATCACTATTCCATCACAAAGGAAATCCTCCAATCTCCAGCTCGAAGTACGAGTAAAGAACGAACGAATGAATGTAATAAAAAAAATTAGTTTGGGTGGCCCCCATTCAAAAAAGGAGCTAAAGAGAGACATATGCATTTGTATTTACCAATTTTCTTACTGGGCTTTGTGCTTACGTCCTTACTTGTGATGTAGGTAATGAGATGATTTTACCAAGAGCAGAGGAGGTCTAACCCGTGGAGCCTGCGGTGTATCTGGAGGAAACGCGACCAGAGTAGAGGGGTGGTTCAAAGAAAAGAGAAAGTATTTATTTTGTAAGGGTTTAACGACAAACGTGTTTTGTAAGATGTTAATTATCGCCCTAACTCTTATTTTAAGTCTTTAGTAGGCTACTTTTTTAACCTTAAACTCTAACTTATGTTTTAAGTAATATTTCTTTTTCCGTTTCCAATATGCTTTGAGAAGTAGTTATTTCATGTCATGCATCCACTAATTTAAGATTTCTTGAAATGAGTTTGAGTGACGATTGTATTTTTGAAAAAACACTGATATTGTTTTAAAGGATTTTTTAAATAACGATATTAGTCGTTTAGCAAAAGTTTAAAATTTAACGTATTTTTAAGACAAACGAAGAATCCGGGTCATTACAGTAATCGAGCTGGAGATTGGAGGATTTTCCTCTTGAATGGTATAGTTGATCGGATCTAACCTTTTACTTGCAACTAAGTCTCCGTTACCAACTAGGGAAAAGGCTTACCTTAGTTATAGACTAGACCCGCTACCCATTCCACCCCAAACTCCCTTTTCTTTTTCCTTCATTTTCTTAACTTTTTTCCTCACATAATACATGTGTGGGTACTACTCGGTGGCAGTCCCTATTGATTTCTATTTACATGATGCATGATGACACATTCGCCAAATAACATAATGCAAGAGCGTGACTTTAACAATAACTGAATTGTAAATGATAATAATTGAATAGCGCATTTAATAAAAGTAATTAACCTAAATTGAATAGCGCATGACAATGAAAGCAAACTGTAATATAATGAATAATGGCGCATAAAAGAAGGTAGGAATAATGAACAGTGCATATAATGAATAAAAGTGATTGAGAGCGCATAACAAAGAACAATTATAACTGAAAGCGCATAACAGGGAACAATTATGAGAATGAACTGAAACAACAGTGGCGTACATAATTTCAGGGCAGAAATGGTAACATGCAATTTTTACGATTTACTAAACATGTTTAAACAATGGAAACACGCTTAGACAACAATTAGCCCAAGGAACATAATGGAAACGTTCTCAAACAAATATTAGATAAGTTAACTAATGATATCTTGCACTCTAGTCTAAGGATGGTAAATCAAACATATTCAGATCAATTAATTATCCTAGTTAGTTAAACTTACTCAGAGTGATTAGTTAGCATGCTCATTTTACTATTAATTGATTAACCATGCTCAATAAATTGGTTAAATGTACATAGATTGATTTGTTATCCTACTTAGATTAACTAGTTACACAAGGGGATTACAATGAACAATATAAGAAAATTAAACTGCGAGCATTAAGAAATTTAAAAAGCAAATCACGAATGAGATTACATCAACAAATTATAAACATAGTTAGTTAGATAATTAGTTAGCTAATTAACATGATGCTCTAGTTAATTAGTTAAATAGTTAACTAAGCATGATGCATAGCACTATCAATTCATGAAATAACTTAACCTAGCTAATAATAAAACATGGAAAATATTATTCTAGCTTGTTAATTCAACATACTAACTAAACATGGCATACCCTAGTTCATAAGATGCTAATATTATTCTGGTTAGTTATTTCATGCTCTAGAAAGAATTACAATTATAATCCTAAATGATTAAACATGCTTTTATTTTAGTTAATAAAGCTTACTCACATTAGCTATCATTAATTAGTTACTTAGACATACTCGGATTAAACATGCTCAAGTTAATTGAACGTCCTCAAAGAAAGATTACGATGATTCTAATTAGTTATCCTATTTAGAGTTAATGAACATGCTCTAATTAATTATTCTAACTAAACATACTCAAAAGATTAATTACAATTTGTCACTTAACATACCCAATTTAACAAATTAACTAAGTGTCAACCTAGTTATCTAGCATGATCAGATTAAAGGAAAACCATCTAGCTATCACAGAGAAATTTAAGGAAGTGAAATGACAAGATAATATATATGTAGGACTAATAACATAGTGACAGGAAGTAAGGCAGTAAAAATTCATATAACAAAATAGAATCAAAGCACCTATTAGATCATTCATCATTTACGCACTAAGCATTCATCACACTTAAGGATTAAGCCTTCTTCACAGCATTTATCTCTATCAAAGTAAGTAATTGCAGTAAAGGAAGTACCCTAAAGAAAGTTGCAACAAATTTAACAGTAGTATATCAATAACAGGAACTATCTGAAAAGGAATTTACACAACTATCTACACAACTCAAGTAAAGCATTTGCATTAAAAAGAATTAAAGGGAACTAACAATAAAGACATCTATACCACTCGCACACAACTTGTGGGTAGGGCCTCCACTTGCCAATACACACCCGATTCCTTACCGTTTATGAAGAAAGCTAACAGGGACAACAATTCCTCAGCTTCTAACTTCACAGACAGCAAACCTCCGGCTCTCACAGCGCTTGAGCTTGAGCTTCACTGATGCCTCACACTTAATTCATAATAGCTAACCCACAATTTTCTCTCACACAAAAACTCTCTCACTCACAAGAGACTCACACGCAAGAGCTCTCACCCAAAGACTTCACTCACACAGGAAGGAAAGCTCTCTCGCAGAAAGGGAAAGCGGACAGAAAAATGGAAGAGCGAAGAGAAGAAATGGCTTAGATAGGAACCCATGTACACCTAGAGGAAAGAGAGGAATGGCGTCCAGTGTGGGGAGGCATGCGTCCGGCATGGGGGATCGACTTCATGGTCATCTAGGTGGGAAACAAATGGCTAAATGACAAAAGCCCTAATATTTAAATCCTAATTTCTCAAAAGTCTGGGCTGTTTCAGACGAGTGCAGACGAAGGATGGCATCCTTATGTAGCGTTTGCATTCGTCCAAAAGTGTCCAGAAATTGGATAGATTCAAAATTGTAGCGTCCGCTTGCATCCGCACTCATCTTGGATCGTCTGAAACTTCGCGATACAGGCGAAATCAGGACGCGGTATCGCGTCCTGAGTTGTCCCAAGACTCAGGGGTGACGTGCAATGCATTTGTGGACGACATTTCTCGTCTGCATGTCATCCGCATGTGTCCCAAAGTCAACTTTCAGACGCATCAAGACACAAATCCTCATCCTGCTGCATCCCAAAGTATTAGGGACGCCACGCAATGCACTTGCGGATGACATTTCTTGTCCTCATGTCGTCTGCATGCGTCCGAAGCTTCATAATTCCTTCTTTTCCGTCATGATTTCCTTCTTGACTTTCATCCCATAATATTTTCCCCATAAATACATGTCACGATATAACACGTATCAATACGCAATATAATATATAATCATCTCGTGATTTAATTGCATTGTGTATATGAGGAAAACATTGAAGGGATATTACGTACCTCCCTCATAAAAAATTTGTCCTCGAAATTTGCCTAGCGTAGTACCCCCTTCTGAACTTAACAAACGCTAAACTACGCATCCAAATCCTACTTTGGCTATCCTACTTGATGACCCAACTTCCTCGTTGTCTAAAAATTGGATCATTAAAATATCTTATTTAAAACTTGTTACTTAAATCTTAATAACAGTGGAAGACTTTATTTATAAAATCTATTTTTTTCTCATTTTACAGCGGAAACATATATCCTTCATTTTAATAGACAATAAATAAACTGGTATTTAACATCTATAAAACCCTTTTATCTTTTACTTTCCTTAGCCTAGCCAGCCACAAGTCCCGCACGTGAAAATCCTTCATCAACTACTCATTCATCTGTTCTCTTGCATGTACCTACACCATAAGCAAACTGTGAGTCCAAGGCCCAGCAAGAAATGAGATATGCATTATGATGTATACCTCTAACTCATTATGTCAGAATGGGATCCGACCAAACTGTTCTTTTCTACTATTACATATATTACTCTTACATCGAGCGGGGAGATTGGAGGAATTCGTGGCTTCGAGAATAGTCTCTTTGTCATCTTCTAACCACCTAGGGTAAATAGTCTCGCACAACCCAACATGGGAAGGGCATAGTTATTCCAGTTAACCTGGTTAAATCCGAACTACCTCCCCATCCTCCAACTCCCTTTTGTCATTCATTCATTTTCTTTATCCATTTTTCTCACGTCAATCCATATGAATATCCTCGCACGAGTGGCATTCCTACTTGTTTCTATTATCGTGATACATGTCCATGAGAAACATTATCGTGATGCATGTCAATGAGAAACAGTAATAAAAAATATACAAAAGTATGAGACATGAAGCAATAATTACAACAATATAAAAGCATAAAATATGGAAAATCTACTAACATACTATACATGGTGATATACTTTAAAACATGCTTGGCAATTTAAAAGAAACAATAACAATATAGGCATGCTTGGCAATTTAAAAGAAAAAGTAATAATATAGGCATGCTTGGTAATTTAAAATTAGCAATAATAATGTAGACACGCTTCGCAATTTAAAGGAAACAATAATAATATAGACATGTTTGGTAATTTAAATAAAGCAACAACAATATAGAAATGCTTGGCAATTTAAAGGAAACAATAATAATATGGTGTAGGGCTGCCTAGTGGAAATTAATAAATAAAGTGCAAACAACATAGGTATAATAAATAAGGCTGCCTAGTAGAAACGCTAACAAACAATCAATGGAAAGACACTGTTTATGGTGCAGGGCCTCCACTGGCCACGATTCAATCTCAATTCTAACCTCGAAACGTTAACGCATATTTGCACTAAATCTTTATCCTTCTTCTCCTTTTCAATACCTTTATAATTAAAAACATTTACTTGTTAATAATCCCAACTTATTAATTTCATTATTTTCCTATCCTTAATTACATAGTAATTCAAGGAACCCCTTTGACACCCCAAACGGAACATAACATCCAACAAAGAACATTGTCCTTTATAATAGCTTTCTAGTTATTCTTAACAGTAACAAAATAGTGAATAATATCACAAACTAGTAGCAAAGCTTAACCCATCCAATTATCTTCTACTTATCCTAAAGAACATGAAACCAAAACACTCTTTGAAAAATTCCAACTTAACTATATACGTAACATTATCCAAAGGCTATCATAGTAATCAAAACAACACAACAACAGTCAACAATAATTAATAGACAATGTAACTTCAATATGCTTATCCTTAACCATCCATAGAAGCATTAACTTTCAACTAGACCATAAGGCTAAATCCAACACAACAACAATTACATAAATCTATTTCTCCTAACAATATCCTCACAGTCAACAAAGCAGAAATAATTTGGGCATTATCCACTAATACGAACATCCATAAAATCTATAGTAACAATTATCAAAAGATAGAGAGGAGCAATATCTCAAAACTAACCAAACTGATCCAAAACAATACTCAATGTTAATGTTGGACTTAACACCATTGAAATAGCTGAGAAGGAAATCTCACCAGCAGGAAGAGTAGACCCGAGAGTAGCAACTCTCAACCTCTTTCCTTCTTCTCTTGTTTCCCTTCTAAATTCTTTCTAATCACTTTCCTTCAGCTCCAGACTCCTCTATTCTTCCTCTCCCTTCACAGCTTACAACTTTCAGAGAGCATCTGCCTCTCCACTTCACCAGAGTGTTATTACAGAACACTTATCTTTGCATTTCTACCTCACTAGAGAGGCATACCATGCCATGCCTCTCCCATAAACAACCACGGGTGTCCCCAACCCATGCTTTGTCATCACCACGACCTCGCCTTCCATGAGAGGTTGTCTTTAACTCCTTCATGATTTCACGTTATCACCCGAATGTATGCTAGCTAGAAGAAACATGGAGAATTCTTCTCTGCTAATCACACCGCACGTGGGTCGGTTCACATTACTGAACCAACCGGTTCGTTGACAGATTGGCAACGTTGTCTGTCAACACAACTTCAAGCCTCCCTTGTGCCTACCGACTTTTAGCCAGAACAATTCATGGCCACACCTTGAAATGTTGAGCAAATGAACGCTAAGGAGAGAAAAGAAACACAAACAGAAACAATCAACTCACCATGGCCCGACGATTCACAGATTCAAATCGTCCTTACAAGCCACGACACACTGAGCCCTATCTCGCAATTCTCCGCGGCCGCTGCTAGCTAGATAACACGATGCTCATTGAACGTCAGATTCCATCACCGAGCTTGTCTCCTTTTCACTCAGCTCTTCTCCCTCATCACCATCTCTCCAGCTCTCGATATTTCTCACCCTCTCTCTGTTCTTTCTCACTATGCAGATGGTCACGGGTCATTTGTCTTAAATCCAGACTAAACTAAATCGGCGGTTCGGTTCTTCCTCCCCCAGCCAAGTGATTCTCTTCCTCCTTTCTTCTAATTTTTTTCTTCTTTTATGTTAAATCCTCCTCTTCCATATATTTAAATTTCCCTCTTTGTGGAGTATGAAATTTGGATTTTTGGTGTACTGTGAACAATCATTCTGCTTGATACCATGATCTGTTAAGACTAAACCTTGCTTATAGTAGAATGTTGGATGTTAGGGATTAGATCGAGAGTTGTAGGTGGGATTAGCATGAACAAAATCTGTTGGGGGTGATACATTTATGCATGAATTCCTCTTAAAAGTTAAATTACAATCTAGTTAACAAACAATTATCCTAATCCGTAACTCCATGATTGAAGTTTTGACACATTGCTGAGAAACCCTAAGTAATTGTCAACAAATAGTTAGTATGAATTGCCATAATTCTAGTATTACAATCTACTTTCAAATTATATACTTTGCACATATATATTGTGAATCATGCGTGATATTCATGCATCACATTTAGGGCTTATGAGTTCATTAACACATCGCAAGTCATCCTAAAATTGGTAAATAGGTATGTGGTGGTTTGGGAGAATTGGTGACGGTCCATCGGTGGTGACACCCCTATGGCAGTGCCTACTCCTACGTAGGGGGCGGTGAGGTATGATTAAGCCACATGGACCCTAAGGTTCACCCTTTCTCTTGTACTGAAATCACCAATGTCTTCAACAAAAGTGTATGGGTGTGGTTACGTGGTGACACCCCTATGTGTGTGTTTCCTCATTGGAAATACGGTTAAGCCACATGACTAATTGACGTATCCATCGCCCCGGTTAATAGACAAGATATGGTTCTTCTCTGTAATGCATCGTATGATCATGCATAATCATTAGCATTAGCATTGCATTTCATTATGATTCTTGTTGGGCGTTAGGCTCATTGTTTTCCTCATGATGTATGTGACGATGTTTGTGACATACCTATGGAGGAGGAGGCATTTCAGGATAATCCCTTGGGTTATCAGCCAATTTGACATGATGGTTGGGGCTCACGTGAATGGTGTTAATTATTTTGAATAGTTAAACTTTCTATTTTGACACGATAAACCATTTTGCAATCATTAACTTTTGTTGGAAGGTTTAAAACTATGTTTTGAAAGACTTTACTTATTTTCGCTTGATAAACTTTGATTTACGTATGTGAGTAGATTTAGCAAAAAATTTTATATCATAAAATTTAAAATGAAAAAAAAAGGGATTTTAAAATAAACGGGGTGTTATAGTTGGTATCAGTGCACAATAAAGTCAAGCTTGGTTTTGTAGATTGCTGATAATACAAGGCTCGTCGTGGAATACTCCTCCTACTATAAGTTAAGTTTTACCTTCGAATTTAATTATGTTCATTACACTTATTACTCCCTGATTTAAAATGTAGAGACAATACTAAAAGGGCTCTAAGAGCAAGAAATAATATACCAATTCCCAATGAAAGAGATGAAGCCCTTAGCCGTATCGCTGATGTGGTTGAACATCAAGCCCAGTTTATAGAAAGGCTCATGGAGCGCAGAAATGGCAATGGAAATGGAAACCACCTTGTTGTTGTGGTACCTATAGAGGCTAGCTGGGAGTGGTTTCTGCAACTTAAACTCCTAAATTTTGATGGTAATATTTTTGATATCACTGGAGCTGAGGAACGGATACGCTCTCTTGAGAAGATGTTTGTATACGCCGAAATACGACAAGCTGAAAAGGTGAAGTGTGCCTTTTACTTATTGATCCATGACGTACAATTTTGGTGGGATTCAATAAAGACGACTCTAGAGATCCAGACTCTCACATCGGAGGGTTTTAAAGAATTATTCAATGAAAAATATTTCAGTTTTATAGTTCAAAATCAGAAGTTGATGGAATTTATTAGGCTATGCCAAACAGGGACTATATTTGAGTACATCTGTATGTTTGAGGCGCTATCAAGGTTTGCTCCTCACTTAGTAAATGAAAAGGGGCCCAAAATTCAGCATTTTGTGTAAGGACTGAAGGTGAAAATTTTGTGGGGAGTCAGACTGACTGGCATTCGGGGTGTTCCCTATGCACAGATTGTGGCCAGGGCACTGAATGTCAAAGACGTGGAAGCTATTACTATAAGACAACGAGAATTTAGTCAACAGGTTGGATGAAACAAGCAAAGCTTTTAGCAGCGTGGGGCTCCAACAACAAACCGTGGCGTAGGGGGCCACCCGGAAATGACATACAGCAAGGGCATGACAAGCACCTTGTAATCAAGGAAACTACTACTGCACCTAATCCATGCCCTATTTGTTGGAAGAGTCACCCTGGGCTATGCAAAGTTGATACCTGTGGATGTTTCAAATGTGGGAAACCAAGGCATGTGTCGAGTTATTGCCCAATGATGGCTGGTGGACCTGGTGGGTTGGCTCCGCAGGTGTTTTTGTTATATGGGAATGATGAGGAGGAGGTACTACTAGCAGTCATATCAGGTACACAATTTTTATAAAAGTCATTACTCACATGCTTTTATACAATATTGAAGCTTGTTCAAAATAACCGTAGAAATTTTATGCTTGAATAAATGAATTTTCTGATCATCCTAAGTACAACATATATTAATAATGTGGCCGCTTATACTTTATTTGATACTGCGGCCACTCACTCTTTTATCTCGACCCAATTTTGCTCAAAGGTAAATTGTTCCCCTGACATTCCAAAGAACAAGTATAGGGTACTCATACCTTTTGGTGAATATTTGATTGCTAAAGTTATTCTAGAAGATTATGCAGTTCAGATCAACGACTGGAGTTCCATGCTAATCTTATCGTTATGGACAAAAAAGGATTTGGTATTATTCATGGTATGGATTGGTTGACTTTGAACCAAGCATTCATTAATTGTGCAAAGCGAGAGGTCTGTTTCTATCCTCTTAGTGGTGAACAACACATCTTTCGAGGAATCAAGGAAAGGGAAAAATTGGCGATTATTTTTGCACTTAAGGCAAATCAACTGATGAGACATGGATGTGAGGGATTCCTTGTAAATATTATGAATACCACTGTCAAGTCGAAGACAAAGTTGAAGATGTAATGGTGGTTCGTGACTTCCCGGAAGTTTTCCTAAATGATCTTCCTGGATTGCCACCTATCAGGGAAATTGATTTCGCAATAGACGTGCATCCCAACATAAAGCCAATTTTAAAGAATCCATACCAGATGGTGGCCGTTGAATTGCGTGATTTAATAACTTAGCTCGAGGAGTTGATCGATAAGGGGTTCATTCGTCCGAGCTTCTCACCTTAGGGAGCTCCGATATTGTTTGTGAAAAAGAAAGATGGGTCGTTACGGATGTGAGTCGATTGTCGAGAGCTAAACAAAGTGACTATTAAAAATAGATACCCTTTGCCTAGGATCAAAAATCTATTCGATCAACTGAACAATGCTTGTACATTTTCAAAGATTGATCTTCGCTCAGGGTATTATCAGTTGAGAGTTAAGTTAGAAGACGTACCCAAGACAACATTTCGGAGCAGATATAGGCACTATGAATTTCTAGTAATGTTCTTTGGGGTGACCAACGCCCCTGCAGCTTTCATGGACTTAATGAATCGAATATTCAAAGACTATCTGGACAAATTCATCATTGTCTTTATCGATGATATTCTTGTATACTCTCCATTAGAAGGAGAACATATTAAGCATTTAAGAATCGTCTTATCCATTCTGAAGCAACACCAACTCTATGCAAAGTTTTCTAAGTGCAAATTTTGGTTGAAGGAAGTCAGTTTCCTTGGCCACGTTATCTCTGAAGATGGTATTGCGGTGGATCTTGTGAAGATTCAAGCAATTGTTGAATGCGCACAACCAAAAAGTGTGAGTGATGTTCAGATTTTTCTTAGTTTGGCTGGTTATTACCTATTGTTCATCAGTGAATTTTCAAAAATTGCTATGTCTCTCACCATTTTGACCAAGAAGAATGTGAGATTCTAGTGGTCCGATGAATCCAAAGAAAGTTTTCAGGAATTGAAGCGTCAATTGACATCAGCACCTGTGTTGACCTTGCCTGTGGATGAAGGTAATATGTGTATATACTGCGATGCATCCAAGTATGGGCTTGGTAGTATTTTGATGCAGAATGGGAAAGTGATTGTCTATGCCTTGAGACAACTTAAACCACATGAGACTAAATACCCTACTCATGACCTCAAGCTTGCTGCTGTGGTTTTTACACTAAAAATCTGGAGACACTATCTTTATGGGCAACGGTGTGAGATTTTTACAGACCATAAAAGTTTGAAGTATCTTTACACAGGATGAGCTAAACATGAGGCAGCAACGCTGGCTTGAATTTGTGTAAGACTATGATTGTGAAATTAAATAGCATCTTGGAAAGGAAAACATTGTGGAAGATGCTCTGACTCGAAAAGTTGCTTTGATGAGCATAACATGCAAGGAGATGTCAGCCAGATTGCAAAAGGATATGCAAGAATTAGATGTGAAGTTAGTTCTTGAATAGTTAGCAAATGTTATATCATCTTTGACACTTAAGCCTTCGATAATGGAGAGAATTAAGGAAGCTCAACTGAAGGATGCCTAATGTGAAGATTTCAAGTTCAACCCTACTCTTCTTGAGTTTCAAGGCTACTCCTTATCTGTTGATGGGATTGTGAAGTATAAGAACAAGTGATACATACCCGACATGTTTTTGCAAATAGCGATAATGAAAGAAGAACATTCTTCCAGCTTTTTCCATTCACCTCGGATGTAATAAGATGTATAGAGATCTTTTTGTACATTATTATTGGACGAGAATGAAGTTCGACATTGCCTTCTATGTAACTCATTGTCAAGTATGTCAGTAAGTGAAGGCCAGTGGAATGCTCCAATCGATGCCCATACTTGAATGGAAATGGGAGCACATTTCTATGAATTTCATTACCGGATTGCCAAGGACGCAAAGGGAAATGAAGCGATATGGGTGATTATTGATAGGCTGATGAAGGTTTCCCATTTCTTACCAGTGCAAATGACATACAAGCAGAACCAGTTTGCAGAATTATATATTAAGGAAATTGTGCGACTGCATGCGGTTCCAGTCTCCATTGTATATGACCAGGATCTTCAATTTACATCTATGTTTTGGAAGAGCTTAAACAGGGCTATGGGTACAGAGTTGAAGTTTAGTACTACCTTTCACCCACAAACTAATGGCCAAAGTGAGAGGATGACCCAAATATTGGAAGATATGCTACGTGCCTGCATTCTGGAGTTTCAGATTAGATGGGGAAAGATACTACCGTTAGCTGAATTCGCCTACAATAATAGTTTCTAGGCGACCATTGGTATGACACCTTATGAAGTGCTATACGGTAGCAAATGCAGATCCCCTATTTAATGGAGCAAAGTCGGTGAAGATATGTATTATGGGCCTGATATGATACAGCAGACGACTAAAACTGTGGCCATCATCCGACAGTGAATCCTGCCTCCCCAAAGTCGCCAGGGAAGCTATGCTGATAATCATCGTCGAGACTTAGAGTCTGATGTTTGAGATGAAATAGAAGCCAAGTATCCAGAGCTATTTACGTAAATAAATTTTAGGGGAAAAATTTTTGTATGGTGGGTAGAATGTAATACCCCAAAAATATTTCCCCATTTAGTTGATGTACTTAATTTTGGATAATTAATATATCATGTTGCGAGACGGTACACATTAATTTGTGTTGTGAAAATATGTGGTTGATATTCGAAAATAATTGAAGTATGAAAATTTAATAAAAAAATGTACGACTGGAGAATTCAGACGCATCCGAACGACATGGGGATGGGATATCGCATCCAAAAATGCGTTGTACATCGTTCCTGGTGTTTTGGGACGATACAGGATGGGGTTCCTCGTCACAAACTTGCCCTTCATGTGTAGCATGAGAATTCTTACTGGTGCGGACGATTAAGGATGATGGAGGACGTTGAGTGTTTGAATTTGTACAATTTTTAGATAGTTTCAGACGCACAAGGACGAATCGTGAGGACACCTTCCTTCATCCGAAAATATTATTCGGACGAAAGCGACTAAGCCTGGATAACTCCCCCCGTCCGAAAAGTTGATTTAAACCGAGAAACCCAAATTTTTCCAAACACTTTCTCTCTCCTTTTTTGTTTCTCCCGTGATTTCTCTCTCCTGCAACACATCCCTTCTCCCTCTAAATGCTTGGAAGCTTTCTACGTGGCTCCCTTATAGTGAACCTCCCTCCCTTGGTGTGGGTGATCGTCACTTCCTCCTATAGGTTTATCCTTTGCCCTCTCTCTCTCTCTCCCTCTGTCTATAAGACGTGAATGTTGGGCTGTGTCTGGGACTCAATCTTGCAAACCGTGATTAAGGTGTGAGGTGAGTGCTTGTGATAAAGAGTTTCGTTTTCCTCTTGTGTGAAAAGAGGTTTCCTGTGAGCTGGAGTTGTTGGTGTGTTGTTGCTTGGATTTAAAGGGAGAGGTTTCCCTACTCTATAGGATACGAACCTATTGGGTCTGTAGAGAAAGCTATTGCTGCTATGAAGGTCTTGGAACACTTGAGGTAAGAATTGGGAAAATGTGGTTGGCTAGAGGAGGCCCTATATCACAGGTTTGGATTGTTGAATTCTTGATTTGATTTTTGTTGAAACTGTGGACTGCTTGATTGTTATTGAAATTGTGGAATGCTTTGATTGTTGTTGACAAATGAGAATTGTCAAATCTGGACGTTGTTGGACTTTTAAATTCGGTGGTGTATTATTGGAAGGAAAAACCTGTTCGTATAAGAGTTGAAATACATGTTGTACATAATCTCTATTCTGTTGACAAGGATAAATGCTTTTGTTAGTGTAATGTTTGACTAAGAATGACAGCAATAATCGGACTGGTCTACAGCTTTAAACAATGTTGTCAAATGTGGAAAGCATGGACTGTTAAACTAAATGTTGTGGAGCATGAAAATATGGATTTTTGGTGTACAATGAACAATCGTTCTGCTTTTATTTGATACCATGATCTGTTAAGACTAAACCTTACTTATAGTAGAATGTGGGATGTTAGGGATTAGATCGGGAGTTGTAGGTGAGATTAGCATGAAAAGAATATGTTGGGAGATTATACATCTACGCATGAATTCCTCTTAAAAGTTAAATTACGATCCGGTTAACAAATAATTATCCTAATTTGAAACTCCTTGATAGAAGTTTTGACACATTGCTAAGAAACCCTAAGTAATTGTCAACAAATCGTTAGTATGAATGGCCATAATTCTAGTATTACATTCTGCTTTCAATTTATATATTGTGCACATATATATTGTGAATCATACGTGATATTCATGCATCACATTTACGGTTTACGAATTCATTAACATATCGCGTGTCATCTAATATATGTAAATAGGTATGTGGGGTTTTGAGAGAATTTGTGATGGTCCATCGGTGGTGACACCCCTATTGGAGTGCCTACTCCCACGCAGGGGGCGGTGAGGTATGGTTAAGCCATATGGACGCTAAGGTTCACCATTTCTCTTGTACTGAAATCACCAATGTCTTCAACAAAAGTGTATAGTATGGTTACGTGGTGACAACCACCCCTATTAGTGTGAGTTAAGCCATGTGACTAAAAGACGTATCCATCACCCCAGTTAACAAACAAGATATGGTTTTCCTCGTGATGTAGATGACAATGTTTGTGACATACCTATGGAGGAGGAGGCATTTCAGGATGATCCCTTAGGTTATCAGCCGATTTGACCTGATAGTTGGGGCTCACTTGAATGGTGTTAATAATTTTCAATAGTTAAACTTTCTATTTTTACATGATAAAACGTTTTGCAATCATGAACTTTTGTTGGAAGGTTTAAAACTATGTTTTGAAAAGCTTTACTTATTTCTGCTTGATAAACTTTGATTCATGCATGTGAGTAGATTTAGCAAAAAATTTTATATCATAAATTCAAAAATAGAAAAAAACAAATTTTAAAATAAACGAGGCGTTACATTATATAAATGGAAAAATGTTATCGGGGTATTACATTCTTCCCTCCTTATATAAATTTTTTCCTCAAAATTCGCTTAGTGAATTACTTCTTTGTTTTAACAACCCAAAATAGTCATTCACTGTCTTATCACATAAATATCCAGACATCTTTTTACCTCGTACATATCTCCAATCCTCCAAAGGGGTTTCATTGCTTCTGCATCCGCTACATTCCCTGACTTAACAAAACGCTACACAATGCATCCAATTCATAATTTAGTTTTTCCTGTTCTTCTAAGATAATTCGAACCTTGTCGCGAGCAATCCACTGCATTTATCTTGTTTCTTTCACAAAAGCACGGTGTAGTTGATCTATCTCTTCAAGCATCCTTCTTAATGACATAGTCTTATTGTTGTACTTGTACTTCATTTCATCCAGATTTTCATTAGCTACATCAATTTTGTTTGAAAGCTTCTCCAAAACAATATTTCTACTAGCAGTTTCTCCCTAGACAATGCCAGTGGCGTTCATGAAATCATTCCAATCAGCATTAAATTCAAGAGCCACCACCATAATGTGAGTCTTTTCGTACAAAAATGTATGAAATTCTTGAGGTCTATTTGTGACGACCCAGTTTTTCTTTTTCCTTTAAAAATTTGCTAAATTTTAAAACTTTTATCAAACCGCTAAAACCTTGAATTAAAACCTTTGTAATGTAATATCAGAGTGCAAAACTGGACCGTTAAAACATTTTTCTTTAAAACATCGCAGAAGCAGCTGCAAATTCTTTTGTAAAAACATAATGGATTTATTAAAACATAGCGGAAGCAGCTGTAAAGTATTTTGTAAAAAAATAATGGATTTGTTAAAACATAGCAGAAGTGTAAATCGTCTCAGATGTGAAAACTACATAATTAAATACTGCGTCTATGAAATGAAGACTAAACCATTAAATACAATATAATTACAACTGTTCTCTGTTTTACTCTCTTCAGCCTGGCCAGCCACGAGTCTTGTACGTGCAAATCCCTCATCCCTACTTTTTGATCTATTAGTCGTCTCCTCGTTTAAGTATCTACACCTACACCACAAGTAACAAGTAAGCCCAAAGGCTTAGTAAGGAAAATGGTTTATGTAGTATGATATGCCTCTCTTTAGTCCTTTTGGAATGGGGGCCACCCAAACCAATCCTTTTCATTAAGTCGTTGGTTCATTGGTTCTTTACTCGTACATCGAGCTGGAGATTGGAGAGTTCTTAGGGTATGGTAAGTCCCCTCTATTGACAATGTAGGGAGTTTCGCCTAGCTGCAAACTAGAGCCGCTACCCATCAACCCTCAAACTCCCTTTTTCTTCTTTTTGTCATTTTCTTCATTTTTCCTCACACAATGCATGTGTGAGTACCACCCCGGGTGGCACTCCCTATGAGTTTCTATTAACATGATGCATGATAACACATTCTCTAACTAACATGATTCATGATGCAGTATAACGTAACATTAACAATAACTGAATTGTGCGTATAGAAGAAAGTAATTGAATATCAGAAATTGAAAGCACATAATGGAGAGCACTTATGATATTAAATTGAAAACAAAGAAACACGTAAGGAAACCCAACAACGAATATTAAAATTTAATAGCGAATCGTGAAAGGAATACAGAAATTAAACACACATATCTGAACAATATACAATGAATTATAGCATGCTTGAACTTATGGAACACAACAATAAATGAAACAGGAGTCGTAACATACTATGAATTAACATGCTAGTTATCCTAGTTTATTTACATGCTCAGGAAATAACTACATTTATTATTCTAGTTAGATATCCAAATTAATGAACATGGTCAAGTAGAATTACCATTATTATTCTAGTTAATTATCCTAATTAATTTACATGCTCAAGAAGGATTACGATTATTTTTCTAATTAGTTATCCTAGTTACTTAGCATACTCGAAAAAGATCACCATTATTATTCTAGTTAGTTATACTAGATAATTTACATGCTCAAGATTGATTACAAATATTATTCTTAGTTGTCTTAGTAAATTAACATGCTAGATTTAGGGTATTGATATGTGTTTAATTCTAATTAGCACCGAGAGTTCTAAACTAACAACAGCGGGATAATATTATCACTAACATATAAGGAAATTATCACTACAACAATTAAGAAAATAAAAGTACAAAACAAAACCATTAGTAAGGAAGCTATCATCATTTATGCACTAAGCATTCATTCCATTCAACCTTTAAGCATTCATCACAGCATCGATCTCTATCAAAACCTCTATCAAAGTAAAGCATTGGTAATAAAGGAAATTAAGAGAATTGCAGGAAACGAACAACGACGGAGTTAATATTGAACAATTCTAAACATACACTTATTACTCTACTTGATTAGTTAATTAAACATGTTGAAGAATAGTCTAGTTGGTTGGGTGTGTTTAGAATTCTATATATCCTAGTAAATTTCCATTCTCAAGATTATAGTTAGTTCTTCTAGGTCAATTTACATTCTCAAGATTAAAATTGGTGATTCTAGTCAATTTATATGCACGAATTACATGCTTATATTCTGATAATTCAAGCATACTTAGTTTAGTTATCGTAAATTAGTTAATTAGCTATTCTAGTTAACATGCTTAAGTTAAGTAACATGCTTAACTAATTAGTTAATTAACATGCTCAAGAATTAGCTATTAATTTATCAACTAGTTAAACATGCTCAAATTAGTTATTTAATGACTAGTTAATTAATTAATTAACTAAACATGCTCAAGTCTAATTAGTTAATTAAACTTGCTCAAGTCTAATTAGTTACTCTAATTAAGTTAATTAACATGCTCTTAATTACTCTAGTTAAATTAAGTTAACATACTTAAATCTAGTTACTTAAACATACTTAAGAAGATTATAACTAATTAATCAACATACCCCAATAGATTTATTCACATGCTTAGATTTACTAATTAGTTCACATGCCCAGATTATTATTTGATCATTTTAAACTACAATAAATTGAATTAACATGCTCTGGATTATTACTTAGCTCTTTATCCCAAGATTCTAGTTAATTAGTCATTAAACATGCTCAGGATTTATTAGCAATTAAACAGACGAAGATAAGTAGCAGAACCATATATATATACATGATTGAAGAAATTAAACGCAGGGAATTTAACTAAATACAGCATAATATTACAACAAGTAAGCAGATAAAGAACAGGGTCATCTCAAAGGCATAGCTCACAACTCGTTTGTTCATACTTTTAAAGTCATTAACACCTTTAATCATTCATTGGTTTTCTATCAAAGTAAAGTGTTTATAACAAAACTAAACAAAGCTAACAATAGGAACAAAGCTATCACCAAAAGAAATATCTACAGAGTATCAACAATCAAGCATTTATTGCAGAACCAATAATGAATATCACAAAGCTACCAAAATCTACAGAGTACCAGTCAATCTACACTATCAATCAACAAGGAAGCACAACTCACGCACTCTAGTTGTGGGTAGGGCCTCCACAAGCAAAGACACACCCATTTCTTTACCGTTTAAAAAGAAGAACTGTAATACCTGTGAAATTTTCAAATAAGAAATTCCACGTGTGAATTTTTTTTTGCGTTAAAATCGATCATAACATTGAAAAGTTGACCAAATTTGTCGCGTAGTGGCCACGTATGCACATTTGGTCAGTTGGTCAAATTCATGAACATTGGAGATTTTCAAAAAAAATTTATTTAAGAAACGTAATTGGATATCTAAATTGGAACTATAACATCGTTAGGTGGTGTGGAGACAAAGTTTGAAATTTGAGTAGACTATACAATATATATAATGTATATAATTGATGTACATACATTCATGTAGGGTGGAAAAGAATTTAAGGCATTTATTTGGATAAAAGAAATAAATAAGTTGGAATAAATGAAATAGGAGTATGAGATGATGAAAATTAAAAGGATTAAGTGAAAGGAAAAAAATGACAAGATGAAGTGAAACGGAGGGAATGAGGGAAAGAAATCCCGCCATTAATTGGAAAGTTTAGGGTTTAATTTCTAAAAAAATAAATAAGAAACAAAGAGAAGAGGAATTAGGGCATTCCTCTTCTCCCTATTTCCTCATTCGGCCGACGAGATCCTGCACGAGAGAGGGAGATCGACAAACGATCGGCGACTCTGGCGAATGACCAGCGAGCGACTCCTTCGGCGATGGCCTCTGACCAAGACGAACCGTCAGTTCTGGGTGACAAAAGGCAGCAGTGAGCAAGAGTCCAGCTGAGGTGACGCCGACCGAGAGCAAACTGACGTTTTCCAGCGGCTTCCGAGCGACGGGGCTGCGACAACGTCGGTCGTGAACGGACATTCTCCGGCGAGGGCAGCTTTGGATCTAAGCATAGTTCTAATTTCAGCGAGTAAACAGAACACAATCCTGTTCTGTTCTGTTGGGTGAGCAATTCTCATTAAGCCTCTGATTCAATAATGGATTTCAGAATGTGATTCTGATTAGTTTTTGGAAATTTTGGTTGGATTTTGGATGAAAGAACCGTATGAATGACTTACTGCTCTGTTGAATTTTTACTGGTGAGATAATGTCGAAGGAATAGCCTCTATTTAGATTATCTTGTGTTAAGATTTTCTGCCATATTGGATGTTGTTTCTGTTAGGTGGAAAGGATCCGATAATGGATTGTTGTTTGGATAATTTGATTCTGATTGTTGCCTCAATAGTGTAGCTATTAGGTTTTTGTTTAAGCTGCTGTGATTATAGAAAATGGCTGAAGATAAACTGTCATTGTTGTTTTGGTTGTTTGGCTGAGAATGTTGCAGTGTTTAATTCCTGCTTGAAATTTCAAAATGTATTATGCTGCTGGAAATAATTGTTAGGTTCCCTAAATTTGATTTCTGCCCTAAAGACGGTGAAGAATGTAGTTATGTTAGTTTAGGGCTATTCTTGGGCTCAGTTGCTTGTCTTTGGAAATGTTTGACTTCGTTTGTGTTGTTGGAGTTTACTAAATGTTGAAGTCGAAAGAGTAGAGAATAATTGTTGTTTGTCATTGGTGGATTTGGAGATCCTAACATGAGTTGTTATTTTGACTGATGGATTTTAATTGTAATTGAAGGTAAGTAATCCAAGGAGTATGAATTGAACTTTGGTCTTGAGTTCTATATTGGTTAAAGTTGGATTTTAAGTTTAAAGAATGTTGTTAGATAAAGTTGGAAGCTTTATTGGAATTCTTTGCAAGTTGGTTGGGCTCTGTATGAGACCCTCGCTTATTTTCCTATAATTTAATTATGATATTCTCACGTTTATACGTTTGTCAGGCTTGGTCAATTTCAGTGAGTGTGATACGATTCTTGCGTAATTGGTTGCTCGGGTTGGTAAGGCAAACCGTCGTCGAGGTAGGGATTTCTATACCTCTTGTGTTGCATTGCATCGAAATCCCATTTTCAAAAATAATTATTTTATGGAATACCACACTTGAAAAATGACGGGGACTGTTCGACAGCACGTCAGTTTTTATTAGTAGTATGTTTTCTCAAGTTTAATTCCGTACACGGTTTGAGATTTATTGTGCATATGTTGAGGGATAGATCCGCTATCCCCTTTGATACCTTCTGCTGCGTGAAGGTTGATTGTTTGACATTCGAAAAATATAGGTGCGGCATTGGTGACATGTCCTCAGGTTAAAACTCCTGAAAGTCATAACTCTCGTATGGGAGAGTGATGACGTCTCCTTGGGTTCCAAGCCCCTAAACCTGGCAGGAATTTGTCCCACAGATCAGACGGTTGTCAGTCGCTAAGACTTGTTTATCTTAAATCCACATATAGCGAGCAATTGTATCCGTTTTATTTGATTATACGATTATACGAGTATACAAGTTGTGTCGTGCAGCCAGGTGCGCCGGCAACTCAGGTGACTTGCGGAATCTTCGGATCATTGTCATTATTCCTACCTCATAAGGTGTTGTCATCGACGAGTGACCACCTCTTCTATGCTGTGTGGCGGGTGAGTCCTTGCGTGACTACCTTTTTTCACTAATGACGTTTTCGTACGGAAAACAATATTGGCATATCTTTACGATATAGTTGTCTATGTATACAGTAGGATTTTAAATGTAGCCACATCGGGGCCCATGGGCCAATTTGATAAAATGATAAAGAGTTTTGAAGTGATTTAAAATTCATGTACAGATAAAAGAGAAACTCGAAAATATAGAAAAACTAGTTTTGCATGAGGTGCATCTAGTATAGCTATACTTTACTGAGTTAGTCACTCATCCCAAACGACTCCTCCCCCAAAACTTCAGGTAAAGGAAAGTGCAGCTAAGGATTAGGATCGGTTTGCCTAACCCGGCGGTTCTGTCAGGCCCGTCTTTAGGTCATGACAAGAACGCTCCCAGATAGAAACTCCTCATCAGCAACTCTAGCTCTACGTTCAGCTTCAAGCTCCCGTGCTCCAACCTCCAGCAACCCACGTATCACACTCACTCACAAAGAGAACTCTCACAAGCTCACCGTTTCTCTTGCACAGAAACTCACTCACTCACAAGGAACACTTGTAGGAGATCTCTCGTTCGCAGAAAACACTCACGCAAAAGGAGAAATGGCGATGAAGACAATTAAGAGGAGAAGTCTTGCTTAGAGAAGGAGACAACTCGTACACCTAGAGGGGTAGGAGGGCGGCTCCATTTGTTCTGGACCTAGAGGGGACTATTTCGTTGTCGAGGGATCGCATTTTAATTGGCTATCATCAATTTTTCTGATCTTAAATCCCTAAATTTACGCAGATCTGGGCTGTTTCGGACGAGTTCGGACGTTAGGGGCTCGTCCGCATGTGTCCAAAGGTCTAAATCCTTCAAGCAAAACTGGACACTCAGACGAAGGATGGCGTCCACATGTAGCGTCCGCATTCGTTCGAAAGTGTCCAAGAATAAGACAGACTCAAAACGAACTATTCTGCCTGCGTTCGCATTCGTCCAGGCTCATCTTAAAGTTTAGAGATTAGGACATAAAATGGCGTCCTGAATCGTCCCAAGGCTTAGGGGCGACGTGCAATGTATTTACGAATGACACTTCTCATCCGCATGTCGTCCATATTCTTCCGAAAGTCACACATCAGCATACAAATTCTTGTTCTGGTGCATCCCAAAGCGCTGAAGATGTCATGCAATGCACTTGCGGACGGCACATCTTGTCCTCACGTCGTCCGCATGCATTTGAATCTCCACTTAACAGGTTTTTCCCTTCATTTTCCCACTTAACTTCCATCCCATAATATTTTCTCCATCAATACACGTCACAATATAATACGGATCAATACGTAATGTAATAAACTACTTATTCCAACACTTGACTACATCGCGTATACGGGAAAAATGTTATCGGGTATTTTTTCCAAAATAATGGTGTAACGAATATGTCTTTGGTAATACCCCGATTATTATCAAATTAATTCAAATATCTCTTATTTCTTTCCAATTATCCTTATTAATTTTCAATATAAAAAGTTGGGGTATTACACTATACTTAGCATAACTTTTCAACCAATATCCAGAATCACGTAATAATACCAAATCCTTTGACTATCATCTACATCAGCTGTAATAGAAAAGCTTGTATACAAATTGTCCTCCCATTTTTACTGTCAATATGACCGACTTCTGCCATTGGACTAGCTTGACTTCATCCATAGCATCCCTTTGTACCAAAAATGTCAATCCAACCATCAAACTCCATCTTTGTTTGCATTTTACCTAGTTGAAAAAACCTCCGTCACAACAATTTCCCTATTTCCTAAGTCAAATCCGGAACATCGTGAGCAAAATGGTAACCCTCACATATTTGAAATGTTGTTTCTTCTCAGTATGTTACTTCATCGTCGCCGCTTAACTCTCAAAGTTGCAGTACTTTCCTCTTAAATTAACATGTCTCTTCAAGTTCATCACTGATTTCCATGTGATTCACCATCAAGGAAGGGTCTTCTTTTTCTCCAATTGAATCACTATCAGTCGTTGATATCATATCACCTTTACCATTTTTCCCATCATGTCCTCTACACTTTGTGACTTGAGACCCAACAAACATAACGTTACTCTCACTCTTCGACCTCAGCGTGCTCAAACATGCTCTTTACCATCCAAATTCAACCTTTCGAGCTTGTTGGATCATAAACTATATCGTAAATTGTGGTGACATTAGTCGTCGAGGCCATTAGCACTGAAAACCTGCAGGGACTGTCAGTCATTTGTTTCTTTGTTCTTTTAAGTCGCTACTCGACTCCATAGTTGAGTTGGACGCTTTCACACTCTCATCAATCTACTATTCATTTTGCCTCTTAGATCCTCATTCAGTCTTGTTTCCTTTTCATTTTCGTACCCGTTTCCATTTCTGTTTTCGTATCCGTACCTGTCTCTGTCTCCATATCAATTTTTGTGTTCATTTCTTTTTTTGTATCCTTATTTGTTTCCGTATCCATAGCTGTATTCGTTCCCGTATCTGTATTTGTATCAATTTCAGTTTTCATTTTCGCTTTCATTGCCATTTTTGTTTCCGTTTCTGTTTCTATACCCATTTCTATTTCTGTATCTATAACTGTATCTGTTTCCGCTTCGTCCCATCCGTATGGCTGAAAACTTACAACAGAATCACTCCATTTTGAACTACGATCCTTTACTTCTTCAATGTCAAGAGCTTTTGATACCATTTTAAAGTAAGCCACGTCTTTTGTTCCCAACACCAATACTCCTTCGAGAATTTCTATCTTAGGTCCTTGCACAAAGTGGTGTACCCCATGCTCATTGTTGTTCAGTCAATGCGAGGAGGACTGCGATAATGCCTCAAACTTGTACACATACTCTAAAATTGACACTTCCTACTCTAGCAGAGTAAATTCCATCAATTTCCTCATACTCATTGCGCAATTAAAATATTTTTCATAGAAAACCTCTTGAATTCTGTCCAAGTCATTACAGCCACATCCTTGGCTATCCTGATGGGATCCTGCCAAGATCTCCTAACCTTAACCAGCATAAACATGGCACATGCTACCCTTCTCTGCTTCTCTTATAGTAACACTTACTTTTTTAACATGTGCAACCATGTCCTCCACCATCCTGATTTATTCCTTGGCACTATCTAGATCCACATTAAAATATGTATGTAGTTTCTCTTTTTACTTTTCCTTTATCTTTTATCCTCTACATTTTTGTTCTTATCTTTCTTTTATGCATTCATTCTTATAAAACTCTCTAAGTTCCTGGACTCCTGCTTCAATTGTTGAGATTATCACCCTCCTAATTCGGCTTAGCCTTTAGTCCTTAATGTTCTTCCTTCTCATAACAATTCTATCCTCTATCTAGTCCTTTGCAACCTAGGTGGCCCCGTTTAATTATATATTTGGTCTAGTTTACACAAGATTTTCCTTTCATTTATCTCCTCTTTTCAATCTATAAAAATTTGGGCAGAGTGTCCCTTATTTTTACACTCTCTCAAAGCTATATTTCATACATCCTACACAAAATCTCAAATAATTCTAGTATTCTCTATCTTCTATCATGTACATCACTACACTCTAGCTTAAATAAAATCACCTCTTTATCTATAACCAGAACATTATCTACAACTCGTCCTCTAACCATGACATCCTTTCAGTTACAGTTAAAATGTTTAAACAAAGTAAACACTTTAAACAATTCTATTAGCGTACTTACAGTTGATGGAGTATTTCCACGTAGAAACTTGTGCTTCCACTGACAAAGATGCAATCTCAATTCTTACCTCTAAATGTTAACGCGTATTAGCACTTAATCTATATCCTTCTTCTCCTTTTCAATACCTTCATAATTAAAAACATTTACTTATTAGTAATCACAACTTATTAATTTCATTCATTTCTTATCCTTAATTACATAATAATTCAAGGACCCCTTTGACACCCCAAACGGAACATAACATCCAACAGAGAACATTATACTTGATAATATCTGTCCAGTTATTCTAAACTATAACAAAGTAGCGAATAACAATACAAACTGGTAGCAAAGCACAACCCATCCAATTATTTTTTACTTGTCCCAAAGAACATGAAACCAAAACACTCTTTGAAAAATTCCAACATAACTATATACCTAACATTATCGAAAGGCTATCACAGTAACCAAAATAACTCGGTAGTAGTTAGCAATAATTAATAGAGCATGTAACTTCAATATGCTTATCCTTAACCATCAACAGAGACATTAACTTATCAACTAGATAGCAAGGCTAAATCCAACACAACAGCAATTACATATATCTATTTCTCCCAACACTATCTTCATAGTCAACAAAGTAGTAATAATTAGGGCATTATCCACCAATACCAATATCTAGAAAATCTACAACAATAACTATTAGAACATACAGAGGAGTAACATCTCAAAATTAACAAAAATTGATCCAAAACAACACTCAATGTTAATGTTAGACTTAACACCCAAAAACAGAAACCAAATGACCGAAACAGCCAAGAAGGAAACCTCACTAGCAGGCAGAGCAGACCCAAGAGCAGTACTCCAAACCTCTTTCCTTCTTCTCTTCTTTCCCTTCTCAATTGTTTCTCATCACTTTCCTTTAGCTGCAAACTCCTCTATTCTTCCTCTCCCTCGCAGCCCACAACTTCCAGAGAGCATCTGGCTCTCTACTTCACTAGAGTGTTATTATAGAACACTCATCTTTGCATTTTTACCTCATTAGAGAGGCACACCGTGCCATGCCTCTGCCACAAGCACACATGGGTGTCCCCAAGCCATGCCGTGTCATCACCACGACCTCGCCTTCAACGAGAGGTTGTCTCCCACTCCTCCATGATTTCACGTTATCACCCAAATGTATCCCAACTGGAAGAAACATGGAGAATTCTTCTCGGCCAAACACACCTCACATGGACCGATTCACATTGTTGAACCAACCGGTCCGTTGACAGACCAACGACATGGTTTGTCAACGCAAATTCCAGCCACCCTTGTCCTATCCATTTTTAGCCAGAACAATTCATGGCCACAACTTGAAATGTCGAGCAGCAGAACGCCAAGGAGAGAAAAGAAACATGAACAGAAACAATCAACTCACCATGGCTCGACGATTCACAGCTCCAAATCATCCCTGCAAGCCACAGCACAACGAGGCCTAGCTTGCAATTCGCCGCATCCGCTGCTAGCCGGACAACACGACGCTCATCGTACGTCAGACTCCAACACCAAGCTCGTTTCTTTTTGCTCAGCTCTTCTTCCTTGTCGCCCTCTCTCCCGCTCACAATCTTTCTCTCCCTCTCTTTTTTCTTTCTTGCTTCACAAATGGTCGTGGGCCATTTGGCTTTAAATCCAGACCAAATTGGGCTGGCAGTTCAGTTCTCCCTCCCCCAACCAACTGATTCTCTTCCTCCTTTCTTCCAATTTTTTTCTTCTTTTATCTTATATCGTCCTCTTCGATTTATTTAAATTTCCCACTTTCTCCATCCTTTCATAAAACAACCCACCACAACTTATTCCTGCTTTATCTCCAAACCATACTGGTTCAAGACAGATCAGTTCAACCTCTTTATTTCTCATTTTTCACTTAATCTCTATTTTTTAGTCAAGAAAAGGCGCCTGAGCCTTGACCACAAGTTGACTGAAAAGTCAAAAAACTTGTACAGATTAAAACTCTCCTAGACCGCATTCGACCACGATTCGACCGAAAACTCACATTGCAAATAGGGTACAATTTTAGACATGAAATGCTGACCCAGCCTCGTTCCAAAATGCAATTGATGATTCACAACACTTTTCGAACACAACACCAAATCCGCGTGGCTACCGAAAAAGTGAATTACACCATTTTTCTTCCAAAACTTTAATACTTTAATCACTTCATAATATTTTCCCATACATATACAACATTAATTAACAACATATTGCACCGCAATATAACACATTTATTATTTCAAAATTCATTAAATTATAAACACAGGAAAATATTATCGAGGTATTACACTCTCCCCCTTCAGGATTTAGTTTGGGGGATCCCCAGTTGCTGACGTTGGAGTGAGCTCAGCCAGACATTTATTTATCTTAGTATTTTCTTTAGAGAGTTACATATGAGGTTGTACCTTGTTTTAAACATTTTATTAGAATATTTATCATTTTCTTTTATGACAAACTATTTTATTGGACTTATATTGTTACGCTATTCCTAATGTCATTGATAAACTTTTGAGCATGTTTAAAGGGTCAAGTGACTGAGTTAGTTTTTGGGTCGGATCGTTCCCCCTTCTGTCTCAGGCTCTATAATGTCTCACAACATAAATATTTTTTCATGTCATTTTTTTTAATCATATCATAAGATCATGTCTTTGAAAACAAGTAAATAAAACATGTCTTTGGAAAATTAATTTGTAATGACCCGGTTTTTCATAAAACCTTGAAAATACGTTAAATTTAAAACTTTTATAAAACCGTTGAAATCTCTTGTAAAACAAATCAGAGTGCTATGCTAAACCGGACCGCTACTAACCTTTCTCTATACTAGTTGTGAAAATCTAATTAATAAAATGTGGAAGCGTTATGAAATCACTTATTTTAAAACATTGTGGAAGCTTAAATCATTTAAATGAAAGGACTAAAAAATTGAATTACTGCGTTTGAGAAATAAAAACTAACAATCAAATTCCATTTAAATACGACCGTGCTCTCGTTTAATCTCTTTATGCCTAGCCAACAACAAGTCTCGTGCATGCAAATCTTTGTCCTTGCCTTATTATTTGTTCGTCGTTTGCATACAAGTATACCTATACCTATACCACAAGTAAACTATAGGCCCAAAGGCTTAACAAGGAAAAAGGGTTTAATGAAATGTGATATGCCTCTCTTTAGTCCTTTTTAGAATGGGGGGCATCCAAACCAATCCTTTCATTACATCATTCATTCATTGATACGCCCCAACGTCCCATCACCTAAGCTCGAGCAAAGGCCTACTTTATTTTCAAACGTTTTTGTTTATTTTGTAGGTGTTTCTTCTCTAGCTAACTTGGACGAGAGTTTTGATCAATTTCACTAAGAGGATTCATTGCATTTGGACTAGTGGATGTCATGCTAATCAAAGAAGAAATGGTGGGCTTTCCTTTCCTCCTAGAATCTGACCTTCGGGCGTTCAGCGGCATTTTTGGCAATCGAACAGACTTCCTTTCAAATTTTGGCCTTCATACAATTTGTAGCAGACATCTAGAGCTTTCCAAAGTGGTATTTGGCGTTACATTTGGGATGTCAAATGATTCATTTACAGAGGCAAAAAGCCAACCACAGAATTATTTTGTGTGTTTTAATTTTCCATTAAATTTTAATTTTAACTTTTGTAAATTTTAATTTTTGTCATCCTCTCTAATGAACCCTAATCGACCTGGAATTGGAAAAAAACCATAACGAAGATTTTCTTGGCATTGTACCTGGAGAACCGCGGAGCTGCTCTCTCGGATTTCCTTCATTCTATCAAATCAGTTTGCTTGTTTTTTCTAGGTCTCAAGTAAACCAATCTTTGCTACCTCTTCTAGCCTTCTTCCTTGTTGTTGTGGTGCTTGTGGTGTGGAGGTAGAAGAAATAGTAAAAACCCAGTGGAGAGAGCCATTCTTGAAGTGACCGAACTAGTTGCCCCCTTGGAGTGGGAGGGTCAGCGGACTTCATCGGTTTATCAACTCTTATTCGTCCATCCTCTTGAGAAGTGATCTGTTTTCTTGAAGTTCTTGATTGTATCTTTATTGGTATGGATTTGGTGGAGATTTTATTGTGATTTGGAATCGATAATCATTGATTTAAAAAGAAAGTAGTTGTTACCAAGAATTTGTTTTTGCAATTTCCATATTTGATTTCTGTTTTGTGTCACAGATAGCTTCGCGTATGCGTGACCTTTGGAGCTGATATTTGAATGAGATATTCATGAGATTATCAACCACTAATTCTGAAAATTTGGGACTAATAAGTGTATGCAAGTGGAGATCTCGTTGTGTTATTCTTGACTGCCAGAATCTGTCCCGCAAAACCCTAATCCGAGGGTGATTTTCGAAGTAACGTAACTCCGAGTTTGAAACTGGATTTTGGATATAATTCTCTTTGGGTTGATTTCCTAAATTCTTATAAGTTTTGGCCCTTAACTCCAGATGCCACTGAATTTACACCTGTTTAAAGATTAGAGACTGGATTATTTATATAGCCGAGAATGTATTGCGATTGTGTTGCCTAGAGTCTTCTTGGACTCTATCATTCATTTTATTACTTTACATTCATTCATTCATTCGTTACTCGTACATCGAGCAGAAGATTAGAGGATTTTCCTTCGGAATAGATAGTTGGTCATATATAACATTTTACTTGCATTAGGTCCCCTTTCCTATCATGGTTGGGGGCATTGGTCTAGTGCAGACTAGACTCGGTACCCATGTACTGCCCCCAACTCCCCATTTCCTTCATTTTCTTAACATTTTACCTCACATAATGCATGTGTGAGTGCCACCACCAAGGTGGCACTCCCTATTGGTTTTCTATTAACATGATGCATGACCATACATTTTCATCCTAATGTGATGCATGATACATTATAACATAACATTATTAGAAATTGAAGTGCGCATAAAAGAAAGTAACTGAAAGCAAACTGTAATTGAAAGTGCATATAATAAACAGCAATAATTGAAAGAGCACATTAGAGAACAACTAAAATACTGAATTAGAAACAACGAAGCACATAAGGAAATCAACAACGAACATTAAGGAAATGCAAATCATGAAGGAATTACGGAAATCGAACACCTATCTCACAAGATGCAATGAATTGAAACAATAAAGGCATGCTTGAATTAATAGAACACTCTGCTATTAATTAATATGCTAATTATCCTAGTTAATTTCCTAGTCCATTTACATGCTTCCCACATGTATTATTCTAGGTGATTCTTCTGATTAGTTATCCTAGGTGGGTTACATGCTCCAAATAGATTACAACTATTAAATCGGTAAATTATTCTAAGTAATTTGCATGCTCAGGGAGGATGCAATTAACATTCTAGTTAGTTATCTTAGTAATTTAACATGCTCATGATGTAGGGCCCCAAAGACGAAAACAATCCTAACTCTTGTTATGTAGGGCCCCAAAGACCAAAACACATACAATATCACTTACCTGTTGTCTTGGAAGCATTTATGCACTTTACCCATCTTCCTTTCCAATACCACCCCAAGGGGGTACTCCCTAATTGTTTCTATTAGCATGATATATGATGACCACTACTCTACACATACAATTCAGGGAAATACAACAATCAATAATAAGTGGAGGGATTGAAGATACACATGGAGTGATTATTACACAACTTCAAAAGAAACATACAATTTAAGCAACATGCTATCATACAACGCTAATAGTTATGGCAGGGTTCATAGAATTAGGATAACATGGTTGAAAAGAAATTTACATCGACAACTAGCTTACTTAACAGGATAGACATATAATTTAACATGCTTGACAATTTAACAACTAAACTCAGTGAACCTGTTTAAGGAAATATAAACTGAAGTTTACAGAATTAGGGCAGTAAAGAACATGCTCAGCAATTAAATTGGAAGCTAAAAGGTTATACGAGTGACAATTTAACATGCTTAACAATTTTTTCGGAAACTTAAGGACTATACGAGTAATAGATTAACATACTTGGATTTAAAAGAGCAACATCTACATTCTAGTCAAGGTAACAATTTCTAAGATAACAATAGCAACTCCTATAACTATCCATGTTTTAAACTATTTACAGTAGAGTTACATGATTTGTAAGAGAACAATAACGACAACTTAATAATGTGTACAAGCTAACAATAATGACAGCGACAATGAAACAGCAGCATCCACAATTTCCAGCACTTATATGCCTATTATGATTTTTCATTTGTTGGATTATAGCAATCCTAGTAGTAGTAGCGGTTTACCGTGCATTAAGAGTAGTAAAACTGAAGGCAAAGAATTTACATGGTATCAAGTTTAAGCAAGTTAACTAACACAACAAGTTTTGCAGGAGGTATATAAAAGAAAGCAAAAATTAAACATGTGCAGAGCATTGAATTTATTTCATTTATCCTTAGCATTTAACATAACTTCTTCACAACTTTCTTGACTCATTTGCACTTAGAAACTTGCATATTAAATTCTAACATTCAGAATCATAGCAGTAACAACAGTATAACAGTAGGTTAAACACAACGGATTATATGTTTACAAGTTCATTTGTTATTTTACAGCAACACATTGCAGCAAAGAATACCATGTTTTTACAGTAGTAACAACCTAATATGCTAACAAAGCTTAAGTCCGGCCGGCCAGTAATCTACAGCAAATAACTACCACACTAACAACTTAACTTTAACAAGCAACTACAGCAACTAACCCTACAACAAGTGATAATGGAGTATCAATAAAACATCACAACAAAGCACAAGTAACGTAGAACGTATAACAGGAAAGAAAAATATGCATATCATAGAAAATATGCTCAAATTTCAATTCAGTTTATCCTTACTTGCCTTCCTCCATTCATGCCTCCTAATTTTCCTTAATCAAAAATCTAGTTCTATCACTAAGTAGTAAGGAAAGTATATTAAGCAAATAAAAAAATTGTAAATTACATATTTAAAATCATGGAAGCTACGGAGAGATCAACCTCCAGCAGAGAACCCAATTACATAGAATAACTAAACCAACAATCAACAAACAATTTACTTGTGGGTAGGGCCTCCTCAGGCCAAGACTAACCCATATTCCTTACCTAATGATTGAAGGACTACAGTAACTCTCACCCATGTAGTTCACCTACACTCAAGACGAGAGAGAGCAGCTTGACAGGAAATGAAGAATGTCGAAGGAGAGGGGGAGCAACTTGAGACTAAATGGAGGGAGAGGGAAGATTACCTGGACTAGACAAAATCATTCACTTAAGTGAAGGAGGTCGGCTGGCTATGGAGAGGTGGAGCTAGTCAATCCCCTGTCTAGGACGTTTTTCTTCAATGGATCTTGTGTAGTTATGGACTACACGACAAAGCATCAAATTTTAAATCCCTAATTTATCGCTGTCCTGCGATCTTTCAGATGAGTGCAGATGACTTGGTCGCGTTTGCACATCGTCCGCAAGAGCAAATTTCGCAGGCCAAATTCTGGCTTCGGACGGGAAACGTCGTCCCCGCTTTATCCTTACCATCCGCAGCTATGTTGCAGATGCCATTTCTCACCCGCACATGTCGTTCAAATCTGTCCATAAATTGGACAAATTCAAATAAGACGAGTTCCTTTCTCGTTCGTAGGCGTCTAGACTCATCCGAAAGTCACCAGACTTGGACAGATTTGATGTGGACGTAGTCTTTCTCGTCTGCAAGGTCATCCACAGTCCACGTCTTGTAGAAGTTAGGATGCCTCATCTCGTCCCTAAAGTCGTCCCGAAGTTCACGTGTGCTACGGACGACATGCAACGTCCACAAAGTCGTCCCCAGGCATCCGAAAGTCCCTGGACAGCCTTTCCTTGCATTTTTTCCAACTTAACTCCAATCCCACACTATTTTTCCATGAGGGGACGTCATAATTTAACACCAAATAATATGCCATGTAATATATATTCTTACCAAAAGTTTGATTACATAGCTTACATGGAAAATTAGGATCGGGTATTACAGGCAATTCTTCTAAGGTAGCCGATAGAGCGGTCAAGTGTCACTGACTGCAAAATAAGGCGAAGGAAAAAATGGATTGTCAACGTTGGAATGGTCGATCGTCGATCAACCGACTCCATATAAAAATGCAAAAATGTGGATTTTGAACGTTGCAGCGGTCGACGATGGCTTGAGTTACTTGACCGACTAATTGACTAGTCCCTCATGGATTTCGAGAAAAATGTGAATCCCGAGAATTGTGTTTCTGTGATTTCACCATGATTTCCATACATGTCCCTCCTTTAGAGATGCTTCCTTTACAGATGTGTAAGGTTAGATGCTTTTGGATGAATGAAGCGTATGAGGGAATAGAAAGGAGAAAAGAAGAGTGAGAAGTCTCACTCTCTAGAGAGAAGAAAAGTCGAGAGCTGAGAGAGAAAAAGGGAAAGGAAGAGAGAACAGAGAAGGAGAAAGAGAAATTTAGAAAAGAAGTGAGGGTCGAGGAAAGCTTCTGGAGAAAGTGGAACAAACAGACAAGAAGAAGGAGGTAGAAGAAGAAGAAGAAGAAGAAGAAGAAGCTATGAGAGGAGCAGAGAATTCTCTAGAGAAAGAAGAGCTGCCTTCTTCCTCAGGTGAGCTTCTGTCTTCAACTAACTCATAGTTCCTTTTTAGTTTTAAGGATTTTAGTTAAATGTTCAAAGTATACTCTCTGTTCCTTTGAGATTAATGCACTATTTTTGAATGTGGGAAATGAATGACCCTGTTTTAGTTACTAATTGATGCATGTGAGATGGAGATATGAATTGAATGGTTGAATTGTGCTATGTTGATTGTGATTGTCTCTTTCTATCTACTTAATGCTTAATAAAAAGGAAATATTAAGGCTAGTGTTATGTTTTGCTCTCTGCTAGTTATGATATGTTTATGAAGATTTTGATGGTTATTGTCACAGGTGATTCACTGCTAAGAAGTTGACTATTTTGTTGGGTGACATATTATTTATTTTTAGACAAAGGAATGGTCGCTATATGCTAAGCAAACTACTGTGTATTAGGTTTGAATGATGGAAACTGTAAAGTATTATTGTTTATAAAACTCTTGATTGGTTATTTGAGGATATTATTGAGCATTAGGTTTTATTATTTAAAGGTGACGAGAACACTCGGAGGAATAAGAATTAGTAGTAAATTGCATTGAATCAGATAGGTAAGTGATATTAAATGTGTTTTGGTCTTTGAGGCCCTACATTGCAAGAGTTAGGATTTGTATGATGCCTGCATTTACTAGATTATTAAGTTAGGTTGTTATCATGTCCTGAGGATGTATTGCCACCGTATGTTGTGTTTATTAGACTTAGGTTATTTTAATGATGTGTTTATTAGTTTTAAGTTAAGGATAATGATAATGAAATTGATCATGCTTGAGGATTATTGGATTTTGATACTGATCATGTTTTGATGGTATAGAATTTTATGCATTCACGAGCATTGAACGCATCATGGTTTTGATGAAATGATACAAAAATGGTTTTCATGCATTCTTTTAGAAAATGGTATAATGGATGCTCATACATATTAAGTGTATGGTGTTTTCGAGAACTGACCACCTGAGGCAAACATCCTTCATTTGGGCTGTATGATTATCCATTGTATCATTAAACGTAAACGAATTAAATAGAATAAATATAAATAGACTCATTTCTAATGATCAGCAAGCAGGAGCCTGACACTAGGAATGAAGCCGTGAGGTTGGTCCGCAAGCGAGAGCCAGGCAAATGAATAGATAATGTAAACAGAAAAGATACTGAAACAAAACTATAAAAGTAAACGTAAATAGACTCATTTCTAGTGGTCCACAAGCTGGAACCCGGCATTGGTAATGATGCTAAAAGGTTGGTTCACAACTGAGAGCTCAGTAACTAAAGTGGATAGTGTAAACAGAAAAGATACTGAAACAGAAAATAGAAAATAGCATATGGTTTTTAAAAGTGGCATAGAATGTGCATAGTATGCTTTAATTTATATTGCTTACTGAGTCTTAGGCTCATAGTTAAGTCTTGTGATATAAGTACATCCTAGATCAATATAAGAAGCAGTTGGTGAAGGATTTGCATGCGCAGAACTTGGTAGCTTGCTAGGCTAAAGGAAAAGACAAAATGGAAAAGGTTTTTGTAAAGAAAAATTGATAGTTCTTTTAAGTTCAACAAAGTTTTCCAAGTTGTAAATATTTTTAAGAAAAGGATTTTTATTCATCGTTTTTAAATGGTTTTAATTAAAGTCTTCCACTATGTAACTCGAACAAATGGATTTAAGAGAAAAGAAAAAGTTTTAAATTTATTCGCTTTCAAAATTACAAGTTTTTAAATGTAAGCAAAACCGGGTCGCTAAAAAATGGTATTAGAGCACCCAAGTTTTAAAACTAATTCTGTATATTGCCTACCAGTACAAGTTTCGACGTGGAAATGCTTCATCAACCATATGTGTGATTATATTCGAGTATTGATTTTTAAATTATTTCTTTTATTAAACTGATTTCATAGGAAAGTGTGAGTTGATGGGATGAGGTTGTTGACCCGTTGTTGGAAATTGTTGAAAGGCAGTTTTGCTATTTCGAATGGTTACTGTTAAGAAACTTGTATAGGAACTGTTAATGCATATTGGTTACCACTTAAGTTCATAAGTTGACAATTTGTGTATTGCATAAAAATGTAGAAATGAGAAATTCAATTTTGAGATATGGTTGTTAACGGAACTGTCTTAGAAACTCTGTAATCTCTGTGATTTGGTAATTGTTATTTTGTTTGGAACATGGATGTTGAGAAATTAATGAAGGATCATTTATATTCTTTTAGTGAAAAAGGTAGGTTTCTGCTAATGGCTATTGTTAGAGTTGTGTTTGGATTTAAACATGTTGTTTCTTTTTAGATTAAGTTTAAGTTATGCATGTGATTGAAGGTAGAAATTACAAAAACTGCTTAGGTTTAAGTGCAGGATGTATGAAATATAACTTATGGGGAGTAAAGAAACAGGGGAAACTATGTCTCAATTTTTATAAATTGGAAAGGGGATAAGTCAAGAATAGATCCTGCATGGACTTAATTAAGTAGACAATTAGGCGAGGTTGCCTATGTTGCAAAGAGATTGCATAGAGGGTGTGTTGAAATTTTATTGATTTCTAAACTGCTCTGTATATGTTGGAAAAATCCGTTGAGATTAACATTGTGTTAGGTATTTATCTACTCAATCAAGATTGTTAACAAATTGTAAGATGGGAATTAGATGCTACTATTAGAAAGTGGAGGTGCATTGTCATTACTAACCTGTATGATGGAATGCTAGAGTAAGAATTAGGTTCTTGTTATTGGAGAGGACTGTGTAGTTTTAACTATTGTTTCTTTCTTGGGTTAGCATTAATGAGGATAGGGAACTTCAGTTTAGATGAGATAGAAAAGTAAGTCAGATTGTCAAGGTTATAATAGGTCTTGAGGAACTTAGATTATCTTAAGTTGGAAAATGAGACAGTATAAAGGAAGAGTTGTGGACAGTGAAGAGGGGACCACCCATCGGTTGACTAGTTTGGTTGAACGACAATCTCAACACTTGGAGAGATTTATGCAAGGGACTGAGCATGGAAACACAAAAAAGGCATAGCAATTAGATGTAAGTTGGGAGAAGTTTCAACTATTGCGACCAACTCACTTTGATAGAGATATTACCGATCCAACCAGTTCTACGGAATGGATTATAGCTATGGAGGACATGTCTACATATGCTAAGATAAGAGAAGAGGAAAGGGTAGCATGTGACATGTTTATACTAGTCAAGGAAGCAAAATTTTGCTGGAACTCAATCAAGATAACCAAGGATGTGACTACGATGATGTGGGTGGAATCCAAAAAGATCTTTTATGATTAGTATTTCAACTGCACAATGAGGACAAGAATAAGGATGTCAGTAGAATTTACTCAGCTTCGGCATGAATGAATAGTTACGGAGTATGTGACTTGCGTCTTGTGAGCAATAATAAGCATAAGGTACACCAACTTGTGCAAGGACTTAAGGTAGAGATTTATAGAGGTGTTAAAATATCTAGTTATGTTTGATTGATGTTGTTGAGGGTTAAGAGTTGTGTTGCCTGTATTGGAGATGATGAAGCTTGAATTTTGTAGTGAACAATGATTTGTTGGATTGGGTCTTATCATTTATCCTGTGTACTACTTTGATAAGTAGTGGAGGGCACTTATGTTTTGAGGATTGGGTTTAAGTTATGTTTTTCCCATGGATGAGGCTTTAATAAACCCTATTGGTTGACTAGGAACCAAATGGTAAGGTAAACAAGATAGGATGGTGATCAAAGAGATGAAATGAATAGTAGACTAACGGAAGTGTTGGAACTTCAGACTCAATTTATGGAATAAAGTAGGAAATTTGAAGGACAGAGAAACCAATGTCTGACTATTCCCAAAGATTTTAAGTGCTAAAGGTTTCGATGACTAAAGCCGGCATATTTTGAAGGAGATGTTTATGATCCAACAAGCTCAGAAGAATGGATTCAAATGGTGAAGAGTATGTTTGAGTACGCTAAGGTCGAAGAGCAAGAGAAAGTTAAGGAAAAGTTATGTGTGCCGATTTCCAAGTCACGGAGTTCAAGGAGAGTAATAGGAAATTCGTGAAGGAATTAAAATCCAATAGTTGGTGTAAGGCCAACTATAGATAAGGGGATCAAGGAAACCTTTCATTGAGGGTTAGTCACAAAGAAATGAGAGGCATAGTCAAGGAGATATACCATTTCAAAGAGAAAATGTTGCCTCATCAAGAGTTAAGAAATGTCAAAGGTGTAAAAGAAATCATTTTGAAAAATATTTTGCAGGTTTGAAGCGATGTTTTGAATGTATGAGAGTGGCCATTTTGCCAAAGATTGTCATGTTTTGGCTTAAGGTGCAGAAAATGGTTGCCCCAAGGGTATTTTTATCATGGAGGATGCAAATGAAGATTGAAATATAGTGAGTAAGATCGATATTTTGGTGTATAAAGGCGTGAAGGATATAAAATGAGTGTTTTTTATGTAAGTTTTCTCCTTGGACATAATGGTATATAGATGAGGAGGTTGTATTGCTGGGTCTAGGAGATATTTTAGATGTAATAAAGTTGGTCATATTGCAAACATATGCTATACATTATTTGATGAAAGGAAGAAAATTTGAATGAAGGCTTTTCTCTAGCAGCAAATGTAGATGATGGTTAAATAACCTAGATGTGAGTTAGTGTTTTACTAAGTCATTATATTTTGTAGAAATGGAAATAATGAAGTCCTTTGGAAGTTTTGCGTAGTGGTATGATGCATGAAGTTGTTTTGGGTACTATTATGCTATAAATATGAGGGGTTATTTTAGATTGCTAGATTGAGGGAGTGCTTACGTTGAGCAAATTTTGAGGACAAAATTTTATTGAGGAGGGAGGAATATAATACCCCAAAAATACGTTTAGTAAATGTAATAAAGATTGGAATAATTAGTGAAAATTATTGAAGATTTATTAGATGGAATTATTAGAATTTGGTTAAGTGGGAATTTCGGTTAAGGAATAAAGTATAAAGTGTTAAGATAAAAAGGCAGTGGCGTATATGTGGGTTTGATTGTAGAAGGGGTTGATCAAATGATCAATTGGGTGTCAGTAAAAGAAGGATTCAATCCTCCCAGGTTTTGCGGTCGAGTATGAGATTGTGAATGCGGTCAAGAAGATCAACTGAAATATATTATAAATTGCATCTTAGTTTTGTGGTCAACAAAGTGGTCGAACAGCTAAGATTTTGTCCACTAGAAAATATTACAGAGGTAATTCTTTTGAGGCAGTCGATAGAACGGTTGTGTATCATCGAGCAAAAAATAAGGCAGAGGTGAAAATGGATTGTCGACGTTGGACTAGTTGATCATTTGATTGACCGCCCTCAAATGGAAATGCTGAAATTTGGGTTTGTGCGTGGGAGCGGCTGATCGCAGTGGTCGATCATCGATTGACCAGCTTCACATGAAAATACAAGAATGTTTATTTTGAACATTGTTGCGGTAGATGAAAGCTTGGGTTACTTAACTGGCTACTCATCCAATCCCATATGGATTTCGGGAAAAATGTGAATCCCAAGAATTGTGTTTCTGTGATTTCCCCTCAATTTCCCCATACGTTCCTCCTTTACAAATGAGTTAGGTGAGATGCTTTAGGATGAATGAATCATATGAGGGAATAGAGAGGAGAAGAGAAGAGTGAGAAGTCTCTCACTCTAGAGAGAAGAAAAGCAGAGAGCTGAGAGAGTAAGAGTGAAAGGAAGAGAGAAATGGAGTAGGAGAAAGAAATTGTGAAAAGAAGTGAAGGCCAAGGAAGGTTTCTGGGGAAAGAGGAACGAAAAGAGAAGAAGAATGAAGAAGAGAGAGATAGAAGAAGAAGAAGAAGAAGTTGTGAGGGGACAGAGAATTCTCTAGAGAAAGAAGAGTTGCCTTCTTCCTTGGGTGAGCTTTTGTCTTCAACTAACTCGTAGTTCCTCTTTAGTTTTAAGGATTTTAGGTAAATGTTTGAAGTATACTCTCTGTTCCTTTGAGATTAATGCACTGTTATTGAATGTCAGAAATGAATGATCCTGTTTTAGTTATTGCTTGATATATGTGAGATAGAGAAATGAATTGAATTGTTGAATTGTGCTCTAGTGAATGTGATTGTCTCTTTGTCAGCTCAACGCTTAATAAAAAGGAAATATTGAGGCTACTATTCTGTTTTTATCTCTGCTAGTTATGATGTGTTGTTGAAGATTTTGATGGTTATTGTCACGAGTCATTCACTAATAAGAAGTTGATTATGATTATGTTGGGTGACAAATTATTTATGTTTAGACAAAGGAATGCTCACTATGTGCTAAGCAAACTACTGTGTATTAGGTTTGAATGATTGAAACTATAAAGTATTATTGTTTATAGAACTCTTGATTGGTTATTGGAGGATATTATTGATGAATAGTTTTTATTATTTAAAGGTGCACAGGAACAGTATGAATGATAAGAATTAGTACTAAATTACATTGAAGACATATAAGTGATATTGAATGTGTTTTGGTCTTTGGATTCTTACATCGCAAGAGTTAGGATTTGTATGATACATGCATTTACTTCATTTACTAGATTATTAAGTTTGGTTGTGATCATGTCTTGTAGATGTATTGCTGCTTGATGTTGTGTTTATTAGAATTATATTCTTTTAATGATGTGTTTATAAGTTTTAAGTTAAGGATAATGATAATGAGATTTATCATCCTTGAGGATTATAGGATTTTAATATTGATCATCTGAGGATATAGAACTGTATGCATTCACGAGAATTGCACGCATCATGATTTTGATGAAAAGATACAAAAACGGTTTTCATGTATGTTTTGGAAATTGGTATAATGGATGCTCATACATACTAAGTTTTATGGTTTTCTCGAGTGCTGAGCACCAGAGGTAGACAACCTTCATTTGGGCTGTATGATTACCCATTGTATCATTAAACGTAAATGAATTAAACAAAATAAACATAAATAGATTCGTTTCCAATGGTCGGCAAGCAAGAGCCCAGAAACCAAACAAATAATGTAAACAGAAAAGATAATGAAACAGAACTGTAAACGTAAACGTAAATTAAAGTGGAATAGCATGTGCATAGCATGTTTTAATTTATATCACTTTTTGAGCCTTAGTCTCATAGTTAAGTCTTGTGATGTAAGTACATGCTAGATCAGTATAAGGAGTAGTTGATGAAGAATATGCACACACAAAACTTGGTGGCTAGCTGGGCTAAAGGTAATGAGAAAATGGAAAAGATTTCTGTAAAGTAAAAGTGATTGTTGTTTTAAGTTAAGCAAAGTTTTCCATGTTGTAAATGTTTTTAAGAAAAGGATTTTTATTCATCATTTTTAAATGGTTTTAAGAAAAGTCTTTTGCTATGTAACTCGAACAAAATGATTTAATAGAAAAGAAAAAATTTTAAATTTATGCGCTTTCAAAATTACACGTTATTAAATGTAAGGAAAATCAAGTCGTTACAAGCCTACTATAGTGTTAGGTACTAAATGTATTAATAACATTGTTCTTATACTTCGTTTGATTCTGGAGGTACACACTTATTTATGGCATCTACAATCTATTCTAGATGGAATTGTTAATGTAGACTGTTTGAGTATACATATAGAGTAATGTTACCATCTAGAGAATGTCTAGAAGTAGGCGGTATCTTGAAAGAGTGCACTATTAGCCTGAACAATCAATTATTGCATACCAATCTCTTTGTCATTGATATGAAGAGATATGATGCTTTTCTCAGTATAGATTGGTTACTTTGACATTTTACGAACATAAACTATAGGGAAAGGGCAGTTTATTTCCAATCGCCACATGGTGATAAATACATTTTCATGGCACAAAGACAAATGTAAACTACCAATCATTTCTATTATTAAAGTACGACAACTACCAAAGGGTGGATGGTGTTGAGAAATTACAAATGTTATTGGATGGTACCTTCTTCATGATAAAGTATGCTCAAAGCTGATTTAACGCGTAGGGAAATGATAAATGAATACTCAACTTACATTGAGTCATCTTTTTGGGTCATGTTCTTTCTAAGGATGATGTTACTGTGGAGCTAACTAAAATTTAAGTAGTCTTGGATTGGCCACAACCAAAGAATTTTAGCATAGTACATAGTTTCAAAGACTTAATACAGAAGTTAACCACAACTTTGATTTTGGCATGATCGTTAGAAGTTGGTAACTATAGTTTTTATTGTGATGCCTCGAAGAATGGATTGGGTTGTAGATGGAATTCAAACAAGGCGATATGGTGTTCTTGAAAATTTCACCTTTCAAAGGGATCACGAAATTCAAAAACAAGGGGAAGCTTAGTCCAAGTTATATTTGACATTTTCCTATTGTGGAGAAAATAAGAAGGATGACCTACACGTAGGAGTTACCATCGTATAACAACAATGCAGTATATTACTTAAACTGAAATGATTCAAACATACACAGGCATTGCAACAATAGCCAAAGCCAGAGCATTTTTTTTGTCTAAGAATAGGATCATTGAAACCCTAGCAAACAGACAAAATTTACATTCAGAAACATATGAACCAACCAGGAACTGAAATAGATCAAACAAAGAAAAATATCACGGTTCCAAAATTACCAACAAATCAGGTGGTTCTGTCACAGGAACTTCTTTTACTGGCATAGGTGGCAGTGGTGAAGGCTCCTCTTGAAAATTTTGAGCAGGAGCCTTTTTGTATTCAATGGGCCAAAATCCTTGGGAGCACCCATTTTACTTTTAGCCAGCTAGTTTGAGATTATTTTTAACATTATAAGAATGTGAATATTGTCACACAATAGTTAAAAAATAATCTCTTTGATAAATTGGAGTAGAAGATTACATTTGTATTCGCCAACAAAAAAGTTATGGTTACATATGCAATTCGAGAAGCAATAGGTATTTCCAATTTTGTACAAAAGGTGAAAGAAAAAAGTATTCCAAATGCGTATCAAAATTTCCATGCATCACATGTCACAACCCAAATGGGATCCGAGACAGAACGGAGAACGACCCAGCCCAAAGGGCCAAATTGTCCGACCATTTTTCTCTTAATTTTTTTATTAATTGACAACGGAAGACTTAAAATGTTAGTTATAGCCAAGGCCCAACAAACATGGGCTAATTAGGTCCAACAAATGATATTAGATAGTAAAGCAATATAATTCAAAATGAAATAGTTGTGCAAAAATTAAGAATATGTTTACAGTCATCCAATAAAATGAATACCTCACAAAATATCTCTCAAAGAGAATTTTTAAAACTAATAGAATTAAATAAACTCGGCTGGCCTAATTCTGACTCGATACCTAAGAATCCGGTCGATTAAATCTTGAAATGTGTCATTTGGGTAAGTTGACTAAACTCAATAGGAATTATGTTTTTAAAAAAGAATTTAATAAAAAAGATGTTTAAGCATGCAAGAATTTGAAACCCACGTTTTATAAATTCCTTTAAAAAAAATGTACAAAGGACATATGTGTAAAATCACCCACTAATATGTGGTACATAATTAAAATAAGTCATTGTTATACAAATTAAAAAGCACAGTGAAAATAGAATCATTCACAGATTCCGAGCACACCATGCCATAGGCATATAATAGAATAAAGGTGATGCTCGGCGATCGCAAAAGCCAAATAATACCCTTATCAGATTTAGGGATTCGCAACCCAAAAACACGGCACATACAGTTTTCCTATTACCTATTTACACTTTTGGGATTTGAACCCAAGGATATTTGAAAAATCTCCTATTAACCAATTCAATAACAAACAAACACATTTCGCACGTAGAGTGTGTGAAAACAAAGTAGACCCCAAATCGGGTCAATTAAACTTGATTCCCATGACCAAGTTGATCAACAAATATTTATAGGCATGTTTAAATGAAACGTGCACAGTGAAAATAAAATATAATATAAAAATCCGACGGTCATAAAAATGGACGCGTCGTTTTAATATGAGTCTCGTCTCAAAATAATTATTTTATAAAAAGTATGCAAACGCAATGCATTAATAATCCCCACCACAAAGCTGGCTCACACTGAATAAGGTCCAAATATTTAAAACTCTAAATCCAACTGTCCACGAATTTTAATTAAGAGGGGATACCTAACCAAAAACCAAAACATAAATTTTCTGGTCATTTTCTTATACCTTAAATTTCCAAATATTCATTTAAATTTACTCCAATCTAATTGGGTAAAGTTTACCCAACGATCCGAGTCAAGCAGTTCCATATTAGGCCTAGAATAAGCCCAATGTAAATTCAGAATCGGGGGCCACAATCTAGTTTAAAATTTACAGGTTAGACCATGGCCCCAAAATCTAATTGGGCGACAATCATTTGTTTGGTCTGCAACTTGCAGACCCAAACTGAGCAAAAACCTCTTCTCGGGTCGCAGTCCATACACAAGCAGAATGTGGTCGAAGCTTACGAATTCCATCGTCCTCTTCGCGGACGATATTGTCTCACAACGCAGACGTCACAGAATCATCTAATGAATCCAAAGCTAAAGACTCAGGCTGAGATTGTTCTTTGGCGATTCAGTGCCGAGCAGAAACACGCAATAACATTGGCATGAATTTGTTCGACATTTAGCCAATCAACAATACGAATCAAAACTCAAATTCAAAAAATCAAAAATTCAAGCAAATAGAATACTTTTCTGAAGATAAAGATCATGTTTTTTATACCTTTAACTCATTCGGTTTAAGCTCACTGAGAATCCCCTGTTGTAAATTGGTGATTTCCAAAGTTTGTTCTTCCCCCAGCCGAACAATTTCTTTCAATAGAGACACAAAATCTTAGAGCTTTTTAATCCAAACTTTGAAACTCACAAAATCAGAAAAGGGAAAATTCATATCTTTACGATCAACACTTTCAATTTTCCAAGCATTAAAATCCTCTTTTGCGACTGCTAGAATCAAAGTTAATGCTTTCTCGGCCCACACAAACTCCTTTAAACAATGTAGTACAAAGGTTCAGAACTTCAATTACAACTCGTAATTTATAGGGTTCAATAAATGCACATACTGTGGTTCAATTTTATTTTGTAATGGCGAGCCAAAGAGCAGCTTTCGAGAGAGAGTCAGGAAGGAATTGATAGCTCGAAATGATCTCTTACCGAATAAGAAAAATCTTCCGTTATAGACTAAAAGTGAGGAAAGGATTTGAGAAGGAATCCCTTCCTTTCCGCAACTCAAGGGGGGGAAAACGTTTTTCCCAAAAACGTTTTCTCGTAATTAAATTTCTTTTATATTGGGCCAAAAAAGGGGCCAGATATTACATCACATTCATAAGTACTTCATATATAATCCACTCAAACTAAGAAAATAATGATAAGGCATGTAACAGACCGATATTTTTAAAGTTGGATAATTATCAGGGTATTAGTGAGGACGTTCAGAGCGTTAAGTTTAGGGGTAATTATGCTAACGTTTCCTTTATATACGTGATGTAATCAAGTGTTGGGAGCTTAGGGGTATTGCATCACGTATTTATACGTGTTATTTTGTGACGACTATTCATTGGGGAATGGTTACAGGATAGGAGTTAAATGGGAAAAGAAAGTGAGAAAGGTTGTCTAGGGTGTTTTCGGACGCCTGGGGATGACACTTTCGAACACTTTATGTCGTCCGCAAGTGCATTGCATTGAGTTCCTAACGTTTGGGACGTGTCTGGGGACGCGGGTATCGTCCTGACTTCACTATGCAGTGAGGTTGCGGACGAGGTTGCGGACGATGTAGACGTGAAGAATGGCGTCCACATCGAATCTGTTCAAAATCTAGACAGTTTCGGACGAGTTGGGATGGCTGCGGGCGACGATCCGGTGAGCGACGAGTGCCGAGAAGCAACGGCATGGGCGAGGCTCCAGCGTGCGGCGACGTTGAGGTGATGTGCTTCGAGGGATTTGACGCGGTGCGGCTTCAGGAATTTGACGGGGATGTCGGGCCTTCGTTTTCAGTGGCCGACGATAACCAATGGGTGATGGCGACGGGTTGGTGACGACGAAGGGATGGCAGGTGTCACGCGGGCAGGGTCAGATTGACGGCGGGAATGGCGTTGACGTCAGGGGGAGGGGGTGGGGGGATTGACCGCGTTCCTGCCTCAGGTCTTTGGGGGCAGTCTGGCGGTTCGTACTGCACCGGCTGAAGGCCATGGTCCAGCCCATTGGTTCTCCATGCAGAACTGGCTCCCTCCTCTTCTGGTGCATGTTCTGCGGGAGGCCAACAGCATGATGTATGGGAATGGTGCAAACATCAAACCTTCGCCTCTCCCTACGCCTCCAGCTATTCCTCTGAGCATTGCCCTATACGTACGATGGTTCCCTCTTCCTTCCAGGTAAATCTTTATTTCCTTCCTTCTTCAATTCATTGTCTTCTGCCGAGAGAGGGAAGTCCAGAGAGCTCCCTGTGAGCTGAGGGTGGCCGAGAATGAGAGTGAGGTGAGTGAGAGAGAAATGGTGTGTGCTAAGTGTTACGTGAGTGCTATGTGTGAGTTGGTTGAGCTACTGTGAACTAGGAGAGGAACCCATGGCAGGTGAGCTACTATCCGCGGGAAGGGGAGAGCTGTCCGTGAGGTGAAATCGTCAAAGTGGTATAGAGTAAGGGGTGTTTTGGCCATTGAGGCCCTACACCACAAGTGGGAGTGCGTGAGTAGAGTTGGTTTTCCCATGAATGATTTCTTGCTGTGTCTTATGAATTAATCTCCTTGCTGTAGATACTCTCTATGTTAATGGATAGAGGAGCTTGTTAATATCTTGTAGTTATTAGTCCTAAGATAATAGTTATTATTGGTCTTGTGATCAACTACCCTTTGATACTTCCTTGGGTGTTCGCCTTGTTCTTTTGTTGTTGTTAGCTATGTGATACTTCTCTGTTGGTATTAGTTGCGATTGTGTGATTTCCATTGTATCTAAGTGATATTGTTAGTTGTTAATAATGTTGCTGTGGAATGTGGAATGACGAACCGTAGGTTGAAATAGTAAAGAACGAATGAGGAACAAGTAATACTGTGACCCCTTTTTGTTAGAGACACCTACAGCTGTTTATTTGTTGAAATTACTTGCTATACTTTTAATTAACATTGTCCTGCCGTGCCTACACTTAATGTCTTATTGTCCTGCCATATTGTATACTATTCTGCCACCATTATTGTTGATGTATATATGTGGTAACTAAACCCTATGTTAAACAATTAGATTAGCATGTTAAATTAACTAGTACCCTTAATCAATTACTATGGTTAATTAACAAATACTTGTATGTAAACCCGAAATTGATGAGTGTTAACTTAGCTTGCGTGTTAATTAATTTATGCATCTAATGTTAGCATATTAATTAATTAATTGAGCATGTTTAATTAACAAATCAAGCATGTTAATTAGACATATGGACATTAAATGACTTAAGGGTGTAATCCACTCGAGTAGGTAAAGTAATTAACTCAGCTAATTATAATTTGTTAACCTGAGTATTAATCAACGTAATTAATGGTAATCAATTGAGCACGTCAACTAAGTTAGTTGATTAGTTAAGTAGGTAATTAACTAGCATGTCTAGCTAATTAGAGTAAAAGCATGTTTAATCAACTAGTGTAACTAGGATAAGTAACTAGATGTGAATATGTAATTAAATAAACTAAAATTGAGCAAGTAATTGATTAGAACAATAATTAGTATGTTTAATTAGCCAACTAAAGTAAATAATTGGACTTAAATTGAAGTATCCTAAGCGACTAAGATAAGAGCATGTTTAAACCGCCTAGGATAACTAAGTAGAGTAATCACTTAGAGATAAATATAGGAAGCATATAAATGGACTAGGAAGTTGATTTGAAGAGTTAGCATGCTAATAGTATTGTGTTCTATTCACCCAAGCATGCTTCCTTGTTTAAATTCATTATATGTGATGATTTGGTATGCTATTTCATTTGGTTGTTTACTCTTCATGTTAAATGTGCTTTCAATTCCTTTTACTTTGATTTAATGCGCACTTCAATCATCAATGCTATGTTCTTACGCATCATGCATCATGATAGGTTTAGAATGTATGTTCATGCATCATGTTAATAGACACAAATAGGGAGTGTCACGATGTGGTACGCAAGCATGCATAAGTGAGGTAAAAAGTTAAGAAAAAGTAAAGAAGAAAAAGGGAATTGGAGGTGGCTGGGTAGTGGATCTAGTCTGCGATCTAGGCGTAGCCCCTCCCTCATAGGATACGGGAGTCCTAGATGCGAGGAAAAAGGCTAGGTCCAACCACTATCCCATTGCATTTGAAAAACCTCTCAATTCCAGCTCGAAGTACGAGTACGAAAAAAGGGAATGATAGAATAATGGTTCCCAAGGGATCAATAGAATAACAGATCCCAAGGGATCAAAGAAAGAAGATGTAAAGTAATAATCAGACTAATGACATAATGAAAGGATTGGTCTGGGTGGCCCCTATTCCAAAATGGACTAAAGAGAGGCATAGGATGCATTGGATTTTTATTTTTTCTTACTGAGCCATTAGGCTCACAGTTTGCTTGTGGTGTAGATGTAGGTATCCATATGTAGAGTTAATGCACAGACTAGGAGTAGCAAAATATGAGCAAAGACAAACAAACAATAAGAAGCAGTGGATGATGAGTTTGCACGAACGAGGAAGTTCGGGGCTGGTTAGGCACAAGGATGGTAAAAAAGGAAACCATTTTTAATTAAATTGTAATAAATTGTATTTAATTGTTTAGCTTCCTTCAGTTAAATTATTTACGCTTCCGCATAGCTTCATTAAAAAGGAATTTTGTAACAAGTTTTACGAATGGTCAATAGCGATCCAATTTAGCGTCGCACTCTAACAGCTGTTTTAAAAGAGATTTCAAAGGCCTTAGGAAAATTTTAAATTTTAACGCATTTTAAATGATTTACGAAAATCCGAGTCGTTACAGGTGGTATCAGAGCAGGAGTTTTAAAAACGATTTCGTGGACTGCTCTGATCATTTTTAAAACCAAGTCCGTAACTCGCTTGTTTTGTCTTACTACATTATAAATGAGCTCTGATACGTTTTGCTAAGTAAAATGATTTTGTAAAAGTTAAGTAACAAAGCCTGCCTGCCAGCATGAGCCTCGACGTGGGAAATCTTTAATCACTGTAAGTAATTTTCTAATACTTTAATAATGTATGATTTCCTTATTGTAGTTTGATAGATGAATTGTTAAGAATTTATTTGCAGGGACTAGCGAACTAGGTAGACGCAGTAAGTATTTCGTTTGTAATTGAGATTGTAAATTCGTTATGGGAGAGCACACCAGTTATGTAAAATTCAAAAATTTTCAAAATAATAAATTTTATATGCAAAATTTTTGCTTAAAAATAAGTCAAGTCATTGAAGGATTGACTTGATTTGTCCCGTAACGACACATGTGAAATTTTGATCAATTAATAAAATAAGTAAAATGAGAAATTTTTGAACAAAAAATTTATTTAAAAAATGGAATTTGAGAATTTAATTAAAATAATAAATGTGATTAGATGAAGTTGGGAATAAGTGAGAATTTAGAATAAGTAATGTAATATATATTATATATTTAAAGAAAAGATTGAAGAATGAGGAGAAGAATGCCCACCCGCATTGTAAGTGAAAGAAAATAAAGGTTAAATTAAAGGAAAGTAAAGGGTAATAAAATAAGGAAATGATTTTAAATGAATGGAGTGAAAAAAGGGTAGACTTGAAATAAAAAAGGAAGAAGAGAAAATTTAAAGTAAGAGAAGCATTAAAAAGATGAAAGAGAAAGGGGGAAGGCGCTGCAAATTTTGAAGCGAGAAGATACTAAAATAAAACAGGGTAAATGACAAATCAACCATCATGGTTTGTGATCAATGACAAGTCAATCACTAGGGTATTTTTTTTAATAAATTAACCACTGACGTATGGGAAAATAACAAAGCAAACATCACATCTTCGTAAACAAGTTAAAAACGCGGTGTCACCGCGTTTTTATGCGAGGCACCGCGTTTTTACGTGAGGCACCGCGTTTTTACTCGGTGTTACTGCGTTTTTTCGCGAGGCACCTCATTTTTACACGGTGTCACCTCGTTTTTACGCGTGTCACCGCATTTTTACGCGAGGCACCGCGTTTTTACGCGGTGTCACCGCGTTTTTAAGCGAGGCACCGCATTTTTATGCGGTGTCTTGCACCAGACACCGCGTCCAGGCTTTTTTGTTTGCCTGGACGCGTCTTTGTCATGCATGGCGTTCTCGATCAATTGTGTTTCATGGTTACTTCGAATTCGTTATGTATATGTTTTACGAATGCAAGGTTTTTATTGGTTTTTTGACTTCTGCACCTTCAAACTAGTATAACTTTTGCTAAGGATGTCGGAATTGGGCGCAGAAGGTATCAAATTGAAGCTCTCTCAGAGCTCTATAATCATCCACCATGACCACCTTTCTCAGCCCCAAAATCAATCATTTAAGACCTAAATTTGCGATCAAACATTTGCTTAGTCTGGAAAAATGTTTGATGGCAAATTTCAGGGCTTAAACAATTGATTTTGGGGCTGAGAAAGGTAGTGTATGGAGGATGATTATAGAGCTCTGAGAGAGCTTCGATTTGATACCTTCTGCGCCCAATTCTGACATCCGTAGCAAAAGTTATGCTAGTTTGAAGGTGCAGAGGTCAAAATACCAATAAAAACCTTGCATTCGTAAAACATATACATAACAAATTCGAAGTAACCATGAAACACAATTGATCGAGAACGCCATGCAGGACAAAGAAGCCTGGACGCGTGGCGTCTAGGTAAACAAACAAGCCTGGACGCAGTGTCTGGTGCGAGACACCGCGTAAAAACGCGGTGGCTCGCATAAAAACGAGGTGACACCGCGTAAAAATGCGGTGCCTCGTGAAAAAATGCGGTGACACCACATAAAAACGCGGTGACACCGCGTTTTTAACTTGTTAACGGAGATGCGATGTTTGCTTTGTTATTTTCCCATACGTCAGTGGTTAATTTGTTAAAAAAAATACCCTAATGGTTGACTTGTCATTGATCACAAACTACGATGGTTGATTTGTCATTTACCCAAAAGTAAATGAAATACAAATGAAGGAAGAGAGGGAGAAAGATAACAACAGACTACGAAAGGGGAAAAAAATAGGGCAAAAGGAAAATCCTCTCCATTACCTTCGGCCGAGGGGAGCTTCGCGAGGGAGACGGATTCCGGGCGATTGGGCAATGGTGACCAGCGAGTTCTGACCACGGACGAGCGAGCATTCCGTCTGAGAGCATTTCGCGAGGGTTGGCAGGAAGGCGAGTGACGAGGACCGTCAATCGCGAGCGACGGCGAAGCTTCGTCTGAGGACTCTCGGAGAGGTGATGTTACTGGAAACATCTCGGAGTGTTAAACACATTACTTAAAATCTTAACACATTTTAGCTGCGGAACAACATTCATTTATAAAGATTATTTTTCTCAAAATATCCGGAAGCAATAAATAAGACATTATTTGAACTCAAGTTGTTTACTTTATTAATTACAAAACCAGTTACTCTATAGCCCAGCTAGCCACAAGATCCATTCGTGTAAATCCTTCATCAACTATCTTTGACCTATTCACTTGTTGCTCGTATATACCTACATCACAAAACCTAACTAATGAGTCTAATGCTCAGTAAGTGATAAAATGAAATGCAATGCAGATGATATGCGTGATCATATAATGCATTACAGAAGAAAATCATATCTCTTCTGTAAGTTAAGGTGGAATACTCCCTAGGGTCATGTGGCCGAACCAGTCACTCCGATGAGGAGATATATCCATCGGGGGTGTTCCACATGCCGATATCCTCATTTTGTTAAAGACATTGGGGTTTCAGAACGGGAGAAAGTGTGAACCCTAGATTCCACGTAGTTAACTCTCATCTCACCCTGCTCCCTACATGGGAGTATCCTACCGTATGGAAAGTCACCAATCACCCGAACCCCCACACGCCTATTTATATATATTAATTATGTTATGCAATATGCTCGTCAATACATACAACCCTATATGATGATATAAATGTCTAGTAAACATATCATTAAAAGAACCTAAATCTAGTAAACAGACAACATCCAATCCTAATTCTTGCGATGTAGGGTCCAAAGACCAAAGCACAGTAAGTATCAACTTACCTGGAGTCTTCAATACGATTATGTCAATCGACTTAGTACCTTCAAAAACTGTTAAATGAACAATTATTAGACTATTATCAATCTCAGTCCATTAATTAGAACCCACTCATAGAGAACAGAACAACTTAACACGTCATTACAGTCCCATAATAGTTGTTCATTCCATCAATGTGACATAATGATACAGAGCATTAATTTCACAAAACCGAATAATACTCCATCACATTAACCTATTTCCACAGTAGAGTAGAGAACCACTTATGTACATATGCAATTACCGTTACCATTATTTCCATACTTATCCGTAATAGGAAGCATGAATTCCGCAACCCACGAAGTATATCAATCCCAGAGATAAAACACATAAACTCAATCCTAAACTACATGACATATTATTTTATCTTTAACAAAATGGAACTCATTAGCGTCATACCTCATTTCTTAACATTATTGTTTTCGTGCCAAACATAAAATGCCAACAATAATTAAAAGGCTAAACCACTGAACAATCTCCAGTAGCCACAACCTAACTAACCACAGTTGAACTTAGCATATAACAGACATCCAAAACAAGGTCAATCTCATATCGAGATAGTTACTCCTAACATGCTCCAAACCAACATCAATAGAGAATGACCAAAACAGACAAGAATTAAACAATTCACCAAAACCATAATCTTCTTTGAACTGTTGACAGATCAATAGACCATGTTCACAACAATCCACAGAGAGCATTCACAACACATGGCAGTTAAGACGGGAACGAAATCCAATATATGCACAACATTTCCATAATATGTTCATCCACCCAAGACACCCAAAATAGGGAGCATTCCTCATTCATTAGTATCTACTCTTACATATCATCTGAAAATCCATAAATAATAAAGGAAAATGTGCTTGCCAGGAGGAGTCAAGAACAGGGAGTTCACTCATCACTCTAGTAGCTAAGAACAGGAACAGACCCGAGAAGAACTGAGGCAAGCAGGGGAATTCCAGCCAGCATCCCATTCTTCCACTTCCTTCTATCATTTCACAGAAAGCCCTCGGTCATCCCATTCACAGAGAGCACTCGGCCCTTTCTTCTATCAGTCATTAGTTGTCACTCCTAAATAGGCAGGAAATATGCAGGTAAGCAGAGGAGTCACACACTTCAAAGGAGGGTGGTCCAACCCAAAATTGCGGCGTGGAAAGACAGCCAGAAGAGGAGTAGCTGGAAGAACCAGCTTCGGTCCAATCCAGCGTGAACAACGGTTCACAGCTCACACACCCCTGCCATCACCAAATCCTGCTGAAGTAACTCCACTGCCACATTCACCAATTTAGGTTGCCTAATGCCCAATTCAAAACACCATGAAGAAGAATTTGAGTAAAAAACTGGCTTACCTTCACCGACGGTTCGCATCAGTACCGGAAGTTCCATTCTCGAGCCCTAGACGCCGTAACCATTCATCGCAGCCGTCGCTCGTAGCACTAGATGTTGTCGTCTGATGCTTCCCCGTATGCCGAGCAGTCCTTCGAGCTCTGTCGCCGTCGAGCTCGTTCCCCCTCTCGCATCGCCCTCACTTCTCTCCCTCTCGTCTCTCTGTTTCTTTCAAATGGCTGGAGGCCATTTTGACTTAAGTCAAACTGGTCTAGGAGGAACCGGTTTACACCCCCACTATTTCATTAATTCTACTTTTCCATTTAATTTAAACCATTTCCTTTAATTTACATCCCTTATATAATCTTCAAATAATATTACTTAAATCTTTAATTAACTACTCTCCTACATTTTAATCCCACTTTATTTATTTTCTTTATTTTTAATGAAAACCGAGTCACCTAATTATTCTGGACCGAGCCGAACCAAAATTGGTTCAGTCCATATATAAGACTTACGTCCTTAGTAATATCCCAAATAATTTATTCAACTAATTCGAATATCTCCAATTATTTTTCAATTTATCATTTTTAAATTCTGATATAAAAATCGGGATATTGCAATCTTGCCTCCTTATAGAAATTTCATCCTCGAAATTTGCTCAGTGTAATTATTCTTTCGATCTAAACTCAATGTAACTTCTTGTATCCTATGTTTACACGAAACGTCCAAAGATTATTTCAGTCTCACTTCTATAGAGCACAAAAATGTAGCACAAATTCCTATTGTACATATGAGGTATTACATTGCCAAACTCCTTTGTCGTAAAAGAACAGCTTTCGTCCAAATTTATTTCTTTTTATCAAATAATCTATGTCAAATCATCGTAACGTAAATAACTTTATTGTATTTTTAAAATCCTAATCCTCAAAAATCTCATTTTGACTAATAAAATTCAACTTTTATTCGTATCATTGCAAATAAAATATACCCCTGAGCAACCATTTGTGGCTTCATAAGTCATATCCTGACAATTGTTGACAAGAGGACCACTTTCATTTCACTTAAAACGTCACTTAGATCTAGCATGACATCTATCAAATTGATTTCCTTCATTACCCTACCATTAAATTGAAGCAGACATTCCTACACTCTCTAGTCATTTCATCACTTGATTTCTACTCAATCAACATAATTTACTAAAATTTCATCCATTGGTAAAACATAACTTAAACCCAAGTCCTCAAACATAAATTAGCATACTTTCAACACTTATTAAATTATTAATTCATGTCTCATCACCCTCAAACACCAAGAACGCCAGTAAATTCTTGACAATGCCTATGCATCTAGAGGAACAAGTAATTCCTCATAGTGTATTTTACCATCAACAAATTCATTCTTCAATTTTCCAATATCAATAATACCCAACGAAAGGTAAGAACATTCACTGTACATCTTCACATTCAGTTCCAACAAAATGTAAACACTACAAAGTCCTACATTGTTTTTGACATACCACCATACCACGCTCAGTCCTAGTACGTTCCAACCATTATCGTCGTGTAGAATAAAATCTCACTCACCTTTGTTCTTTTGCTGTTTACAATTCGGATTCATAATTCCATGCTTGTTAGATCATAAACTTCTCCTTTATCTATCACTGCTTAAGTCGTTGAAGCCATAGTACCTAAATCTCTCTCTTTCTTTTTTGTATCCATATCTGTATCAATCTCTATATCCGTATCTGTATCTTTATCAGTCTCCATATCTGTATTTGTTTCTGTCTCCGTATCCGTATCAGTCTCTATATCTGTTTCTATATCCGTATTGTATCCGTCTCCGTATCTGTATCCGTATCTGTACCCATCTCCGTATTTGTATCTATTTCTTATCTGTATCTATATCTGTATCTGTATCTGTATCCATTCCCAGAAATTCGTTTCCAGAAATTCATTTTTGTTTCCGTTTTGGTCTCTATTTCTATTTCTGTTTCCGTTTCCGTGTCTGTGTCTATTTATGTTTATGTGTCCGTGTCTGTTTTTGTTTCCGTTCTCATGTCCGTTTCTGTTTCTATTTCTATTTCCATGTCCGTGTCCGTTTCTATTTCCGTGTCTATTTCTGTTTCTGTTGTGGATAGTAAAACCTAAATCCATTATTTATTAACCTTAACAATTTCTTTAATTAAATCTATTAGCAACAGATTTAGAGTATCAACCAATTTCATTCCACGATTCTCTCGATAAACCAATCATCAATATGTTCGAGTACCAACCTAGCAGATCTTCAAACCTATATCTTGTCCTACAATAGATAACCCTTATATATGACAGACTTTCGACTCCGAGTTGAAACAGAAATTGAATCATTTCAAATCTAACTTCCGATCAGATTCAATTATTAATGTTCAATGTTCGCCATACTTTAACATACAGTGTGCTACCTAATCTCTAAGACAAATTCTTTATCATATAGTTGAACTTAAGAGAATCCCTGAAATTCATAGATCAAAATCTTCAGATTTAATAGTTTCCAAATTTCATCAATTTACGAGGAGCAAGTTGAAATCCAACTTAAAGGTAGTAATTAGCTCATCGCATATACGAACTCCCTGACTATTTTCTAAGTCGCAACATTCCCCCATATCTTACACCTCTATAACTCTTATCTTAAGTCCTTGTACTGGTCACACTATCCGAGGTAAGCCGTGACAACACTTAATTATCTTACATACGTCATAACTACTTCCCCCACAATTGAAGTTGAGTAAATTCTATTAAATTACACGTCCATATTATGAGAGGGATTTTCTCAATCTCTGTCCTCATCACTATAGTCACATTTTTGATTGTCTGATTAGGTCTCACCAGAAATAGAGAACTTAAACCAAATCCAACACAGACCCTACTATTCATTTTAAATTTCCTTTATCTTAACTAATTACCAAGATATTATTCCTTATACTAACAACCCACAATGTCAAACAGTAAGTGTCATAACCATCTCAATTTCATCCTCAACTTTAATCCAAGTCAGTTATACAAACAGATTATACTCCCAAATTTTCAGTCCACGACAAAATCTAACCTATCTAAGAAACAACAACTAATCAATTCATTGTTTTTAACCCGAAAAGATTTCTCATCCAAATTAAGAGTAGAATCTTAGCTTAACCAAGTGGGTAGTGATCACGGTATCAAATACCCAACGATCCATTGCTAAAGATCCAAAACACTCACTCAACCAATCCTTAAATATGCTAACTAAGTGGGTAAACACTCGACTAACTAATCATCGTCCTCATGACTCAGTTTAGTCATTAACTCACAATGTTTTTCCTTTTCATAATAAATCTACCTTCTATCTAACTTCTTGTAGCGTAGACGATATTGTCAAAATGGTTATTTAAACTAATTTATGTAGAGTTTCATTTCCACTTATCCCTTTCCAATTTATAAAAATTTGGGCAGTCTCCCCTGTTTCTTTACTCCCCAAAACTAATTCCTGCACTCAAAACCCAAGTAGTTCCAGTATCGTTTATCTTTTATCACATCTATCATTCTATTCTATCAAAATAACCACAATTGCTTACATCCATTACAAGTATCCCAAATATTGTACTATTTTCATTACATTTTTCCATAATTTCACCAAGTGACGGGATTGTTGTCCCACCATCGAACTCTTAAATAATTTGATAAAGAAATAACTAATTGTAATGCTTATAGTGATGGAGTATTTCCACGTTGAAGCTTGTGCTGGCAGGCAGTATACAAAATCAGTTTTAAAAATCGGGACGCTCTGATACCAACTGTAACGACCCAGTTTTTATTTACTCTAAAATTGCGTGAAATTTAAAACTTTTCTTTTATAAAATTAGAGTACGACTTTTCTTTTAAAAACCGAGTGTTTAACAGATTACTTAAAATCTTAAAATATTTTAGCTGCGGAACAACATTCATTTATAAAGATTATTTTTCTCAAATATTGTGGTAGCATTAAATAGAACATTTATTGAACTCAAGCTATTTACTTTATTAATTACAAAACTAGTTACTCTTTAACCCAGCCAGCCACAAGATCCACCCGCGTAAATCCTTCATCAACTGTCTTTGACCTGTTCACCTGTTGCTCGTACATACCTACATTACAAGACCTAACTAAAGAGTCTAATGCTCAGTAAGTGATAAAATGAAATACAATGCAGATGATATGCGTGATCATACAATGCATTACAGAAGAGAACTATATATCTTCTGGAAATTAAGGTGAATCTCCCAAGGGTCATGTTGCCTAACCAGTCACTCCGACGAGGGGATATATACATTGGGGGTGTTCCACATGCTGGTATCCTCACTTTTGTTAAAGACGTTGAGGGTTTCTGAACGGGGGAAAGTGTGAACCCTAGATTCCACGTAGGTAACTCTCATCTCACCCTGCTTCTTACATGGGAGTATCCTACTGTATGGAAAGTCACAAATCACTCGAACCCCCACACGCCTATTTACATATATTAATTATGTCATGCAATATGATTGTGAGTACATACAACCCTATATGATGATATAAATGTCTAGTAAACATATCATTAAAAGAACCTAAATCTAGTAAACACACAGCATCCAATCCTAATTCTTGTGATGTAAGATCCAAAGACCAAAGCACAGTAAGTATCAACTTACCTGGAGTCTTCAATGCGATTATGTCAATCGACTTTGTACCTTCAAAAACTATTAAATGAACAATTATTAGACTATTATCAATCTCAGTCCATTAATTAGAACCCACTCATAGAGAACAGAACAACTTAACATGCCATTACAGTCCCAGAATAGTTGCTCATTCCATCAATGTGACATAAAGATACAGAGCATTGATTTCACAAAACCGAATAATACTCCATCACATTAACCTATTTCCACAGCATAGTAGAGAACCACTTATGTACATATGCAATTACCGTTACCATTATTTCCATACTTATCTGTAATAGGAAGCATGAATTCCTCAACCCACGAAGTATATCAATCCCAGAGATAAAACACATAAACTCATTCCTAAACAACATGACATATTCTTTTATCTTTAATGTAACGAAACTCATTAGCGTCATGCCTCACTTCTTAACATTATCATTTTCATGCCAAACATAAAATCCCAACAACAATTAAAAGGATAAACCACTGAACAATCTCCAGTAGCCACAACCTAACTAACCACAGTTCAACTTAGCATATAAGAGACATCCAAAACAAGGTCAATCTCATATCGAGATAGTTACTCCTAACATGCTCCAAACCAACATCAACAGAGAATGACCAAAACAGACAAGAATTAAACAATTCACCAAAACCATAATCTTCTTTGAACTATCGACAGCAAGCACTTCAACAGACCATGTTCACAACAATCCACAGAGAGCATTCAGAACACATGGCAGTTAAGACAGGAACTAAATCCAATATATGCACAACATTTCAAGAATATGTTCATCCACCCAAAACAGGGAGCATTCCTCATTCATTAGTATCTACTCTTACAAATCATCTAAAAATCCATAAATGATAAACGAAAATGTGCTTACTAGGAGGAGTCAAGAACAGGGAGTTCACTCATCACTCTAGTAGCTGAGAACAGGAACTGACCCGAGAAGAACAGAGGCAAGCTGGGGAATTCCAGCCAGCATCCCATTCTTCCACTTCCTTCTATCATTTCACAGAAAGCCCTCGGTCATCCCATTTACAGAGAGCACTCGACCATTTGTTCCATCAGTCATCAGTTGTCACTCCTAAATAGGCAGGAAATATGCAGGTAAGTAGTGGAGTCACACACTTCAAAGGAGGATGGTCCAACCCAAAATTGCCGCGTGGAAAGACAGCCAGAAGAGGAGCAGCTGGAGGAACCAGCTCCAGTCTAATCCAGCGTTAACAACGGTTCACAGCTCACACACCCCTGCCATCGCCAAATCCATCCGAAGAAACTCCATGGCCACATTTGCCAATTCAGGCTGCCAAATGCCCAATTCAAAACGCCAGGAAGAAGAATTCAAGGCAAAAACTGGCTTACCTTCACCAATGGTTCGCATCAGTACCGGGAGTTCCATTCTCGAGCCCCAGACGTCGTAACCGTTCGTCGCAACACCGGATGTAGCTGTCCAATGCTTCCCCATTTGCCGAGCAGACCTTTAAACCTTAGCTATGTCATCATCGAGCTCGTTCCCCTTCTCGTGTTGCCCTCACTGTAACACCTCGATAATTTAAAACACATTCTTAATTGTTTTAAAATACATCATATAAATTTTTCGCTTAATTTATTCAACATTCGAAATGCATTAGAAATGAAATCAGAGTAAATAGTGCGGAATTCAAAACATAGTTTAAAGGTTCACAATAAAAATCCCAAAGTCCCTTGCTACAAATATTAATAGTTTTCAAAATACCACTACATCAAATTACCAAAATACACTTCTCTCAAAATACTATCATCTCGCATCCCATACGAGCAACACCCAACTGGTCAAATCGGCTGATAACACGAGGGGTCCCTACTACAATGTTTTAAATGTTCAAAACACTAATATTGGCAATTTCCAAAATACCCCTTCGTTATCAAAACACCAATATCAAAATACCAACAATTCCCAATTTGCGCGAGCCACACCAAGCAGGTCAAATCAGCTGATAACACGAGGGGTCGTCCTAAAATGCCTCCTCCACAACTTTAATGTCATCATCAAAGTAATCACCTACATTACGGGAAAAACAATGAGCCTAACGCCCAAAAAGAATCATAATTATTGCATTGGAAATTATGCGTGACCATTCAATGCATTACAGAAGAGAACTGTTTCTCTTTTGGAAGTTAAGGCAGAATACTCCCTAGAGTCATGTGGCCTAACCAGTCACTCTGACGAGGAGATATATCCATCGGGGGTGCTACCACAAGTAGGTATCATCACTTTTGTTGAAGACGTTGGGGGTTTCAGAACGGGTTAATTGTGAACCCTAGAATCCATGTATCTATTTTTAAACCTACCACTCCCTACGTGGGAGGAATCTACCGTATTGAAAGTCACAATTCACCTGAACCCCCACACGCCTATTTACGTATTTTAGGATGACATACAAAATCTAAACAATATCATAAACCCTAGGGTGATGCATGAATGTCATATAATAACCAGAGAATTAACACACAATAGAAGCCCAATCCTTTTGAAAATAGATTGCAGATAGAAGTTCAATTTAGCAATGTTACGACTTTCGACAATTTATCATGGTAGTTTGTTTAGTGCAATCATACGAAAAAGAAGGCATTACAAGTTTGAGGAATCATGACTGTTAAGAGTGAGGAAATATCAGCTTCTAGTCCATTCACAAAATAGGTAGAGTAAAATTCATATTACTCAAAGTCTAGCCATTGTACTTTACCACATTCAGTTCTATAGTGTCAATCTTTGGTAGTAACAAAACCATATTATTCACAACACTCAATTGTGCAATCAAATGGTAAGTCAAACCATCGTCCATAGTACATTCAAGATCTAATCTCTTCATGCTTCTCAGAAATAAGTTCAACAGCTCAGATTTATCACTTGAAACTAATGTTTGGGCATTTGACAACTAAGCATTTGACAGTTTAATGCTTCATGCTTCCCAATTTCTCATGATAGTTTAAACAATACATTGAACAATATATTGGCAATACAACTCAGTTCCATGCGTACAATATCCACGACAGTTTTAACAGTATGGTAGCAGTTCTATACAAATCCATATTTTATGATATTCAACTTAACGTTTCTCACTACCCACATTTAACGACAACAAAATGTAGATAGCAATTAGAAGATGATGTTCTCAATGGGCACTTCAACTCGATCTAGTAAAATCAACAGAATTTTAGCAATCTAAAATAATTTCAGCACTCCAAAACAATTCCAACCTGTAATGTAGGGCCATCCTTTAGCCAACAAAATTCTAAATTCTTACCTTAAGTTTTTCCAGCAGTTTAACCAAGAAAATCAAACAGAATAGCAACCACAACCAATAAATATAGATCCACTATCCTTCCAAACTCTTTATAATTCCTAAACAATATGACAGTAGAGGTTAATTCTATATTCAAAATCAATTCAACCTAAATCAGTAGCCCATATCCAATCCAATATCCCAAGAGAAATTCCTTACCTTTTCTTCAATTCACGGATGTTCAGTAGATCTCAACAGAGTATCACCTCACACACACCATTCTTCAACACAGGGCAATTTCACATAACTCATTCATGTTCTCAGACTCAAAATGAGGTACAGAGGAAAGGACTTACCTAATATAGACGATGGAAAGGGGGAAAAGGCTGCAGCATGGAAGAGGATAAGCTGCCAAATGCCCAAACCAAGGAGGAAGTGGTCCAATGGTTGGAGGCCAGGTGGAAAAGCCTTCCAATCTGCAGGAGAGGACTAGACGTCTTGCAGGAAAGCTGGAGGAGAGAGATTCTTGCTGATTACAACAAGAAATCAGAAGAAAGAGAAGAGATTTAAATGGGTTTCTCAGAAATTCCTGACAATTTGGACGAGTTGAGTCGTCCGCAGACCTAGTCTGCACCGTCCGAAAGTCGATTTGGGACGAGAAAACACGTCCTAATACCTCGTCCGCACCATCCGCAAGCAACATTCAAACGAGATTTATTGTCCGTATGTAGCATTCGAATGTGTCCAAAAATTGTCCAGAGTCAAATCAGACGTGATCCATCTTTGTCCACATCTTCTGCAAGTCGTCTGAATGTGTCCAAAAATTGTACAGATTCAATGCGGACGTGAACCCTCTTCGTCTGCATAGGCGTCCGCGTGACTCAGGATGCCAAAACCCCGTCCTCACGTAGTCCCAAGGTGCAGGGGCACAGTTCAACAGTTTCGCGGACGTAAATCTTCGTCCGCACGACATTTGCATGCGTCCGAAACTCTGTAGTACACATTTTTATTAAGTTTTCCATACTTAGATTATTTTTTAATGTTAACCATATACTTTTCATCACGACTTAACACTTACCATTGCAAAATAAGATGCCCTATTCATTAACATTACCTAGATGAAGCGGATGAAGAAGGCCCGCGTCCGATTTGAATCTATAATATTTTCTGGACAATTCGGACGATGTACGGACGAAGAAAGATCGCGTCTAAATGTTGCTGGTGGATGGTATAGATAGATTTTATGACATGTTTTCTCGTCCCAATTCGACTTTTGGACGATGCGGATGAGGTCGCAGATGACTCAACTTGTCCAAATTTTTGGAAATTTTTGAGAAACCCATTTATATTCTTTCGTCTCTCTCTTCCGATTTGGTGTTTTACACGAAGATTTTCTCTCCCCAGCCCCCTACAACCCGTCTCCTCCCTCCCTGCAGTCTGGAAGCTTTGCACATGGCTCCTCCTCAATGGACCAATCTCCATTGGAGAGTGTGTGACTATCTCCTGGGTGATTACTTCATTAGTTCAGAGCTGCAACATTCAGGTGGATTTTTCTCTTTCCTCCGTCTATAAGAGGTCAGTTTCCCCTGGGTACTCCAGTATTTGATAATTGTGAATGAAGTGTGACATTGTGTTGTGAGTGTGAGGTAAGTTGTTGATTAAGAGCGTGTGAAGGATACTCTGTTGTCCACCCGTGAACTGAGACAAGGTAAAATTTTATTTATTTGATTTTGAAGCACTGGTTTTGGTCATATTGGAAGTGAAAATAGGATGTATCCTTAATGTTTCTACATTTAGGGGCTATCAAAATTTTTGGAGGGATTGTGGACACTCATTGAGCTGCTATTTTGCTGGGTTTTAGCTGCTGGAAAACTAAGGTAAGAATTGGAATGTGTAGTTGACCTGAGGAGGTCCTACATTACAGGTCTTGGATGATATAGACTTGCCTTGAATTCCTTGCTTGAAATACAAAATTTTGGTTAAGTTGCTGCTTGTTTAAATGATGAGTTCTGTCAAATAACTAGCAATTGGATTGCTTTGCTTCTATTGTACTGTCATTACTTGGATTTTGTCTCTGGCGTGAGGAATAGAAATGGGTATTAACTAAACTAGAACCGTTAATTGCTAGAGATCAACACTAATAGGCTTTGTAACTGAGTAGATAGTATGAAATTCTTGATGATGAACTGAGTAGCTGACATACCCTGGATACATATAAGCATGAATTTTGATATGGTTGACTTTACCTTGGGATTTTCTACTTGGCTCAAATATGGAAGTATTACTGTCATCTATGTATCGTAAACCAAGCATTGTAGATCCAAATCTTGTAGACTGTCCTTATGCTTATAGTTAGGATTCTTACCATGTGTATGTCCAACAATTAAATTTCTTGACCATGTTTCCTTGTTCGTAATGGTTAAAAGAATGGTTCAAGGACTTGTATGCTTGTCGGACACTAAAGTTTTTTAATAATATGAAATGATAATGAAATTCATACATTGCATTTAAATTGTGTTACTTTACAGTTTCATGAATTCTAATTGCAATAATTGTATTCCTTTCATGCATTGTTCCTATTTTTATTTCGTGGCATTCATGCATCATCTTAAGATTTATGAAATTGTTTACATGTTGTGTGTCATCCTAATATATGTAAATAGGTGTGTGGGGGTTCAGATGAATTGTGACTTTCCATACGGTAGATTCCTCCCACGTAGGGAGTGGAAGGTTTAGAAGTAGCTACGTGGATTCTAGGGTTCACAATTACCCCATTCTGAAACCCCCAACGTCTTCAACAAAAGTGAGGATACCTGCTTGTGGTAACACCCCCGATGGATATATCTCATCGTCGGAGTGACTGGTTAGGCTACATGTCTCTAGGGAGTATTCCACCTTAACTTCCGAAGAGAAACGGTTCTCTTCTAACATGCATTGTGTGGTCACGCATCATTTGCATTGCATGTAAATTTTGATTCTTGCTGGGAGTTAGGCTCATTGTTTTCCCCGTAATGTAGGTGATTATTTTGATGATGACGTTCCAGTTGTAGAAGAGGCGTTCCAGGATGACCCCTCGTGTTATCAGCCGATTTGACCTATTGGGTGTGGCTCGTATGGGATGAGAGATGATAGTATTTTGAGAGAAGGGTATTTTAATAATTTGACGAAGTGGTATTTTGAAAACTATTAATATTTGTAACAAGGGACTTTGGGATTTTTATTGTGAACCTTTAAACTATGTTTTGAATTCTGCACTATTTACTCTGATTTCATTTCTTATGCATTTCAAATGTTGAATAAATTAAGCAGAAAATTTATATGACGTATTTTAAAACGTTTAAAAATGTGTTTTAAATTATCGGGGTGTTACAGTTGGTATTAGAGCACAACTAGGTCAAACTCGGTTCTGTAGACTGTTGATAACATAAGGAATTGTCATGGAACACTCCTCCTACTGTAAGTAGAATTCAAATCTTAAATTTTAATTAGGCCCAATAACTTATTAGTCCTTAATTTAAAATATAGAAAAATTACTAAAATAGCACAGAGAGAAAGGAACGATACCAATACCTAATGAGCGGGACGAAGCCCTTAACCATATAGCAGAAGTGGTTAAGCGTCAAGCTCAATTTATGGCGCAACAGGGCCAAGTGATAGAAAAGCTTGTGGAGCGTGGTAGTGGCAATGGGCATTAGAATGGTAACGGTAATGGAATTCACCGTGCTGCAGTGCTACCTACGGAGGGCGGTTGGGAGCGGTTTCTGCGACTTAAACCGCCAACTTTTGAAGGCAATATTTCTGATATTTTGGCAGCTGAGACATGGATCCGTTCAATTGAGAAAATGTTTGCCTATGCCGACATCCGAGAAAGTAAAAAAGTGAAGTGTGCTGTTTATCTACTGACTCACGATGCACAGTATTGGTGGGAAGCTATACAACTGACTCTGGAGATGTAGACCCTCACCTGGAAGGGTTTCAAGGAATTATTCAATGAAAAGTATTTCAGTTTCACAGTTCAAAATCATAAGTTTGCAAAGTTTATACGACTACATCAGACAGGGACTGTGTCTGATTATATTCGGAGGTTAGAAGCGCTATCCCGGTATGCCTCATACGTGGTCAGTGATAATGGGTCTAAAGTGCAACATTTCATACAAGGATTGAAGGTTGAGATTTTGAGGTGTGTACGGATGTCTGGTATCCGGGGTGTTCCTTATTCACAGATCGTGGCCAAGGCACTCGATGCAGAGGACGTAGAAGGGATTGCCGCCAGACAGAGAGAGTTTGTTCAGAGGATTGGGAGAAATAATCAGAGTCTCCAGCAGCATGGACTCCATCAATGAACCATGGCATGAGAAGGCCACCTGGACCTGAGACACAGCAGGGGCGTGACAAGCGCCCTGTGATTGAAGCAGCTGTTGCAGCACCTGTGGCACCTAAATTGTGCCCTGTATGTCGAAAAAGTCACCCTGGGCAGTGCAAAGTAAATAGTAATGGATGCTTCAAATGTGGAAAACCTGGACACATAGCAAGGAGCTGCCCATACCAAGCAAGCAATGTTGGTCCGCGGGTATTTTCGATGCAATGAGAGGATGTTGAAGAGGAGGAACTACCAGCGGTCATATCAAGTACACAATTGTTATTCAAATATTATACATATGCTTGATATACTAATGTGTTTCCATTTGGTTTTAGAAAGTTTCGTACTTAAATAAATGATATCTCTGAACACCTTAGGTACAATTTATATTAATAATGTGGTGGCGTAAGCTTTATTCGATACGGGTGCCACTCACTCCTATTTCGACACAATTATGTGCGAAAGCAAAATATACACATTGTATTCCTAAGAACGGATATCGAGTACTCACACCTTCTAGTGAGTATATGACTGCTAAGGGTATTCTTGAAGATTATGCAGTCCAGATCAATGACCGTGAATTTGGAGCAACTCGAATTGTTATGGATATTCAAGGGTTCGACACTATTTTTTGCATGGATTGGTTGACTTTAAACTGTGCCATTATAAATTGTATGAGGCAAGAGGTTTGTTTTTATCCTCTCAACGGCGAACTACACGTTTTTTGAGGAATCAAGGAGAAGGGCAAACTGGCCATTATTTCTGCGTTAAAGGCAGATCAACTGATGAAGCATGGATGTGAAGGATTTCTCATCAATTTTCTAAACACCATGATCAAACTGGAAGCAAATGTTGAAGATGTAATGGTAGTCCGTGATTTTCCAGAGGTTTTTCTAGATGATCTTCCTGGATTGCCTCCTGCTAGAGAAATTGAATTTGTTATAGATTTGCATCCTGGTACGGAAGCAATTTTGAAAAATCCGTACCGGATGGCGCCCGCCGAATTACGGGAACTGAAGGTTCAGCTTGAAGAGTTAATTACAAAGGGGTTCATTCGACCGAGTTTCTCAACCTGGAGAGCTCCCATCTTATTTGTGAAAAAGAAGTGGGGATCCTTACGAATGTGTTGGTTATTGTGAGCTAAACAAGGTAACTATTAAGAACAAATACCCTTTACCTCGGATCGATGATTTTTTCGATCCATTGCACAGAGCCTGTGTATTTTCAAAGATCGATCTGCGTTCAGGGTATTATCAGTTAAGGGTTAAGCAAGAAGATGTACCGAAGACTGCATTTCGAACCAGAAATGGACACTACGAATTTCTTGTGATGTCTTTTGGGCTAACAAATGCCCCTGCAGCTTTTATGGACTTGATGAATCGCATATTTAAGGATTATCTGGATAAATTCATCATCGTCTTTATTGACGATATTCTGGTGTACTCTAAATCGGAGGAAGAACATACTGAGCATTTAAGAATTGCTCTATCTATTTTGAAGCAACACCAGCTCTACGCAAAATTCTCCAAGTGTGAATTTTGGTTGAAAGAGGTCAGTTTCCTTGGCCACATTGTTTCTAAAGAAGGTATTGTTGTGGATCCTACGAAGATTCAAGCAGTTGTAGATGGGTGCAGCTGAAAAATGTAAGTGATGTTCGGAGTTTTCTCAGACTGGCTGGTTATTATCGACGATTCATCAATAGGTTTTCTAAGATCGCTATGCCTCTTACCAGTCTGACCAAGAAAAATGTGAGATTTTGGTGGTCCGATAAGTGCGAAGAAAGCTTCTAGGAATTGAAGCATCATTTGACTTCTGCACCAGTATTGGCCTTACCTGTAGAAGACGAAAATTTCTGTATATATTGTGATGCATCCAGATGTGGGCTTGGTGGTGTTCTAATGCAGAATGGGAAGGTGATTGCTTATGCTTCAATACAGCTTAAGGCACACGAAGCTAATTATCCCACACATGACCTCGAGCTAGCTGCTGTGGTCTTTACATTGAAGATTTGGAGGCATTATCTTTATGGGCACCGTTGTGAGATCTTCACTGATCATAAGAGCCTGAAATATATTTTTACGCAGAAGGATTTGAATATGCGGCAACGACGCTGGTTGGAGTTTGTAAAAGACTATGATTGTGAAATTAAGTATCATCTGGGAAAAGCGAATGTCATTGCCGATGCTTTGAGTCGAAAGGTTGCTTTGATGAGCATAACGTGCGAGGAGATGCCGACAGTCTTACAAAAAGATATGAAGGAATTATATGTTAAAGAAATTGTTCGACTTCATGGAGTCCCTGTATCCATTGTATCAGATAGGGATCCACGTTTCACATCGATGTTCTAGAAGAGTTTGAGCAATGCGATGGGTACAAAATTGAAGTTTAGCACTGTTTTCCACCCACAAACTGATGGTCAGAGTGAATGAACTATTCAGACATTGGAAGATATGTTACGTGCCTGCATTCTTGAGTATCAAGTTAAATGGGCAAAGGTCCTTCCATTAGCAGAATTTGCCTACAACAACAACTTCCAGTCATTTATTGGCATGACACCTTATGAAGCACTTTACGGCAAAAAATGTAGATCTCCCCTATATTGGAGCGAAGTCGGTGCAGATAAGTATTATGGTCGTGAGATGATACAAGAAACCGCTGAGATTATAAATGTTGTTTGACAAAGGATGCAAGCTACACAAAGTCGTCAGAAACGTTATGCAGATAACCATCGTCGAGACTTGGAGTTCACCGTTGGGGATCGTGCTTATCTGAAATTATCACCATTTAAGGGTGTGATGCGTTTTGGGCGCAAAGGAAAGCTCAATCCACGCTATATTGGCCCTTTTGAGATCATAGAAAGAATCGGTCCTGTGGCGTATTGATTACTCCTACCAAAAGCTATGTCGGGGGTACATAATGTCTTTCCCGTATCAATGCTACGAAAATGCCTTAGTGAAACCGCTCAAGTGAGACCTGAGGAGCAAATCTGGGTACGTACTAACCTGAGCTATGAAAAGAAACCACTCAGAACCTGGACACCAGTCTTAAGAGATTGCGCAACAAGGATGTCACACTTGTGAAAGTATTGTGGCAGAATCAGTTCAACAATGAAGAGGCTACATGGGAAAGACGCGATGATATGTTAGCCAAATATCCAGAATTGTTAGCTTTGTTAAATTTTGAGGACAAAATTTTTGTAAGGTGGGTAGGATGTAATAGCCTGAAAATATATTTTCCTTTTGATGATGTAACAAATTTGGATAATTATATATGGATAGTGCATCGAATTATGCAACGGTAAGTGTAAATCATTCTTGGAAAGTATATGGTTAACGTTGAAAAATATTCAACGGATGAAAAACTTAGGAAAAATGTGCACTGATGAGCTTTGGACGCCTGCGGACGCCACTCTGGATGGTGTGTCTCGTCCGCAACCCTGTTATACTTTGGGACGATATTGGGGATGACATTCTGCGTCCTAACTTGTTCTATGAAGGGCAATTTGGACGACGTGTGGATGAAGTGGACGAAGAAGGCCCGCGTCTGATTTGAATCTGGAATATTTTCTGGACAATTCGGACGACATGCGAACGAAGCCGACGAAGGAGGCCCGCATCCGATTTGTCTAGAAAATATTACAGATTTAAATCAGATGCGGGCCTTCTTCGTCCGCTTCGTCCGTAGGTCGTCCGAAATGCCCGTCATAGAACAAGTTGGGACGCAGAATGTCGTCCCAAAGTATAACAGGCTTGCGGACAAGACATGCCGTCCAGAGTGGCGTCCGCTGGCGACCGAAACTCACCAGTGCACATTTTTCTTAAGTTTTTCATGCGTTGAATATTTTTCAACATTAACCATATACTTTCCTAGCATGATTTACACTTAGCGTTGCATAATTCGATACACTATACATATATAATTATCCAGATTTGTTACATCATCAAAAGGAAAATATATTTTCAGGGTATTACACTCAACGTCTGTAATACCACGAATTTAATATTAGAATTTAATAAGAATAATTGAAAAGTAATTAAGGATATTTGAATTAATTGGATAATTATCGGGGTATTACCAATAACGTAATTGTCATCAAGCGGTATTTGAATTAAAACGGGAATTGGAATTGAGTTGAGAATAAATTAATCAAACGAACAATTTAATGAAATTATTAAAAAGAATTGAATTAGGTAAAAATATGATTTTAATTAAAAGAAAATAAAAGTAGGTTTATTTGATTAGTTGAGATTAAAAGGTGATTGAGGGATTAATGGAAGATTGGATTAAAAGGAAAATTAAATAGGATTTGGAGACTGAACCGGTTCATTGGTCCAGTTCCCTTTGAGGCAGTTTGGTTTGGAAAATTAAAAGGGGGAAGAGTTTGTAGTCTGCGATTTTGGGGGAGAAAGAGAGAGATTGACAGAGTGCGAGAGGGAGACCGAGAGATCGAGAGAGACCGAGAGAATGAGCGGGCGAGCGAGGAAGCGTCGGCGTCGGCTTGGCGGTCGCTGTTCGACGTCCAGGCGAGCTGTGAGATGAGCGACGTCGCGGGTCGTCGGAAGGCTAGGGCACGGAAGAATCGAACGAATCGCGAGTAGTGTTTTCCTCTGCGAATGACCAAGGTAAGCATGTCGTTTGATTATGTTGAATATTTCGATTCTATGATTGGAATTCGGTGGGCGAAATGGCAGCAATCGACATGAAGAAACAGATTATACAGGGATGAGTTGGCCGATTTGTAGGGGCATCGGTTCGCGAGGGGTTTGCAGTTTAGTCTTCTGTTCGGTTGAACCAAACTGGTCCGCTCATTCTATCTGGTGAAGGGCAAGAGATTGCAGCTCAGATTGTTGCTCCAAAAAATCAGTTTCTATCACTTGATATGTGGGATAATGTTGTTATGTATTTCAAATTTTCCAATTTTGTATTTATATTCAGTGAGTCAAACAGAGGAGGGTGGTCGCGAAGAGAGGGTTGTCCCCGGGTGGTCTACTTCTTGGGTGTCCTTGGTTCTTCAGGTAAGAAGGAAGAAAAAGATAATAAATAAACGTTGAGCGCTTTAAGCACTCGAGGTAAGTGATATTCATGTGTTTTGATCATTGGACCCTACATCGCAAGATTAGGAGATGCATGTTTCGTTGTTTACCGCTTTCCTAGCATGTTTCGTTATTTGCAGTTTTAATAACACATTTCGATGTTTACAGTTATTAAAAGCATGGTTCGTTGTTTACAGTTTCTAAGAGCACATTTCATTGTTTACTGTTTTTACAATATGTTCTGTGAATCGCACGTTGACTGTTTATTTACGCTTTCATATGAACTGTTGTATGCATTCACGAACATCATGCTTCACGATTATCAAGAGATTACGAAAGTGGTTTTCACGCACAGAATAAAAGAATAAGAATCTTGTAGTCTGGTATGTCATGCCCGGTACAAGAATAAAAGATAAAGATTTCTGTGGTCCGGTTTATCTTGCCCGACACAGGAACAAAAGAAAAGAAAAGAAAAGAAAAGTAAACTAAAGGAAAGAATATGAAAAGAGAAATGGATACGGATACAAGAATGGAAATGGAAACGGATACGAAAATGGTATGAGCACAGATACGGGAACGAAAACGGGAACAGAAACGAAAACAGAAACAGAAACAGAAATAGAAATGAGTTTTCATAAATGAAAATAGATACGAAAATGGTATGAGCACAGATACGGGAACGAAAACGGGAACAGAAACGGAAACAGAAACAGAAATAGAAATGAGTTTCCATAAATGAAAATAGATACAGATACAGAAACAGACACGGGAACAGCTACGGAAACGCGTACGATCACGGATACCGGAACAGATACAAAAACAGGAACATAAACAAAAACAGAAAGAAAGTACATAAATGAGAAAAGATATAAGATAAAAGAAAGAGAACGAAAAGAGAAACTGCACGGTTTTAAAATGGCACAACATGTACATATAGCATATTAGGTATTATCACTTACTGAGCGTTAGGCTCATAGTTTATGACTTGCGATGTAGGTACAAGTACAAGAGAAAATGACGAACAAATTAAGTGAGCAGTTGACGAAGGATTTGCACGGGTGAGTTTTGTGGTTGGCCAGGCTGAATGAAAGTAAAGTGAAAACGAATTTGTAAATGTAAAGTAACACTTTATTTATTTATTGTTTTTTCAAATAAACAATTTATGCTTCCGCTGTAAATTAAGAAAAAGATTTTTTTATAATAAGTCTTCCGCTGATTTTAACGCTTTTAGTAACGAGTCAAAGTAAAAAAGGGATTTTTAACGGTTCGATTTTAATAAAAGAACTCTTATGTTTATTTAAAAATGTTTCCATTATTGCTTTATAAAAGAAAAAGAAAAAGTTTTAAATTTCACGTATTTTTAAATATAAGAAAAATCGGGTCGTTACAGTTGGTATCAGAGAAACTGTGTTTTAAAATCGATTCTGTAGACTACCTGCTAGCACAAGCTTCGACGTGGAAATACTTCATCAACTGTAACTACATATTTCAATTATTCGTAAGTATTTATTTTAGTTAACGGAAAATAAATAAATGACACATATAAAATAAAATAAAATAAAACTATTATTATTACTCCCTTATATTAATAAATTTACAAAGAAATTATAAATTTCTAATATTCCCTAAATATATGAAATCAATATTTCCTAATGCACCATTAAAATATATAGGAATAAAACAACAAATTTAAAATTTTGAAGTAAGTAGGAAAAAAAAATTGGATAAATAACAATGAACACATATTTAGTTAATTCATTTTGATAACAATAAAAGGTATCATGGCTAGAAAACGACGAACGATTGGGAAAGATGGTGATGCGAGTACTGTGGATGAAACAATCAATAGGTTGACAACATTAGTGGAATGACAATCTCATTAGTTGGAACAGCAGTCTCAAAACTTGGAGAAGCTTATGGAAATCATTGCGCGTGGAAATGAACGGGTTGCTGAGCAACGAGTGACAAAACAACAAGATGTAAGCCGGGAGAAATTGCGATGACTACGACCACCTCAGTTTAATAGAGATACTACTGACCCAGATGGTGCAGAAGATTGGATTAGGACTTTGGAAGACATGTTTGCCTATGCTAAGATAAAGGAAGAAGAAATGGTAACATGTGTCGTGTATATGATGGTTAAAGATGCAAGATTTTGGTGGGACTCAATCAAGATAACCAAGGATGTGGATGCAATGACGTTGACAAAATTCAAGAAAATTTTCTACAACAAGTATTTCAACCGCTCAACGAGGACGAAGAAATTGGTGGAATTCACTCAACTACAACAAGAAGGATCTGTTTCAGAATATGTGCGCAAGTTTGAGGCGTTATCATGGTTTGCCTCGCATCTGGTAAGCAATAATGAACATAAAGTACAACACTTTGTTTTAGGACTTAAGATAGAAATTCTCGAAGGTGTTGTTATTGCAGTAACTCAAGATGTGGATTATTCGGATGTGGTATCCAGAGCTTTGGACATTGAAGAAATTAAGAATCGGATCTCGAAGCAGGACGACTCTGTTGCAAGAATTTAGTTACTTGAATGGAATGAAGCGAGTACATCTAGTAGAATTAAGAGAACACGTGACGATGAAGATCATTATGTAAAGGACAAGCAAGCGCGAAACGAGTTAGATACCACTTTCGTTAAGGTTCTTCATGTTGGATTGTATTCTAATTGTCAGAAAAAACATTTTGGAGAGTGTAAAGCTGGTACCAAACAGTGTTTTCTGTGCGGCGAGATTGGACATTTGGTTAAGAATTGTCCAATTTTAGGAAGAAAACCAACAAAAGTTGTAGCAAAGTGACTTCAATCTCAGTAGATGCGAGTAAAAAAGTATGTCTGTAGAGTCATATGAGTGAGCAGTGTGTTACGCAGTGTCTGTAATTTATATTATTGTACAAAATTTTGGATCAAGATTTGATATTTGAAGCTATTAAGAATGCAATGCAAGTGTTATTTGTCCAAGTTTTTCCTTTCTCATTGTTATGGATTGGTTAATGAGCTTGGAAACGTATACGTTGCACAAATTTCGAGGACAAAATTTATATAAGGAATGAGGAATGTAATACCCCGAATTTTATATTAGAATTTAATAAGAATAATTTAAAAGTAATTAAGGATATTTGAATTAATTGGATAATTATCGGGGTATTATCAAGGACGTAATTGTCATCAAGCAGTATTTGAATTAAAACGGGAATTGGAATTGGGTTGATTATGTTGAGTATTTCGATTCTATGATTGGAATTTAGTGGGCGAAATGGCAGCAATCGACATGAAGAAACAGATTGTACAGGGATGAGTTGGCCAATTTGCAGGGGCGTTGGTCCACGAGGGGTTTGCGGTTTAGTCTTCTGTTCGGTTGAACCAAACCAGTCCGCTGATTCTATCTAGTGAAGGGTAACAGATTGCAGCTCAGATTGTAGCTCCGAAAAATTAGCTTCTATCACTTGATCTGTGGCATAAGGTTGTTATGTATTTCAAAATTTTCAATTTTGTGTTTATATTTAGTGAGTCAGAGAGAGAACAGAGGAGGGTGGTCGCAAAGAGAGGGTTGTCCCCAGGTGGTGTGCTTCTTGGGTGTCCTTCGGTTCTTCAGGTACTAAAGAAGGAAGAAAATGATAACGAATAAGTGTTGAGCGCTTTAAGCACTCGAGGTAAGTGATATGCATGTGTTTTGGTCCTCGAACCCTACATCGCAAGATTAGGAGATGCATGTTTCTTTGTTTACCGCTTTCCTAGCATGTTTCGTTGTTTGCAATTTTAATAGCACGTTTCGATGTTTACAGTTATTAAAAGCATGCTTCGTTGTTTACAATTTTTAAGAGTACATTTCGTTGTTTACTGTTTTTATAACATGTTCTATGAATCGGACGTTGACTGTTTATTTACGCTTTCATATGAACTTGTATGCATTCACGAACATCATGTTTCACGATTATCAAGAGATTATGAAAGTGGTTTTCAGGCATAGCTTTGAGAAGAGAAATAGAAACGAAAAGAAAGTACAAAGAATGATTAAGAAAGATAAAAGATAAAGAACCTTGTAGTCCGGTATGTCACGCCCGGTACAAGGATAAAAGATAAAGAAGATAAGAATCTTGTAATCCGATATGTCACGCCCTGTACAAGAATAAATCATAAAGATTTTTGTGGTCCGGTTTATCACGCGAGCACAGGAACAAAAGAAAACTAAAGTGAAGGAAAGAATATGAAAATAGAAACGGGAACGGATACGGAAACGGATATGGAAACGGTATGAGCACATATACGGGAACAGAATTGGGAATAGAAACAGAAACGGAAATAAAAACGGAAATGAGTTTCCATAAATGGAAACAGATACAGATACAGATACAGATACATAAACATACACGAGAACAGCTACAGAAACAAGTATGATCACGGATATCGAAACAGATACAGAAACAAAAATAGAAACAGAAACAGAAAGAAAATACGTAAACGAGAGAAGATATAAGATAAAAGAAAGAGAACGAAAAGAGAAATTGCACATGGTTTTAAAATGGCAGAACATGTACATGTAGCATATTTGGTATTATCACTTACTGAGCATTAGGCTCATAGTTTATAACTTGCGATGTAGATACAAGTACAAGAGAAAATGACGAACAAATTAAGTGAGCAGTTGATGAAAGATTTGCACAGGTGAGTCTTGTGGTTGGCCAGACTGAATGAAAGTAAAGTGAAAATGAATTTGTAAATGTAAAGTAACACTTTATTTATTTATGGTCTTTTTAAATAAACGATTTATGCTTCCGCTATAAATTAATAAAAAAAATTTTTTTATAATGTCTTCTGTTGATTTTAACGCTTTTAGTAACGAGTCAAAGTAAAAAATGGATTTTTAACGGTTCAGTTTTAATAAAAGAACTCTAATGTTTATTTAAAAATGTTTCTGTTATTGTTTTATAAAAGAAAAAGAAAAAGTTTTAAATTTCACGTATTCTTAAATATAAGAAAAACAGGTTCGTTACACCGTCTCTCCCTCTCATCTCTCTGTTTCTTTCAAATGGCTAGAGGCCATTTTGACTTAAGTCAAACTAGTTCAGGAGGAGCCAGTTCACTCCCCCTCTATTTCATTAGTTCTATTTTTCCATTTAATTTAAACCATTTCCTCTAATTTACATCCCTTATATAATCTTCAAATAATATTAATTAGATTTTTAATTAATTACTCTCCTACATTTTAATCTCACTCTATTTATTTTCTTTATTTGTAATGAAAACCAAGTCACCTAATTATTCCGGACCGAGCCTAACAAAAATCGGTTCAGTCCATATATAACACTTACGTCCTTAGTAATATTTTAATAATTTATTCGACTAATTCGAATATCCCCAATTATTTTTCAATTTATCATTTTAAAATTTCGATATAAAAATATGGATATTACACCCTATGCCCAGTAGCCGTAACTTCAATGGATCTCTTGGAAGAAACCTCTCCACTTCGCTTCTTGTACTCATTCTCAACAAAACTTAAGGTCACAAGGCTGCACAAATACGCCAAATAGGCTCTGATACCAAATGATGCACTTCCAAGTGCAATGTTATCAATTCAACAAAAGAAGCTCAATCGGTTAACTCAAAAACAGTGCAGTAATTTCAACCAAGTGTATCTCCAAATGCATACAGCCAAGCGCCACCAAAATTTCAAGGATTTGAAAAATACTAGAGGTGATAATGCATTTCAAAAATCTCCTTCAAACTCATTGTGGAACGCGAGTTATTAACTGAACAAGGTTTGGCTATAAAACTGTACTCGCAGAAACAGAATCAGCGACCAATAAAGAAATGGACATAAACGATTGAATATAAATCCAACTGACTCCAAATTTGTGCTCAGATCTTCCTATTAAACATGGCTTCAACCCCTAAAAATTACAGAACCACTCTAAAAAAGAACATAACGGAATAATAGTAAAGCTGCAAGTGGTGCACGGAAACCCTATGCTCGATTGTCGTGAATTCAATGGATCTCTTGGAAGAAACCTCTCCACTTTGCTTTCTCTCACTTTTCTGGACCTCCTCTATGGATTAGCAGCTATGGTAGGTACTAGAAGATTCGCAGCATAAAAACCAATCTCAAAAAGTAGATAAACCTGAGGAGGGATGTTCGGTGGAATCAAGCCGTAGGTCTCCTTGGCTAGAATCCGATTTGGGTGTTTTGGAGAGAGCTCTAAAAACCAGCAAAGCTTCAGCTTCTAATTCCTTCTAAACTATGATTAGGGTTGCCCTATGAGAGGTTAATAAGCCCTCCAAATTACAAAAACACCCTTTAAAATACAAAAACTAGGCATGGATGCTCGGCTAACATGCTAGCCGAGCACCATTAATAAAACCGAGTCCATGATCTTAAATTAAACCAAAAAAAATAAATAACCAAACATCTAGTAACTCCATAAACATAAAATAAACTAGCTAGACAAAACATAATTAAGACATAAATCTCCACTAAAAGTCCAACTTAGCTTTGTGTTCTTGTTCCTCAAGTTGGTCGTGGCTTGTGGGAGTGGTCCGAGGATTGGTTTCATCACTCCAAATGAGGAGATGTTTTGGAGCTTCTTTATCTTCATGTTTGGGTGCCTCCTCCATGTCTTCAAGTAGTGTGTTTCTTGCAAAATAACAATTGGTTAGATAATAGGACCCCATGGTGCATCACAGTCGTACAATTTCTTTAACGTACAGTTCTGTGAATTGATTCATTTTGTAGGTCATCTTTATCGATAAGAAGTGGGCAACCTTGGTCAATCTGTCAACAATCACCCAGATCGCTTCATGCCCTTTTGCAATCTTTGGTAATCTAGTGACAAAATCTATTGTGATATGCTCCCACTTCCATTCAGGTATTGGCTTTGGCTTAAGCATACCACCTGGTCTCTATTGGCACACCAGGCACTGTGCAACGAAATCGGCAATATCATACTTCATCACTACCCAATAATAGTGCACTTTAAGGTTTTCGTACATCTTATTACACCTGGGATGGATGGAAAAACTCGAAGAATGAGTTTCTTTCAATATTGCCACATGTAATAGGGAGTTAGTAGGTACATACAATCTGTTTTTAAATTTCACTATTCCGAGAGTAGTCTAAAAACTCAGCCAAAATCAGATTCAGCTTGAAATTTTTGCATTGGGCGTTTGTCTGCTAGGCTTCCTTAATCCTTTCAAGTATAGAGGGCTTTTGTGTCAGAGCTGCTAAACACATTAGCCAACTGTTTAGGGACCAATTGCGCGTCCAATTCTCGAATGTCTTTCTGCAGTCCCACTGGCATCTCCTCGCATACATTACTCATGATGGCAACGTTCTGGCTCAAAGCATCAGCCACAACATTCGCCTTTCCAGGATGGTATATGACCTCCCAGTCATAATCTTTTACAAATTCCAGCCACCGTCGATATCTCATGTTCAAATCTTCTACGTAAAAATATACTTGAAGCTCTTATGGTCTGTGTAGATTTTACACCGTTGCTCATAGAGATAATGCCTCCATATTTTCAGCGTAAAGACCATAGTCGTGAGTTCAAGGTCGTGGGTGTTAGCCTTTTTGTTAGGTTAAGTTATATTTTGATGATGACTAAATGTTAATTAATTTAATAAATCTATAAGTTGTATTTTGTGTTATATTTTATATGTTTCGGATATTATTCTTATCGTTTTTATCATAATATTTATATCCGTGTATATTGGAAATACCCTCAAAATGGGTATTATTCATGTTCTAACATGTTTATTTGAGTCCATGTAGTGTTGGATGTCTTTTAGGGACTCAATATAGTTCAAGGGCAAATTTGGAGTGCAGTGGGGATAAGTCTGCGGAAGCCATTTTGCGTCCCCAAACTAAACTGTGTAGATGCGGATGAAGCGGATGCAGCTGACACAAATATTGGCGTCCGATTTGAATCTGTCATTTTCTAGGTGTTTTGTGGATGCAGCGAATGACAGATGCAGATGCAGCGAATGACAGATGCGGATGCAGCGGATGCGTCCTAAACTGGTGAACAGTGACTTGCGGATGCAAAAATTGTGACTTACGGATGCAGCAGACGCGAAATTCTGCGTCCTAAACTCCAAATTTCTGCACAACGGCTATATTTTCAACGTGTATTTTTCCAACGGTCACATGCGGACGATGCGGACGAGTTGAGGACGTCCGAAAGTGGAATGTCTATAAATACAACTTCACTCCAAGCTCTCCACAACAAACCGGGAATCGTAGCGAAGCCCTGCCGAATTTTATACACGATTCAATCACTGTGAGCTTTCAATATTGTTGTACATCTAATTCTCCCCAACCCATAAACTTACGAGTTATATTTGGAAGAATTCGGATTAGCTAGATTTGAGTTTTAATTTCCAATTTTATTATATTGTGCTTGATTGTAAAGGGTGATTCCCTAAGAATTCATCACACGAGGGTGATAACCTGAAATACTCATAGGCTAGATTGAACGCCCGTAAGTTCAATCATTGGTGACGCCCGCAATAGTCAAATTAAGAGTGACGACTCGTAAGAGTCAAAGGTTGACGACCTAATAATTAGTCAAGGGTGACACCCCGTTTAATAGTCAATTTGTAAACGGTTTTATTGGCACCCATAAGCCAATTATTTAGTATATCTCCAAGTGAAAATTGGAGCGCGGACGTAGGCGAGTTTGTCGAACCGCGTAAACAAATATTGTGTGCATTTCTTTAACCCTTACTCTTTAATTTACGTATTTAATGTGATTGCATATTTAATCGTATTTGATAAATCACTAAGAGATTTAGATAATTTAAATATCGCATGAAATTATTAGAAACGCTATATTCACCCCCCCCTCTATGGGCGTATATCGATCCTACAATTGGTATCAGAGCGGGTATTTAAATTTTTGTGTGATATTTTGTTGATTGTGCATATTGCTATAATTTATTAAGTTGCATCTATTGGAATAGGTTTCCTTGTTAAATTTCGTTGGTGAAATTTTATTTGAATATCATTGATTTGAAATTACATATATATATACACACTATGGACTCCAACATGTATGAATTAGGTCAATGCACATCTACACCTCCACACTTTGATGGTTGTAATTATTTGTATTGGAAGTGTAGAATGCAAATATTTATACAATCTATTGATTTCTTTTTATGGAAAATCATTGAAAAGGGATTAATTCTTCCTAGACCAACTTGTGATTTCAATGATATAGATAAACAAAATTGGAATTTAAATGTCAAAGCAATGAATATTTTGTATAGTGCCTTGAGTAAAAATGAATTTAATAGAGTTCAATCATGTGTTAGTGCTTATGATATTTAGAAATTTCTTGAGCTAACACATGTAGGCACAATTCCAAAGATTGAAAGTGGAGAAAGCTCATCCTTCGAAAAAGAGGAGAAAGTGGCCAATACATGCTTCCTGGACAATGAAGATAAAATTGAGGTAACAAACTACTATAGCGATTATGATTCTAATAATGATGATGATAGTGATTTAGTAAGTGAATTGCTAGATAATTTGAATGAGCTTAAAGATAAATATAAAGTATTATAGAAGGAGCATTGCAATTTGATCAAAAGACATGCTAATTTAGATAAATCTTTTGAGGATCAAATTGTTGAATTGAAAAGCATGATTGATGATTCTAATGCTTCCTTTAAATCTCTTGAGCATGATTGTAGCAATTTGAAATTGTTGAACAATGAATTGAAATCTACTATCATTTCACATGAAAATGAAATTAATTCATTAAATTGCAAAAATTGTGATTTGATTTCTATTAATGAATGTCATAAGCATGAGATTTGTAATTTGAGAATTATTAATGATACATTGAATGGTTGTATCAAATCACATGAAAATGAGATTAGTCTTTTGGATACTAAATCTAAATCTATTTTTTATGCTAAGGCTAAAATTGAATTGCTTGAGGTTGATTTATGTGAATTGAAAGCAAAGAATAATGATTTGAACTCTATTTTGCTTAAATTCACAAATGGGAGCAAAAATTTAAATATGCTCTTAAATTCGCAAAGGGTCACTTTTGATAAAGCCGGAATTGGCTATGAACCATTTGCAAATAAAAAGAATTACACTAATTTATTTGTTAGTTCATCTATTTGTAATTCATGCAATTGTGTTGGACACAAATCATTTTGTTGTCCATTAAAGTTGAATGCAAATGTTAATTCAAAATTTTCTTATTCCTTGGATGTAAATTCTAAATTTAAGTCTAGTTTAAAAACTAAATCGAATTTGAATTTTAAACTTGTGTGGGTTCCTAAGGAACCAAACCTATAACAAAAGGACCCAAAATGGTTTGGGTACCAAAAATTGCAAAATGATTTTTGGTTGTAGGTTGGAAATTCTCCCAAGGAGCTTGAAAGGAAATTGGATACTTGAATATCCAACAAAAGGGGGAGAAGCTTCAAATGATGCCTCCAATGCTTTATAAATGGAAATAAACTTGGTGGAGGTACACAATTTCCTTTTAAATGATTTAATTTAATAATTGAATTTTAGTGTGGAATTTGATTTGGATTAGCATTTTGAGTTTGATTGATTAGAATGGATTATATTATTGATTGATTCAATCTTTATTTTTTTTTTGGGATTAAAGCATAGATTGATTCAATTCTATTGTTCTATTCTTGATTTGGGATTGAAAGTGTTTTAACTTTAATTAGTACATAATCTTCTTGGATTAATTGTTAGCTTTAATCTTTTTTGTATATGTATATATTGAAATATGCTTTATTCATGCAATTAGTATTTTGATGAATGTATTCCAACAACTTAGTCTCTAAATTGAACATGCTAATGCAAACACTTGATTGTTGGTTTCTAAGTTGGATGATTGTTTGGAATAAACTGTTTTATTGTTTTTAATAATGTACTTCTCCCTTGAATTAAAATTAGATTGATATAAGGGGAGAATAGTAGAAAAGTTGTTAATTATGATTTTTGTTAATTTCTCCCTTGAATTGAATTTGAATAACGAAATAGGGGGAGAAAATATAATTGTATTGAGATTATTAACTTGCCTTGAAATGTTGATTCTAATTATAATGTTTGATAAATTTTACTTTCACTAGGTTAAACTTTGACATTTCTCCATTGGTTGTAAATTGAATAATAAAATATATGGAGAAAATAAACTTATTTAGAGATTTTTGTTTTCATTTTTCTAACTTAGTTTCTCCTTTGAATTAAACTTTGTACATGGAGAAAATGGAGATGTTAAATTTGATTGGAGATCTTTGATTTATTTTTGAAAATTATACAAGGATTTTAACTTTTGATAAATTTACTTCCGTTTGTGCTTAAACTTTGAACTTTCCCTTATGAATTGATATTGCTATTTAGATCATTGATATAGGGGGAGAAGATCAATTTATATTAAGTTGATTGACTTACTCTTAAATGTTGATTTTAATTTGTAGTTTTTGATAAACTTGCTTTCACTTATGCTTAAACTTTGACAATTATCTTTTGAATTGATTTTTAACTTTAAAAAATGAGAAAGATATTTGTATAGATATAATTTAAAAAAAAAAAATTAGAATTCTCCTTTGGGTTAAATGTGTGCATGGATAAAAGAGGAGAAAATGAAATTAATAGGAGATAATTGATTTGTCTTGACTTTTGTTTTTCCCCACTAAAACCCATATGTTGAATATTGTTAATTGATTAAGGGAGAGAAATTAAAATTGTTTGATTCAACTTATATTTTCCCAAATGTTTTCAATTTTTTTATTTGAAAGAGAAAATAACTTTTGTAGTTGTTTTTCAAATTGATATAATTATTTATCTTTTGTTTGAAATCTCTAAAGTGATATCAATAATTGTTTTGTTTTAAACTTCTACAATTAGTATCTATTTTGGATTTCCATCCCCAATGTTTTAATTGTATGCAATGATTTAGGGGGAGAGAAATGGTTCTTAACTTGAATATCTTTGAAAGATAGAGTATATCAATTAATATCTTTGCAATTGGATTTCATTTCTTCAATTGATATCATCAATTTCTCTATGCTTTAAACTTTTTGAATTGGTATCAATCTTTGTTATTAGGATTGAATTTCAACAATTGAAATTATCAGACTAATTTTTTTAAATGGTATCATGTATGAAATTATCTTTGTTTAGGTATAATTTTTTTTTTGGATTTTTATTTGATTTCATGTTTTGATTCTTCAACTATTAGACTTTGTGCATAATGATAGGGAGAGAAAATTTGTTTCCAAAAGTTGAATTCATCCATGGATTTATTTTTCAATAGGTATATATATTTTTTCTTGGATGGTTCTCTTAAGTTCTTGGATTCTCTCTTAGTTGCTAGTTGATAAATTTATAGGAGGAGAAATTTATGAATTTGTTCTAATATTGCTCTAAGGGGGAGAGCAAATATTTTAAATGTGTGATATATCTCCTTTTTAAGTGGTTGTTGTGATTAACTTAAGGGAAGAGATATTTGAATTGATTTTGATATTACATATTAGTATCTCTCTTTGCATTTTCTCTTTGAACTTACCATTGGTATCATAATTGGCAAAAATGATTCGATTTTAACTTTGGATTTACAATTGATATAATTACTTGAAAAACTTATTTTGCTTCAAATTGTGAATTATCAATTGGTATCCTTTGTTAATTTCTTAATTCTTAAATTGGTATCACTTGTTAGAATGTGAGCATGTGTTTACAATTCTTGAACTTAAATGGATTCTAATTCCTACATTTAGTATCTAATTCTTGAATCCCATATTTTTTTGTATATATATTATTTGGACTTTAATACTTATTCCCTCAAATGAGTTTAGGCTTAATGAGCAAAAAGAGGGAGAAAATTGTGTGGTTATTTTCAAATTGGTATCTCTATTTATAACCACAACTTGAATTTGCTTGCTAGCCTTATTCCCTCAAATGTGTATGTATGCTTAATGATGAAGAGGGATGGTATTTTTATTGAATTGCGATTGTGCTTATTTATAATTGGTATCATTCTTTTAACCACAAATTGAAATTGAATGTATATTTCCCTCCATGGTTTGCTTCTTGGATAGATTTCTTAATTGAGGGGGAGATTTTGTCTTGAAGAATATTTTTGAATGTTAGACATCTTTGTGATTGTGGTTCTTTACAATTTGATATATCTTTTTAACCACAATTTAGAATTGAATGTTAATGCTTGATTCTCATCCTTGTTTGATATGTGGATAGATTCTTTGATTAAGGGGGAGAAATTTGTTTTTGGTAGAATTAATTGTTGAAACTATTGTTGAGATTGTCTTTGGATTTTAATACATATTCCCTAAATTTATTCATGTTGTTAATGTTTAAGGGGGAGAATTTCTTCGATGAATATTTTGATAATCTTATTTAGATAATATTTCTTCATTGTGTTTGGACTTCCCTCCCCTAGGAAATCTTTTTGATTATGACAAAAAGGGGGAGAATGATGTATAAGTTGTATACATATTTTAGGGGAAGTTGAATATCATGTAATAGCATGTTGCATGGATTTTATTGCTTGATAAATTGCATAACTAAATTAGAGAAATCAAATATGCAATATTTATATGCAAATGCTTAGTTTTAGGATAGACAACTTCTTAGATTTTGTCATCATCAAAAGGGGGGAGATTGTTAGCTTTTTTGTTAGGTTAAGTTGTATTTTGATGAAGACTAAATGTTGATTAATTTAATAAATCTATAAGTTGTATTTTGTGTTATATTTTATATGTTCTGAATATTATTCTTATCGTTATTATCATAATATTTATATCCGTGTATATTGGAAATACCCTCAAAATGGGTATTATTAATGTTCTAACATGTTTATTTGAGTCCATGTAGTGTTGGATATCTTTTAGGGACTCAATATAGTTCAAGGGCATATTTGGAGTGAAGTGGGGATGAGTCTGCGGAAGCCATTTTGCGTCCCCAAACTAAACTGTGTAGATGCGGATGAAGCGGATGCAGCGGACCCAAATATTGGCGTCCGATTTGAATCTGTCATTTTCTGGGTGTTTTGCGGATGCAGCGGATGACAGATGCGGATGCAGCAGATGCGTCCTAAACTGGTGAACAGTGACTTGCGGATGCAGCGGATGACAGATGCGGATGCAAATCTGCGTCATAAACTGGGTGAACAGTGACTTGCGGATGCAAAAACTGTGACTTGCGGATGCAGCAGACGCGAAATTCGGCCTCCTAAACTCCAAATTTCTGCACAGCGGCTATATTTTCAACGGGCATTTTTCCAATGGTCACATGCGGACGATGCGGACGAGCTGAGGACGTCCGAAAGTGGAATGTCTATAAATACAACTTCACTCCAAGCTCTCCACAACGAACTGGGAATCGTGGCGAAGCCCTACCGAATTTTATACACGATTCAATCACTGTGAGCTTTCAATATTGTTGTACATCCAATTCTCCCCAACCCATAAACTTGCGAGTTATATTTGAGAGAATTCGGATTTGCTAGATTTGAGCTTTATTTTCTAATTTTATTAGATTGTGCTTGATTGTAAAGGGTTATTCCCTAAGAATTCATCACACGAGGGTGATAACCCGAAATACTCATAGGCTAGATTGAACGCCCATAAGTTCAATCATTGGGTGACGCCCCGCAATAGTCAAATTAAGAGTGACGACTCGTAAGAGTCAAAGGTTGACGACCTAAGAATTAGTCAAGGGTGACGCCCCATTTAATAGTCAATTTGTAAATGGTTTTATTGGCACTCGTAAGCCAATTATTTATTATATCTCCAAGTGAAACTTGGAGCGCGGACGTAGGCGAGTTTGGCGAACCGCGTGAACAAATATTGTGTGCATTTATCTAACCCTTACTCTTTAATTTACGTATTTAATGTGATTGCATATTTAATCGTATTTGATAAATCACTTAGGGATTTAGAGAATTTAAATATCGCACGAAATTATTAGAAACGCTATATTGAACCCCCCCCCCCAAAGAAGCTAACTCTACTTAGCCAAAATTTGCACTTAGAAAACTTAGCATACAATTCGTACTCTAATCGCTCCATTCAACTTTTCATACATTTACATGGTATTAATCCTACAAAATACCGTCCCGCAATACAATATATTTATTTCACAAAATTCATTTCATTATATAAACGGGAGAAAATTATCAGGGTATTACACATGTCCTTTGGTTTCGAGCCCCAGAAGTTGAAATGGAGATGAGACGGTGATGACGTGTCCTAGGGTTTCGAGCCCCAGAAACTGGCAAGGGTTTAGTCACACGGATTAGAATTTTATTAGTTGCTGAGTTTTACTGATCCTAGTATCGTTCCATTTGATGGGAGGCGTGACGGCTCATAGCTTTGCTTGTCGGCAACCCTCGTCAATTTGGAACTTATAGATATTATAGTTGAGAAGCAATCCATCGCTGACAACTTTATCTATTTATTTGATCATATGGGTTGTGTCGTTGCAGAACTTTAGCTCGCCGACAACTTAGGTAATGCACTGGATCTGTGATGACCCTGTTTTTCATAAGCTTTTAAAAATGCTTGAAATTTAAAACTTTTGTAAGGCAATTAAAATCTTTCGTAATCAGAGTGCTAAAACCGAATCGTCAAAATCCATTCATTACATTCGTTATGAAAACCGTTTGTCAAAACATAGCAGAAGCAATAATAATTTTTTTAAAACATAGCAGAAGCGAAAACATTCTAATTAAAACATGCTAAGTAAATCGTTACATTTTACAAATTACTTTACTCGTCTTTAGCCTGACTAGCCACAAGCTCTGCCTGTGTAAACTTTTCATCGATTGCTTTGTATTTTGTTCATCGCTCTTCTCATCATACATGTATATCTATACCACAAGTAAACTATAAGCCCAAAAGGCTTAGTAAGAAATGGGAATATGCAATATGATCATGCCTCTCTTAGTTTACTTGGAATGGATCCGCCCCAAACCAATTTTTCTTTATGTTCATTCATTCATTCATAACTCGTATTTCGAGCTAGAAGTTGAAGGAACATGTATGTGATGGAATAGTTTGATCGGCTTCTAAACTTATGTGGGCTAGATCCAAACTACTCACCCGCCCTTCAACTTCCCATTGCATCATTCATTCATTTCATTTTTCTCACTCATGCATGTGAGTGCCACCCTTAATGGCACTCCCTACTTGTTTCTATTATCATGATGCATGTTGACATAAGCCAACAGAATAATGAATTAAGACGAACAACGAATATAGGAGGCAATAAGTGGAAAGCATAAAACAATCAAAGATAAGCACGGAGAATAATAGAGAGCAACGTACAACATGCTTAATTCTACTAAATTTAACAATTGAAATATAGTAGGATGATTAAACTATTAACATGCAAATTATCTAAGTGAATTAAACATGCTTAACATAAGAATTATGGGAACGAACTTAATAGTCAATTCATGGAAGTATTCTTAACAATCAACTATTTAACGTACTAATTAAATGACTAAAAGAAACATGCTACAATCGATTTACAACTAATTATGTGTTGATTAATGTAACTAATCATGCCCGGGTTACTTAAAGGAGTGAATTGAGAATTTACATACTAATTGATTGATTATGCTTTTATTGAAATCGATTAACATGCTACTATTCAATCATTTAACTAGTTTAATTTATACATGATAATATCCTACTAAATTAAACATGATTGATTTATTTAGACATACTGAACATGTACAATGAGTAAGGTAATAGATTGTATAGAAAACTACAGCATGTGAACACAAAATAAACAGTACCAAATTCTTCTTTCATTCATAAATATGCGTACATACAGTGTCGTTTTCATTTTATCATTTCATTCTACAGTTTAATGTCATCAATTATCATTTAATCATCACAAGTCTATTCAAGTAAATATCAACAGTAAGAAAGAGATTTATAATTCCTAACCAGTACCAAGAAATAACAATCTTATAAACTAAATAAACTATCTTGACAATAATAAGAGAACATCATTTTTACTAGAGTTGAACCACTTAGTTTATTATTATCAAAATAGTTCAGTCAACTACACATGTTCAATCCACCAAGTAACTTTACAGATTTTTGACCAAATCATTTGTACACATCCAAATTAAAGAAGGAAATTTCCTAGCTATCACCGTGATATCTAAACTACTGTAGAATGAATAATTTACAGCTAACAATACAAGATCACTATTAACAAAATCATTAGAAAACTATTGACCATTTATTCATACATCTCCTCCACTTAGGCGTTTTCAGTTCATCAGTTTGATTCATCCAAGCTCACATTAGAGATTTTCATTCAAAGGTATACGTTCATCACTTATCTATTGACATGAGCATTTCATTGTAGTAATTGTAATAAGGAAATCCAAAGAGAATATCAACAAGGAAATCAATCCGACACACACACACTACTTGTGGGTAGGGCTTTGACAGTCAAGACTCTACCCAATCCTTACCTAAACTGAAGAAAACCAATAGGGACAGCAATGACAGAAATCTGGAAATCCCACCGCCTATAGAGAGTACACGATCATCCACTTCCCTTTTCTCCCTTTCACTCTCTCTCTCGCTCTCTCGCTGGAAGGACCAACTGAAGGAAATGAAGTCTCACCCTCTCGAAGGAATCTCCAATAGCGTTTAAAAGGATGAGGGTTACCTGTGGAAGTAAACGGACACCAATCAAAAAAGAGGGATGAGCGAAAATGGGGCGACGTGATCCAATTGAGGGAGAATTCATATCTCTAGAGCTGATTTCGTGGTTGCCATCCCAAGTTTCAATCCCAAAATTTCGTTGTGTCGAATCGCAACCGGACCCAGCTGCTCGACCCGATCCTTCAGCTTCAACCGACGACCCAAAAACCAACCCTGCTCTTCGATGCATCAGCCGCAATCGCAGCCCGTTGCGCCAATCCACGTTGTCGCTGTGCGCCACCGAACGCCCAAATTGGCAGCAGCACATCGACGCCTATACCATCCCGACCAGACCCATGACCCGACACCAAAGCGTCGCTCCAACCCGCAAGATCCACCGGCGCAACCTACCTAGAGTCGCCTCGCGATGTTGCCAGCACCGTCACCGTCCACTTCATCGTCCCTCACTGTCTCCATCACAGCTCTCCTTCTCCGATTCTTCTCTCGTCAGATTCTCTCTCTCTCTCTCTCTCTCTTCCCGATTTTTCTCTTCAAAACTAAGGAAAGAATTTGCCTCTTCTTCACTTGATGTCCAGACCGGACCGGCAACCACACCACTGAACCGGTTCTGTTGTTGAACCGGTTCTTACCTCCAAATTTCAATAATTCAAATCATTAAATCTCTTTGATAATCCCAATTAGTCCATTATATCTAATTAAATTTTCTCTTTAATAATTTAATTAAATCTTCCATTTAATTAAATTATTCTCAACCCAAATTTCAAATTCTCGACTTAATCCAAATATCGTCAAAGATTATTAGAGGTCCAATTTAAATTTCTTAATTCTATTTTCCTAAATTGATTTCTATCAATTAAACCTTCAATAAATTCTCTTAAATTATAATCGAACTGTTACATCATTGATAATACCCCAATAATTATCCAATTAATCCAAAATCCCCAAATTATACTCTAATTATATTTATTAAATTCCGATAAAAATTCAGGGTGTTACAGGATCTCCAGATCACCGTCATTTGTATTTGTTCTGCCTCATGAGGTGCTATCATCGATGGATGACTGCCTTTTCTCAGATGAGTGCCGGATGGGTCTATGAGTGACCATCCTGTTTCACTGATAACGTTTTCGAATCGAAAAACAATGTTGACATATTTTTTAGGTGTAGCTATCTATGTATACAACATATTTTCTATAAAAGCCTCATCGACGCCCTTGAGCCTATTTTATAAAATGATAAAAAAATTTCAGATTAAAACCCATGTACGATAAAAGAGAAGTTTAACACTATTTTTTAAAAAGAGAGAAAGACCAGTATTAACATGAATTGCATCTAGTCCAGATATACCTTACTGAGTTAATCATTAGCCCCAAACGACCCCCTCCCATTCTAGGTAAAGGCAAAACCAACAAGAGGAGTTGAAGCTCGAGATATCCCTCTCCTTATTTTGAGTGTTTTATACTTAATTCCTGGTGAGGATAAATTCTCTAGTTTGTATAACTTAATATTTTGTTGGTTTGGATTTGTCACACAGTATTTTGAATTGTTTGCTTTTAATTTAAGTATCGTTATTTTCTCGTTATCACTATATAGACCTAGACCCATACCTTATGGGCCAAGCTAATATTAAAATGTCTTTCGCTAAAAGTTACGCCTTGGATTGGGTGATCGGGTTCTCTAAGGAAATCAGGTCACCTGACTTGATGATTATGTTAGGCCCACCTCTGGGTCGTGACATCCCTGATGACGGTTGCAACACCAATGGGTTTTGATCTTTCTTGAATCCAATCTCATTTCATGGTCATCATCAAAGCAAAAGTTAGTTTCTTGCTCAAGCACAGAAGTTGAGTATCAAAGTATTGCCAATGGTGTAGCCGAGGTCCATCCTGTCTAAATTACGTATACAGTGCCCATCACCCGCTCATGTTCTGTGCGATAATGTCAGTGCTACTTACTTGGCATCTAATTCTATTCTTCACTCCAAATCTAAGCATGTTGAATTAGATTTTCACTTTGTGCAGGAAAAACGTCATCAAATCGGCTCTCAATATCTTTCATTCCATCATCGTCGTAGCTTGCAGAAGGCCTTACCAAACCACTACAACCAACAACATTCGTGGAATCTCATTCCAAACTGTGTCGTCCCTTCTTGCGCTTGAGGAGGGATGCCAAGTCAAGCATTCCTCTCTCACCATTGGTTCGGAATTATGCATCCATAAGATTTTCTCTCTTGTTTGTGACATTTCCCTGTACATAATAAATAGAATAGCACACTATAAATACACATGATGTAAGACAAATTCAAGAAATAGAAAAATATATGTTTTCCCTCCTTTGTCAAAAGCTAACTGTGTTCCACAATTTTCTGAATTATTTAATTCAGAGATGAGTTCCTTACATTAGTTTTGGTATACAATTTAACAGAAAGTTAGAACTAACATTAAGTTGGAAAGTGATGAGAGTAGTAGGACTGTTGTTTAGTTTTCCCACACTACTTTCCAAACAAATGAAGAACATCCTTGAAACTTTATCTAGACTGTTTGCTATGAGACGGTCTAGACTACTGAGGCTATCCTTAAAATCACATTCCCACCAAAGGTACTTAGATGATGGCATATCCAGTTCTATTGGACCTAAAGAATCTGCAACATGGATGGAATTACTGAGTTTAACTAAAACTGTATTCAAAATCTCCAAATACATTAAACACATTGTAAAACTAGCGTGTTAGAGTTCCATTTAGCCATAACAAGTGTTCCTTCATAAACAAAACTTGCAATCGTGCCAGTTCTAACTTGAGCAACATTTTCCAGTCCATCTCGCAACTTCACCTCGGCTCCCATCTGAGCAACTCCTTTTGATTTTGTAATGTCCGGTTTCCTCTGCAATTGAAATCTGAAACTGAACTGCTAAAGAGAAAGTTACCAAGGAACTGCTGAAGAAGATGACCACGCAGGGGGATTCGCTTCGTTCTGGCTGTTCTAGTTCACCGACGGAGAACATGACCGTGCTGCTCTGGTTACTTGGCAGGGAGGGGACATAGACACTTGATTAGCAAGTGCAATATTGTCAAAAATCACCTCATCACCTTTATAATAAAACTTTTGATTCATAAAGAATAATAACTTTACTAACAACATCCACTCTTATATTAATCATTTAAAATACAAATTGTTGTCCAATTGAATTACTAGCACCAACTGCAACATAGTGAACTTCATAAACAAACGACACGTCGTCCTCCATTTAGAACCTACCAAACAACTGAATTTCCTTGGCCAACCTTCTGGGTGTATGGTCTCTTTTGGAAAAAGATTGACATTCCTTCGAGCATTCTTTACCAACGGAGATTGTCTAAACAAATTCCATTCTTTTCCGAGCTATGTTCTTCAAAAAAAACACCGAACATATAACCCAAACGACGCCGTATCAGGAAGTACTTGGACAACCGAAACTCCTACGCCAATCCAACATAATAGTAGCAGCACCATAATGAGCTAACGCACCCATAACCACAAGGACATGAAACAGCTGATGGCTATGTCCGGCCAAGTCAAACCATCCCGGCTTAAACCTCTCAGGGATCCGACTGACGTAAAACCCAGTTCCGGAAATATAGAAAACCGCCATTGCAGCTTCATAACCTAACGTCAAATTACGTATGGGGTTGTTCCAGTTGACAACTATCGAATGTACAGCCGGGATGACTCCGAACATCCCCATCGACAAGAACAACATGGCTCGGAAACTCCGACATTTTCCACCCGAGAGAGCCGGCGAGAAAAGTGTTACGATAGTGAAAACGCCCATGGAGGTTATTCCGGCCAGGTAGATGATTTGCCAGTGAGGTTCACACTGGAAGATGTAGTAGATTGGAGGGAAGAAGGAGGCGATGATCATGGTGGTTATTCCGGCGTAGTCGATCTTGAGAAGAAGAGTATTTAAATGGTGCGAATGGCAAGAGAAGAGGTGGCAGGTGGAGCTTGAGAAAAGGCATAATAATGAACCAGCTAGGAAGACGAAGAACGGCCATTGCACTGTTCCTGATTCAAACGGTGTCGTTTTATCCTGTTGCAGAGCTGTTTGATTCATATGGTCAACTAGTATGGTTGTCCCCTGAAGAAAAAATGGTAATTATCATCAAGTTAATGGCATTTAATTAAAATTAAGTCATCATATCCGACATGACCTTTTAAAAAAAGCATATAATAAAAGTTTATTAACTAATGATTAAAGATTTGATTTTGTTAGAAAATCACCTCAAAGAAGTGCTTCAAATTATGACCGACATTTTTCTGGGTTGGAACAAGGATTGATCTGCAAAATTGCAAAAATAAACCCACACAATCGTCATTTTTCAGTTGGTTAAAGTCGTCCCATCAATCACTTAAACATTTTAAGTACGAAGTGCACAATAAAGATGATAAAGAATTGTGATGGGACGTGACATTATTTTTAATGACAGCTTACTACTCTCTGTAATTTCATTATTTTAGAATTTTATTATATTAAAATAGGCAGTGGGTCTGGATTGAAGATGAGACAAGATCATGGGTAGGAGGAAGACCAACCTGGTGAGTTGTTGGAAAAGATGCTCAGCCTGAGGAACATGGACAAGATTTCCCACGCACAGACCCAAGAACAACACAAATCCAATCAAATGCCTGCAAAAAAATTACACAACTACTATGAAAAAGTTGAAGGAGGCGAATGAAGAATGAAGAAAAAATGGAGGGTTTATTAAAACACACGTCCAAACGTTGAGGGTTTCGTTGTGCCAACGGAAGAGACTGAGAAGAGCTTGCTTGAGCGGCCAGTTAGCTCTGTAATAGTTGAGGATAAACTCGTTGTCTTTCATATAATCAGGCAACTCCATGAAGGAAACCAATAGGTATTTCTTCACCTTCTTCCTGCTTCCATTGATCTCCTCCAGTTTTCCCTTTTCCTCGCTGTTCTTGCAGAATTTCTGGGTCTGAAACTCAATCTTCCCCTCCATTTTTCTATCTTCTTTTCTTCTCCTCGCTGTTGCTCCTCTGAAACTCATCCTGGCAGTTGATATTTATCCTACGCCATAAATTTTGGAGAAGACGAAGAAGGCAAACGGACCAACTCCCTCTCTCACATTCAAACTACGTGGGTTATTCAATGCAGTCAGGCTGATCCACAACTACACCAACTGCTACATTTAAAGACTTCATCTTTCTTTCCGCTGCTTCTTTTAAGTTCCATAAATGGCATATGAAACAACGTACTATACCATTTTTTCTAAATATTTTTAAGTATTTCTGTATCACACAGTTGCTTACCAAGTTTACGTGACAGACAAATTTAGTGTTGTTCACTAGGGGTAGTGTAACTCGTTCATGCAAGAGATATTCAAAAAAAGAAAGAAAGGTAAATCAGTTGCCACTCATTATATTCCTCATTAAATTCCTGTTGGAAGGCTAATGTGAATGGAAATTATGAGAGTGTCTTGTATGGGGAGAAACAGCTGTTGCCACATTAAATGGTTGAGGGTAGTTGCAATTTTAAGGAATCCATTAAATGGTTGGGAGGGTGAGCTATTCTTTATCTGTTTAGGGTTGGCAGAATTTAACACCCTTCCTGGTTGCTTCACACACAATAGATGTTGTATTATATTATAGGGAAAATGACAAATCAACTATCGTGGTTTTCGATCAATGACAAGTTAACCACTGTGATATATTTGCTAATAAGTTAACCACTAACGTATGAGAAATTGACAAATCCAACATCACACTCAAGTTAACCCAAGAAAAGAAAAAGCCTGGACGCCGCAAACAAGCGGCCTCCAGGCAAAGAAGCAAGCATGGACGCCGTTGGTTTGCGGCGTCCAGGCAAAGCTAAATTGCCTGGACGCCGCACCCCAGCGGCGTCTAGGCTTGAGGACCACCCCAATCATTTTTCCTTTTATAAAGGGAAAATAAAAGTTAGGGCTCATTCTCCTACCCCTACTCGACCCCCTGCTCTTCTTCTCCCTCCCAATCGGCTCTCCCACTCTCCCCCAATCGGCCACGAGTCCGATTACCTCACGGCGACGACCACACGAGGCCGACTACCGCACGGCGACGACCACCCGAGGCCGACTACCGCACGGCGACGACGAGCACGCGAGGCCGACCACCGAATGGTGACGAGCACGCAACGCCAACCACCGAACGGCGACCACCACGCGACGCCAACCACCGAACGGCGACCACCACGCGACGCCAACCACCGAACGGTCTCGGATCTCGCCTTTCTCTCGCCTTTCTTTGATAGATTGTTAGTATCCTGTGGTAGATCTGCACTGCGTCTATTTTTTGTGGTAATTTCCTTGTTATTTTGTTTGTTAGTTAAATTGAGTTTGTTAGTTATTTTTAGTTTTGTTAAAAACAAAATAGCAGTTTGGGTTTGTTTGCTAGAAAATGCAATTCTAATCAATAATGATACTAAGAAACTTGACACACTACTTCCAATTATGAAACTGCTTGTACCATTGGCTAAAGCTAAATTGTGTTTGTTGATTTATGAAACTGCATTCTGTCTATTTTTTGGTGGTTTGTTGATTTATGATGTTTTATTATTCAAAAATTTTTGTTTGATTGTATTTTTGATTATACTGCAGGTTGTTGGAAAATTACTCTCAACGATCAGCATGGAATCGCGGCCTAAGAAATTGAGGTCAAAGCATCGGCAGGCAACGGTGGAGGCCGTTGAACCCGTTCAAACTACGGAAGTGGAAGATGTCTAACCCGCGACAGCCGTGGAAGACGAAGAAAGTGCCGACCTTGAAGAAGAATTATTCTGGAACGGTAATTGCAAAACACGGTATTTAGAAGATATACTACATCGTAGAATTACTGTATCCAAAATAGTAGATTTGAACTCTTTCGCAGAAATGGGAATTGATCGTATGCTTCAAGCTGCTGGATTAGCCGGGTTGTGCAATTTGAGGGGCAGTTACTGCGAGAGAGTTATAAGATTGTTTTACACAAATTTGCGAATATCCACTAACCCATTAGAGGTGCGGACGTACGTTTTTGGAAGGGAGTTGAGTTTCACTTCCAACGATGTAAACATGATGCTTGGATGTGTACTGGATGAGCCAAGCAAGGAATATTATCATATGGCTCGGGAGCCACCATTTGTAAAACAAGGAGGTGGGTTAGCGGTGCTTAGATTGTTACACTAGGATCCTGAGGTTGTCGAGTACAGAAAGCCAACGGGAAAGGAGTTGAATGCCTTCGCCCGATTGATTCACTTGATCATGACGTACACCATTTTGCCTCGAAATGGGCATCGCGACCTTGTTACCAGCATGGATCTCTATATGCTGGAGAAGGTGTTTATGGGAAAAAAGGTGGACATTGGATATATAATCCTGAGCTACATGCAAGAGGTGCTCAATAAGTCGGCGAAGTCCCTGCCGTACAACTGGCTAATCCAGAGGATCGTTGAGCAATTTGGGGTCCCCATCCCGGAGAACGATCCAAGAATTGAAGAGTCGGTCAATGACATGTACAACAATTCATTATTGGACCAAATGAGTATCACCCAAATAGAAGGTGAATGGTTACGCAAGGGGAAGAAGGTAGCAGCACATCCATTGCCGCCTGGGCCTTCGCATTCAGTCCCTTCGCATTCAGTCCCTTCGGATGCACTGCCGCCTCCTCCTCAGTCATCTCACTTTAGTTCGATACCTGCTGAGATGCTCAACTGGATGAGCAAGATGGAGGAGCTCCATAATATGTCCATGACCCAAATGCAATTGATGGCCGACCAGATACAAATGCAACAAGGCCAAATACAAGAAGCGGCCAAGCTCACAGAAGAGAGGTGGGCTATCGCAGAAGAGAGGTGGGGTATAGAACAACAGTGGCATGTGCAAGCAGCGGAGTGGCATCGTGAGATGGTGGCAGCACTTAAGTAAGGGGAGAGGCGATCAACACATTCAGGAAGTGCGTCATCCTCCTCGGACGCACCAGATGTGACATTCTTATTGTAAGTTAATTTTGTTGAACGTGAATTCTAATTTTTACTTTATTTGTCTTTCATGTACTGACGTGTTGTTAATTTGCAGCGAACCTGTCGGAAGCCGCTTACAAACTCCTCCAGCCGTGCCTCTTAGGCCGCCGCCCCTTAAAATTTTGCGCCTGGTACGTCTTTCATTTCGGTATATATGTGTATTCATTCATGGTTACGCTGACCGTTTGTTGCACGCTCATGATTTGATGAGTAAGTTCCAAGACTATGTCCGGGCAAATACTTGAAAGAACATGGAGACATGCGCAATTCTTGTAGGAAAGCTGACCGACAATACGTACCTCGTCTATGAACTCATCTTCCCAGATCAGAAAGGAACGCCAGATACAGTGAGAGGCATTTTTTGGTTGTTAGTGTATAAGATTTTGTCTTAGTACTCATCCAAACTTATATGCAGTGCTATATGACGGCAGAAGCAGACACAGAAGTTTTCAATTATCAACAGCAACACGATCTACTCACACTTGGATGGATTCACATAAGTAATCGTGTCGTTTCTCCAGGTTGGAGATAATGTTTACTGAGATCATATAATGTGTTGTTTAAATTGCAGTCACACTCGAAACATGAGTGTTTTATGTCGTCCGTTGATCTGCACATGCAATTCGCTTACCAAACATTGTTGCCGGAATCAATCTCCATTATCACAGCTCTCACTGAAAAACAGCAGTATGTAGTTTTCCTAGTGTAAATTCTTAATTTTGCTTTCCACGTAATTGCTCGACACTTGTTCCCTTTGCATTACAGGCCATTCGGCGTCTTTCGGTGTATCCCTGAGGGGATGAGGGTGACATCAGAGTGCCACATTAAGGAACAATTCCACCTGCACGAACCTCCAACCTTTTAGTATGAGGGTCCGTTGTTCGCCCGAGCTGAGAAAGTAGCCTTTGACATGAACTTGTCGTTTCTGGTCACGGATTTGCGCCAGAAACAGCCCAGGAAGAAGAAGATTGCGTAGTTTAGTTGATTTTGTGTACTTGTACGTTAAAATGTATGTCAAGTTGTCAATGATATGTTGGGAGGTTAGGTGTAGTTTACATTTAGTGGATGAATGAGATGTTTGGATGATACTGGAATTCTTTAGGCTGTTTGTGCAGGATGTAACTATGTGGAGTCAAGAAACAAGGGACATTCTGTTCAAATTTTTAAAAAATTGGCAAGTCTATCAAACTCATTTTATTTTCAACAAAATAATTACATCAATGGCCTTTGACTGTCATGTACATTTGTTGCAAGCAAAAAGGGTTATATCACGGCAGGTTAAGGTCCACATCTGTATACGTAGGTGTGGGAGAACCTTCAGCATCAAACTCCTGCAGACCACATTACGAAGGAAATGAGCGTAGTTCAAATATCAATTAAAAGCATAATGCGATAATGCGCTGACCTGCGTCTCATGAACTCTATCGGGAGCTGTCTCAGGGACTCTGAAACCCATAAATGTGTCATCCGACCTTCCTCTGCCGCCTCTTCCTCTGGCTCTAGCCGCCCCTCTGTTGCCTCTGCCAGCCCCTGCATTGGATTCCCCTCCCCCTTCGCACGTGCAGGCGAAAATGTCTTCTGGTAAGCACTGTCCGGCTTGGAGCCTCATCCACATCCCGTATTCTACGTACGTGGGGCCTGCCTGGAAGCCTTTTATATGGCGGTGGGATAATTGGATCCAGATTCGTCACAGGATGCCACTAGATTGGGCCATTGAGGGGTTGGAGAAAGTGGGAGTACATCACCATGTATGTTTCCCGGTGATAGCACCAATGCACAAACTCCTCAGGAGATCTCCTCATGAAGTGAATGAACGGAATTGCATGGACACACGGGATGCCGGTCAACTCCCACCGGTTACAAGTACAAGTACACCTGTCCAAATCGACAGAGTACATGTCGGTATTGTTGCTGACCTCAAACTTGGCCGCTCCTGCAAATTGGGGACTCCAATTTCTACTGGCAAGTTGGACTTTGGTGAGCCGTTTGCTAATCATTGGACACAACAGATCGGTCGAGTGAGCCATTTTTTCATGTTTTTTCACGATCCTACCCATGATGCCCTTTCGAATGATCTCGAACATACTTAGAATTGGTTTGTCCCGGGCTGGTAGGATGCAGGCATTGAAGGACTCGCTAAGGTTGTTGAGGCTTATGTTGCACTTTGGGATGGAAGAGAAAGCATGTTTGGCCCAGCAGGTCACCTCTATTCCACGTAGATATTCATGGGCCACCGGGTCAAGGACAAATAACTTGGCCATCTCTTTCTCAAATTGCCCCACTGTTGTGGCTCTTGATGCAGACCACATTGCATCCTTTAACAACCTGCCTTTAAATTATTTTTGAAAATTGGCATACAGGTGTCGGATGCAAAACTGTTGGTCTGCTTGCCATGGCACCTCTCTCATAGCTGGCACTAGTCCCTGCAAACTTTCATAATATGAGACAGACATTGGAAAAAACATGCATAACATAAACACATAATTCAAAAGCAATGCACAACACCTTCTGTCGATCAGAAATAATTGTCCATCCATTGCCAGATGGAGTGTTTAGATCGTCTAGCAACAATTCTATAACCACCTCCATGAATCCCTATTTTCTACTTCTACCACTACTACAGCAATCGGATACATACCATCGTTCCCGTCGATGGTGATAGCAGTCAGCAGTTGGCCCAGAGTCACTCCCTTTAAGTGGCAGCCATGTAAACAAATAACAGGTCTACCACAGTTCAACACTACCCTCTTGCATGCATCCATGTACATGTACATCCTTTTAAATACACTCATATCAAGGTCAACACGCAGTGAAATTCTGGGATTCGACCTCCGAATCTCCTCAGCATAGGACCAAATGAGCTTGTATTGCTCATTGCCATCACCTTCGTTAATTTTCTTTGCCGCATTTCTTGCTCTTCTAGCAAGGCTGGGTGTGATGTTGACGTTGACGTCCTTCCTGACAGTCTCAATTATGGAAGATACGTCCCAATCGGCCTGACTTTTAAATCTGTGTAAGTAATGCGTTGCCACCCATTTGGCAGTGGCATGACAGCTTTCGATCTTTCGGGGGCAAGTGTGAACGTCGTTGTAGGACTTTATTTGAAACGTCATTTCACGTCCTATTTGTGACGCGTGCATCCTCCATATGCATCCTTCCTGGTAGACAGCCCTCAACCGACAAGCATCACTATGGGTGAATTTTATGCCGTACCCATTATTCAATGCATAATCAACAATTTCTTCTCTAATTTTCGTCAATGAACTGTATTTTTTGCCAAGGCCCATACAAACGTAGCTGCATTGTGCTTTTGCTTGGCGTATAGACCTACTCTGTGCCATGTTAATGTCTTCATCACTAGTGGATTGGCACACTGATCGGAGGTCCTCATTGTCCTCTTCATTTAGACCTGCAGATACATAATGCAACACAATTACAACTTCATTTCCAATTCCACGTACCTCGTTTTCATTCGCCAATAATATCTCTAAAGGGCCCACTACAGCTTCACAGTTAATATCGGCTTCTTCGACACTCCAAGCACTCCAATGCGCCATTTTCTTGAAAACAGATGCTTCAACTTTGCCAAAATACCTTTCTCTTCTCGCTTCAGTTCTCACAAATCACTAGGTTTAGGGTATGTTTCAGATTCGGGAAGGGAGAGTCGAGACTGAGAGCCCTAATTTTCATTTTCCCTTTTCATAAAGGGAAAATGATTGGGTGGGTGGGTCCTGGACACCGCAAACATGCGGCGTCCAGGCTTGTCGCTGGACACCGCAAGTGTCGTTTTCATTCTGCTTTTAAATCTGTTTTGTCGCTGAACTGCGATGATTTGGATGAGTGCAGACGAAATATTCGCATCCGCATTCGTCCGCAAGACCAATTTTCACAAGAAAAATCTAAGGCTTCGGACGGGAGTTGGCGTCCCCGTCCTGTCTGTACCGTCCACAAGACCAATTTTCACAGGCAAAATCTGAGGCTTTAGACGGGAGTTGGCGTCCCCGTCCTGTCCGTACCGTCCGCAATGAGGGTTCAAACGCCATATGGCATCCGCCATTACCGTCTACCGTCGTCCTAATTGTCCCTAAAATAGGACAAAGGCAAAGTAAACGATGCTCGACTCGTCCGCTGTCGTCCGAAAGTCTCCATAGTTGGACAGATTCGATGCGGACACAGCATTCGTCATCCACACGGTCCAGGACATCGTGCGAAAGTCCCTTGCACAGTGAATTCAGGACGCGAAGCCGCGTCCTGAGTTCATCCTAAGCCTAGTGCTGACGTGGCCAAGCACTTGCGGACAACACTTCTTCATCCACAAGTCGTCCGCATCGTCCGAAACTCTATAATTCCTACTTCTCTCTATCTTTTCACACTTGACTTTTACCCTACAATATTTCCCCCCATAAATACACGTCACAAAATGGCACGTATAAGTACGCGATGTAATATCCTCTTAATTCTGATACTTCGATTAGGTCACGTATATGGGAAAAACGTAACGGGATCACTCCTAGTCTTGACGCTCCGAACGCCCTTGGTAATACCCCGATGATTATCCAACATAAAAATATCGGGGTGTTTCGTATCGCATCCAGACGAAGTTAAAGTGTTAGTAATTGTTGCTCACCAATGGTGCCTAAGAGTGATAAGGAATTCATTAACTAGCCATTGGAAGTGGAGTGCATGTCGACAGTCTTGGCACCTGATGTTTGTGCATTTGCAAATGAAGCTGCTATAGTAGTGCATTCCATCTTGGCAACTCTAGATGAGAAGGAGCTCTGTTCATTGTGAAAATCTAGTGACGAAGACATGGGCAATAGTAGGCCTCAACGACTACCACAAGCAGAATATTCTTTTGCTAGTATGTGTCTGGGCAAGAAGTATAGTTCTTTAAACCAAGGTAACGAAGAATATGTGGATCGTGTGTTGAAGAATGGGTATAAGAATTCACGCATAGTGACTCTCGTTGGTTGAGGACCGCCTGCCAAGAAGGATGTAACGACTCGGTTTTTCTTATATTTGAAAACATATAAAATTTCAAACTTGTTCTTTTCTTTTGTGAAACAGTAGAAGAATTTTCATTATTAAAAACCTTTTTTTTAAATACGAAAAATAGAAATCTTTTTGGAAAATATTTTATAAAGCACAACAGAAAACTAAATAAATAAAACAAAGCATTTTAAAATACAATAAATAATTTTTTTTTCAATTTAAATACATTTACAAAACCTTTACAAGTCATTTCTTTTGCATTCATTAGCCTAGCCAACCACAAGATCCGCTCGTGCAAATCATTCATCAACTGTCCTTGACCTGTTCTTCTGTTTCTTGTACATACCTACATCACATGATAAAACAATAAGTCTAACGCTCAACAAGAAATAGAATAAAATGCAATGTTCATGCTTAATGTGTACTTATGCAATCTGTCTTAGAGAAGAACCTATCTCCTCCTTTACATTTCGTTATAGAGAAATGATACATCATATGGTCATGTGGCTTAACCATCACTCCTACGAGGAGATACATCCATTAGGGGTGTCACCACCATGACCGTCACCAATCTCCTATGTTGTGCAAGCGAGGGCGATCTCTAGTACAAGAGAAAGGATACATCCTATGGTCCCTGTGGCTTAACTGTTACTCTCTCCCTATGTGGGAGGAGATATATCCATTAGGGGTGTCACCACTGATGAACCGTCACCTTTTCTCCCAAACCCCCCAAACACTTATTTACATTTATTCATTCATTAATCATGCCATGCATACAAAGTCCTAATCATGATGCATGTATATCATGTCATGTCATGTTCAATTCACATTAATATACTGAATATACAAAAAGAAACATAGCATTATAACAATGAGATAATAGCATGGCTCAAGCTAAAGTAACTATTTCTTACCCTATAATATTTTCTCTAAGAATTATTGAAAACAAGGCAGAGTTCCATGTACAAGAACATTATATAAATTCATAGAACAACACTTTACAGAACAATAATGACAGTAGCTAATATCGTCTAACAGCATAACAACATTTCACAGCAACTAATCAACTTCATACATGACCCGATTTCTCAATTCAACAGCAGCAGATTAATATTTCAAGTAATTCCTTATTATCTAACACCTCACGGTTAACAACAACCATAACATTTTCCAAGCTATCCATCAGACTATAATCAATAAAGGCTAAAATAATAGCACAACAATTCACAACAAGAGGTAGCAAAGTAGAATATTTCATGACAACATTTAATCAAACAAAGTTCTGTGATGTAGGCTTCCATTGGCCACACATCCTATTTCTTACCTTATAACATTTTCTCCATGAATTATAGAAAGGAAGACAAAACAATTCATTTTGCATCCTTACAGAGAACAATCTTCCCGTTTCTTTTATTCAATTATCATGACAGTATTTGATTTCTTTTACTCACAGTATACTAACAATTTACATGGAGTAACCAAGTAGTAATCGATCATCAAACAAGGTAGAAATCAACATAGCAGGAAGGAATCAAAACAACAATCAATTCCAAACAAAATCTCGTGATGTAGGGCCTCCACTAGCCAACTACACCCTATTTCTTACCACACTTGATGATTTCTTATAGCCGTACGCTTTCCTTCACACCAAAAGCAGCAACTTTCTTTCTCTTCTTCACGTTCTATGTGTCTTTCTCCCTATCTCCCTCGCTCTTTCTTTTCTCGATAAGGAAATTCAAAAACGTCTTCCTCTTTTACTTCTGTCTTTGTTTTAATAAGGAGAGAAATCTCCTTGAGACGTTTCAGCATCCATAACATACTCTAACAACTCCTAGGTAGCACCACATCCAAATACCACATACACTAGCTTACGTTTAAAGAGGATTATAAAATCAAATTGTGGTAACTCTTGCAGATGGAAAGCGAAAACACTAGCTGAAAGGGAGCAGATTCCTTTTTGAAAGATTTCATCACCGCAACAATTTGCTGCTCCTAGAAATTAAATGTGAAATTCGCTATAAAGGACGTTTGATTTCCATAAGGGACGCCCAATTTTATTCAAAGAGTTCACTGTAATATATTCTACATGCAATTTGCTATGAAAGACGTTCGTTTTCTAGAAGGGATGTCCCTCATCTCGAATCTTATGGTCCTATTTTGTTCGCTTCCTCATCCGACGATCATAAAATACGTCCATTTTCCTTTTATTTCCATGTGGCTTACATGTGGCCCCATCCTTGATTCTGCGACAATTGTCTCCCTTGCTAATCTAACGGTCCATAGTTCATTCGATATTTCTTAGGCCTCATCAATGGTCTACAATTCATTCGATATTTTTCCTACGAGACATCCGTTAATTTTCTCGCCATGAGGGACATCCATTCCTCAATATAGGACATCCATTCTTTAATAAGCCTTTTCTCCCTTTGTTCAAAATGTCATTGTCCCACTTAAATCTTAACGTCATTCTCGTTACTTCTATTTTGGATGTTCTTTGTCCATTAAGGACGTCCCTCGCATCAAAGCGATGCAGCTTTCTACTAAAACTTAACAAACGACGTCACCTGCTTTCCATCTTCAATATCAGACATCCATTTCCCCCTAAGGGACGTCCATCATAACCCAAACGACACATTTCCTCTCCCTTTCATTTATTCTATTAGTTTTTATTTTAATTCCATTTCATTTTTAATTTATTCCCCATAAATCCTTAACCAATTTCTTAACAATTTGTAACTTTCTTCCTCAATAATCTTCACAAATTAACATTTTCTCTAAAATCCATTAATAAGTTACGTTTTACATTTTAACAGAAATTCACACTTAGCAACTTCTAATAATTTCATTAAATAAATCTTCAATAATTATCACTAATTATTCCAACCAATTTTTGAGGTATTACAAAGGATACACTGGGTAGATACATGCTTAAAAAATATAAGGTGAAATGATGTTTCAAATAAAGAGTTATAATGTTGTTCACACTTTCTCAAGAAAGATGGAGAGCCATCATGCTTCTACCAAATGGGTGGCATTGCATTACTTAGACAGATTCAAAAGTCAAGTCGACTAGGACATTCCTTCCGTAATTGAGACAATCATGAAGGATTTTAATGTGAACATTACACCCAGGCTTGCTGGAAGGGCCAGAAATGCAACCCAAAAACTGAATGAAGGGGATGACAATGAGCAATACAAACTCATATAGTCGTATGACCAGGAGATTCAGAGGTCTAATTGTAACACCCCTTTTTTTAAACCTTGATTTTATAGGAAATTCTTGTAATATATTTTTCTTCCTTTTTTTATTCTTATTAAAAAGTCACCATTTAAAATTAAACCATACATTTCAAAAATCAATACAACGAAAGACTTTATCTGTAAGGTCCAGGGTATTTAATTTCGTATAATTATTGAATTAAGTGAAAATGTGAGATATTGATGTTTTTATAAAGTATTGGAATTTAGATATATATATATCTAAAGATTTAAAGAAATTAAGGAAAATTAGACGAATTCGATGGATGAAACAAGTGGTCAATCATGGCGGTCGATCATATCCTAGGAGATCGACCAACATGATCAGCCGGTGACAATGAAAGCAGAAATCGACGGAGGTCGATCACCCTTCAGCTAAAATGATCAACCGCCATTAATTATCAACTTCTGGAGGCGATATTCAATCACTAGAAACGCAGAACGTTCGACTTTTGACATTCCAGATGATACCCAATGCTTCTTTCTCTACTTCTCATCTTCAAGGAGTGACTAAAGAGTCATTAGAATGTATTATAAATAAGACGTGAAGTCAGGAGTTTTTCCTTCTAGAAAAACTAGAGTGAGAGAGAGATCACCTCTGTGAGTTACTCTGAGAGTGCTATCGATGGGAAAAGGTCGCTACTAAAGGAAAACGGAAGCTGTACAAGGTAAGGAATATCGCATGTGGTTTGTCTGTACGGACCTACATCGCAGGAGTAGGATTGTTTACTAAATATGTTGTCGTTCACTCTCTGTAAGTTTCTATTTCTATATGGTTTGTTGATTTTCTCTGAGAATTATTGATAGTTCTCTACTCATGTTGTTCCCTGTATTTAGTTTAAAGATAATATTGATGAAATTAATCTAACCTGTCGATGAAGAAGAAATGAGTTGCATGTTTCTTTATTCCCCGCCATTAAACTGCTATTGTTATGCAAGTATAATTACTGAAATGTGCTTCAAATGATTTCCTATTAATAAACCTATCTATTCTTAAGGCACTAACCTGTTGTAATGAGTTCTTTGTGGACTCTTGCTTCTGTGAGAATATTTTCCTGATTAATAAGTTGGTTTTCTTCAACATGAATTTCCATGAAGAGTAGGACTACTGTGATATGTTTTGTAAATAAAGTTACAACATGTTTTCTTTTATAGTATGTCGTATGTCTTTAATGCATAGTGAGTTTAATTGTTGACTTCACTGTTAGATAAATATACATAAATTAGGAAGTTGACTAGTTGAAAATAGAACTGTAAATATATGTTGGAAATGATGTGTGAAAAATAAAGGAATAAGTATGTTGTACTTTTTGTTAGGGTAAGTGGTATAATTGAATGCATGGTTAGTGTTAAATTGTAGCCAAAGCATGATTGTATTCATTGTTTGTTAGTTGTTTGCGATATTGTCTGCGATATATGAATTATTGTGTGTGACATTCATGTAGAAATATTAGTAGGATTGCACGTAATACATTGCATGGGCTAATAATGAAGATAATAATGGGGTTTTCTATGTGGGTTTGGAGACTTAAAAGGTTGCTCACACGTAGAAAACTACTCATTTGAGTTAGTTCGGAGACTGAAGAGGTTGCTCTTACTCAATGGGTGGTGAGTTCAGAAATTGAAAAGGTTGCTCTCATCTAAATGGTAATAAATGTAAATGTAAGTGGGCTTGTTTTTATTGAGTTCATAGACTAAAGAGGTTGCTCTCACGTAAAAACGAATCCAAGTGGTGAGTTCAGAGACTGAAGAGATTGCTCTCACCCAGCTTATGAATCTATTGGACTTATGCATATAGAATTGTTATCGAAGTTACAGTTGAAATTCATTTTATATTTCTTACTGGGCAATAAACTCATTATTCCTCCTGTGATGTAGGTATGAATTGTGAGCTGATTGAGGTGAACATTGGAGAAGTGTGATGTGATGCAAGCTTGTGTTACCATGCACGAAACGATCTCGGGAATTATAGCTCTAATGAATAAAAGTTATTTTAAATGTATAAGACATTTTTATGGATTTTAAGTATTTTATTTATATTATTTCTGTAAGACAATTAAATGTTTTTATTCCGCGTAATGTACTTTGATGTTTTTCAATTAAGTACATTTTAATTGGATTTTAAAATGTTCAAAATTTTTACAAAAAATTCATAAGTGGAAATGGGATGTTACAATTATTGTATCATAGCATAGCCAGGTCTAAGGCGGTTCTGTAGACTGCTGGTAACATGAGATTGGTCGCGGCATGCTTCTTCAACTGTAAGTGTTTTGTTACATTATTTATTGCACTAAAAGTATGAATTCTTCTATTAGTATAGAATTGATGTTAGTTTAAATTGCTTGTACTTACTTAGTTTTATTAGTATTTTTGACATAAAATATTATGTAATAGATAATTAATTATTCTAAAAAATTTTTAATTAGGTTTAATTAGAAACATTAATCTTGTAACTATAAAATCATAAAATATAAGTACCCCATTTTGCCTTATAAATCTAAATACTTCTTAAAGTACATTCCCTACAATAATTAATTAGCATTTCGAAATAGCTTATATTGAACTAAAACAATATTATTGTAGGATAATAGAATGGCAAGAGGAACCAGAGGAAATGTTCAAGCCAATCTTGTGAACAATAACGATAACGATAACGATAGAAATGAAGTTGTTGGATATGAGAATATTATTGGTCAAGAGAATAATGCTCCACGCAATGGTAAAAATGATGTTCTAGATCGCTTGACAACAATTCTGGAATGCCTTGCAAAAAGGGGGAATGAGAATCAAAATCAATTGGTGGTTCCAGTAGAAGCTGGTTGGGAAAAATTTAGGAGACTTAAACCTCCTTGTTTTAATGGGAATATGGTTGATGCTGTTTTTACTGAGGAGTGGATTCGGTCTTTAGAGGACATGTTCGAATACAAAAAGATAGGGAAACCAAGAAGGTTTTGTGTGTTGCGTACCTGCTGATTCTGGATGCAAGGTTCTAGTGGGATACTATTAAGGCGGCACGTGATATTCGAGTTTTGACATGGGATCAATTTAAAGAGATCTTCAATGAGAAATACTTCAGTCAAACTGTCCAATCAACGAAGTTATTGGAGTTTGTTCTATTGTGCCAAAATGGAACTGTATCCGAATATGTGAGACGGTTTGCGTCACTCTCACGGTTTGCGTCACACCTAGTGGCAAACAATGAGCACAAGATCCATTAGTTTGTTCATGGACTGAAAGTCGAGATTCTTAGGGGAGTTAAGATTTCTAGTACTCAGGGCGTCCCTTATTCAAAGATTGTTGCTAAGGCATTAGAAGTTAATGATGTTGAGTTAATGGTGGCTCAACAACGTGAGACGAGTCAAAAATTCTAGAAGAATGCTCTTAATCAACAACAAAAGGGTGGACCCATGATAAACAAAGGGGCAAAACGGCCTTCAAAATATGAAGTGCAACAGATGAAAGATAAATGCTCGATGAATATGACAGACACTGCCCCACCTAATGTGAGGACTCAACATTTAATCAATGTCTGAAGTGCAAGAAGAACCATTTTGGGGAATGCAGAGTGGGTACTTGTCTATGTTTTAAGTGTGGGGAATCTGGGCATATTACAAGATTTTGCTCAGCAAGAGTTGGTGGATCCGGTGGTGTGGCACCAAGAGTTTTTTCTCTATATAGTGAGGAGGCACCTGAAGTACAAATGGATGAAATGGCAGGGATGACCAGCCTGTTGTGGTGTCAGGTACGCCTTATTGTTGAAGTCGTTATATAATTCCTTGGAATGATGGGTAATTAGTAATGTCATACCAATTCGTTGTGTGAGGAATGGTTCACGTTAATGATATAGCGATATATGTTTTATTCGATTATGGTGCTACTCATTCCTTCATTTCGAAGGGGTTTGGTACAAGGATAAATTGTTTCCCCGAATTAGAAGAAAGTAATTATTGTGTCCTCCTGCCTTCTGGGCAATACCTAATTACCAATGGAATCCTAGGGGCTTATTCCATAAAAATAAACAATCAAATTTTCTATGTTAATCTAATTGTCATGGACATGAAGGGATATGACATTATCTTGGGTATTAACTGGTTATCCCAACACTAAGCGATAATTAATTGTAGAAAAAGAGAAGTATTGTTTTTCTCCCATGATGGCGAACAACATATGTTTATTGGAGTCAAGGAAAAAGGCAGATTGACTGTGATCTCTGCACTTAAGGCTGATCGGTTAATGAGAAATAGAGATGAATGGTTTCTCTTTAACATATTGGATACGACAGTTGCATCAAAAATAAATATGGAGGAGATTCCCATTGTTCAAGACTTTTCAGACGTTTTTCTGGACCAACTTCCTGGATTACCTCTGGATCGGGAAATCGAGTTTGTGATTGACCTTCACCCTGGAACATAACCAATTTTAAATAATCTGTACACAATGTCCTCAGCTGAATTAAGAGAATTGGAGGTCCAAATTGAGGAGTTAATTAATCATGGATTCATTCATCCCAGTTTTTCACCGTGGGGTGCACCGATGTTATTTGTTAAAAAAGAAGGATGGGTCAATGAGGATGTATATCGATTATCGCAAGCTAAAGAAAGTAACTATTAAGAACCAATATCCTTTTCCAAGAATCGACGATTTGTTCAATCAATTGCAAGAAGCTTGTGATGTGAACCAGGGTCCAATGATTCGTGCCCGAGCCAAGAAACTTATTTCTTCCTTAATACATTCTTATTTTGCAGGTATGTCTAAATTATGGAATTTTACGGAAGAGACAACTCATGATGACAAGGGAAGACCATTTCTTGATGTTACTTGGATTGATTCACCACCAACGGTTTAGTTGATTTCTTTCTGACTTTGAGTTGCCATAAGGTTGCGATTTTTCTATAGTTTATTTATTTGTTTACTTGCAATTTTCTTGATGTTTAAGAACTTATCTGGCCGAGTCTTTGATGTGTTGAATTTTGTTTGGTTAGATTTTTTTATGTTTAGTGAGCTATTTTGAGAGGTGCGTGGTTTGCATGTAAACCGTGCCCTCATGCCCGATTGTTAGCACGTTAAGGGCATTTTGGTCTTTGTTCTTTATTGTGTAACTTTAGGGTTTAAAAACCCTCTTGCTAGAATTAAAAGAGCACTTTTTGTTGAAATTAAACCCTAGTCTTTTCCTTTGGTGGAGAAACACTCTCAGCACCATCCTCCACAGCTGATTTCATCCATAGCTAGAGCACGGCCGTCTTGAAGCTTCTTGGTCGACTTGGAAGGGTTACTAACCTCTCCAATACTCTCCTTTTCAAGGTGTAGATTGTGGTGTGAGGTTAGAAGAAGATCTTCCAACCCTTGGAGAGTGCTTACCCCGCGGTCAAGCCATTAGTCGCCCCTCTCACTAGGAGGCTCGCGGACTCCACGGTTCCATCTTGGTTTTCTTGAAGTTCTTGTGAGTGGTTCTTGTTTCTTGCTATTCTAATCTGCTGATAACAGGTTGTTACTATCTTATATGTTGAGTATTGTTGAAGGAATTTTGTCAATATCGTTTCTTTAGTGGATTTCTTGTTATTGCTAATCTATCTTTGGATTTGGGGCTACTGGTTCTTTGCGATTGTGACTAATATTCGAAACCCTTACGTAAGCCATTTTGACTTTGTTCCTTCGAATGATTTGTTCTACAATTAGTCAAGTTTATTCCCTCAAAATTTGGTAGTCTTTGAATGTATGCAGAGAGAGTTATCGCCGTTTGATTACAGGTTGTCAAATCTGCTCGGGTATACCCTAGATTTCAGGATTGTATTATTTTGATCATATCTTGAGATTCTAAGTGGGTTTTGATTGGATTTTTGACACGATATTCCTGGATGTGTTATTTTGGTGATCTCTAAAAATCAGCTATCGTTCACGTTTGGATTAAAAGATATCTTTTGTTTGAGGTTGCTGGTCCAGAAAATTATAGTTTTGTGGCCGATTTTCTATAAGTGCTCCTAGTGATCCTTGGAGCATATCAGCTTGTGACTTTTCGAAGATCGACCTCCAATCCAGATATTATCAGTTGAAGGTTAAGCCTGATGACATTCCTAAGACTGCGTTTAGGATTCGATATGGACACTATGAGTACCTAGTTATGCTATTGGGATTAACTAACACCCCAGCGACATTTATGGATTTGATGAATCGGGACTTTAGTTAGTACTTGGATCAATTCATCATTGTATTTATTGATGACATACTATTTTATTCGCGCTCGGAAGAGAAACATAGGGAACATTTAAGAATTTCTCTATCTGTATTGGCAAGACATAAGTTGTATGCGAAGTTCTCTAAATGTGAGTTCTGGTTAAATAAAGTGAGTTTTCTTGGCCACACGATCTCCAAGGAAGATATTGAGGTGGACCCTGCAAAGATTCAAATGATAGTTGATTGGTCACAACCAAGGAACGTGGGTGAAGTAAGAAGCTTCTTGGTTTGGCAGGATACTACAAGAGATTTATAAATGGTTTTCAAACATTGCACTACCCTTAACAGGATTAACAAAGAAAAATGCAAATTTTTGGTGGTCGGACGAATGCGAGGAGATTTTCAAGAGTTGAAACGTCGTCTATCTTCAGCTCCTATCTTGACTCTAACTGTTGAAGATGGTAATTTTTGCATCTATTATGACACTTCTAAGAATGGATTAGGCACCGTACTCAAGCAAAATGGGAAGGCGTATGAGTGAAATTTGTAATATCCTGATTTTTATTGGAAATTAAAATTTCTAAATTTTAAAAATAATTGGGAATATTTGAATTAGTCAAATAAATTATCGGGATATTATTCATGACGTTGCTAAGGATGTAATTAAATTATTGGAATAATAAAGTGGGATTAATATATATAGAAGATTGGGTTTATTATTAAATGGAGATTAATTATTAAATTGAGGATTATTATTATATTGGCAATTAATTGAAGTTAATTGAGAGGATTATTAGTATATTGGGAATTAAGTTAAGTTAATTGAAGGAAAAGAAAGAAAGGAAATGAGAGGGAAGGCTGAGAGGAGAAAACGAGAGAGGCCCGAGAGAGAAGTTGACGATCGGGGAGGCGACTGTGTGACGATAGACTCCGGCGATGGCATAGGTGCGGCGTGCGACTCTGGGCTCGATGTGCTGCTGGCGGCATTTGGCGAATGGTAACGAACGACGTGACGAACGGCGAACGTGCGGGCTAGGGCACGGTATGGGTTCATTCGGTCCGTTTGAAATCGCGATTTGGACTGCGATTTCCAACCAAGGTATGCATCTCTGCTGGTTTATGCATATCATTTGGTATTCTGATCTCTTGGACGAATTGTTTGAATTCGGTGCTGTGAGGTATTGGACACGAACTGAATGGGCAAGGGATTTGTCACATGACCGGTTCTATGGTTTCCACATTGAACCGACTTTTTCTTCTGGCTGACCTGGCTTCTCCTTCTCCTGAAAGGATAGCAATTTCTAGCGTGGAGTTTGGTCATTGGACCACCTCCCTCGAATTGGGTGATCTTTCCATTAGCTTGGCGTCACTGGTATTCCTCTTCACTGTCTATAAATCTGGCAGTGAGATTGGAGTTGAGGGCCGAAGAGAAGGAAAGGTGACAGTGAGGTGTGCTAAAGGATGAAGTGGTTGAGTGTCTCCCTGGAATTATGAAGCTGTGAAGCTACTGAGTTTTCCCTCGGGTCTGCTCCTGTCTACTGGTAAGGGAGATGTTCTAGGTTGAATTTATGTTCTGTCTATTAAAATGAAAATTTGCTGTTGGTTCTGTTGTCTTTGTCTAAGGATGACATTGTTGTGATGGATGATTGGTTTTACTAAGAATAAGAATAATGTCTTGTTTTGCACTTGGATTGTTGCTTGTAATGTTCAATTTTCGGTTCTGTACTTAGCTTCTATTGTCGGATGACAAGCTGCAAGTGGTTGGATTCAATGAATTAATTCATGTTCTGTAATTCTTGGAATGTCAACAAATTAGGATTGATTTTGATATTAAGGAATGAGTGTTGTGTTGTTTGGATTCTGAATGTTAATTCGAAGTGATGCATAACTGTTGAAATTGACTATTGTGGTCTAAAAGGGGAGTTGTGCTATATTCATGGGTTGTTCTGTGTGCACTTTTGGTGTATGTAGGATGATTTTGTTTGGGTGATAACCTGTTGGACTTGACTTACATGCATGGATTTGTTGATTTAGTTTAATGAATACTCCGTTATGGGTTAATGGTTAGGATATTGATGTTGAAGGAAAAGAAATACATATGTTCTGGAAATGATAGTTGTTTTGTTGAAGTAAAGACGCGGTGAACGTTGGATCAATATTTTGTTACTCGAATTAATAGTCTAAAATGTTTAGTCGATGGATATAAGAAGTTGTTAGGTTTGAATCTGTGTTAGCATTAAATGGTTGTCTACTTTTCTATGAAAAATATGAGTTTTGTAAAGTTAACTTATCATGCCACATTGATGGAATGAGCAACATTATGAGGTTTGCTATTTCGTTGTCCATGTGCAGATTGTGAAAATGTTGAGTCGTATAAGTAAGGTTAATAATACGTGAATTTAATGGTTTAGGTATGAACGGGAAAAGAATAGAGTATTAAACACGCCAAGAATTGCAGGTAAGTTGATACTTACTGAGTTTTGGTCTTTAGACCCTACATCTCAAGAGTTAGGATTGCATGTTGTGTGTTCTTTTAATGATATGTTTATTAGACATTTGTACAATCATATAGGATTGTAGGTATTCATAGGCATATTGCATGACATACCTAATATATGTAAATAGGCATGTGGGGGTTCGGGAGGATTGAGAATGGTTGTCATGGTGACACCCCTATTGGAGTGCCTACTTCCACTTAGGGAGCGGTGAGGTATGGTTAAGCCACGGGAATCGTAAGATTCTCAATTCTCTTATTCTGAAATCCCCAGTGTCTTCAACAAAAGTGAATGGGTATGACTCGTGGTGACACCTCGATTGGTGTGTCTTCTCATTGAAAATACGGTTAAGCCACAAGGACTAGACTTACCCATCGCCCCAAACTAACAGATGAGATACGGATCTCCTCTGTAATGCATTGCGTGAACATGCATCATATTTTCCTTTCGTTTTCTTTTATCACTTACTGAGCATTAGGCTCATTAGTTTAGGTCTTGTGATGTAGGTATCGTACGAGAAAATAGAAGAACAGGTCAAAGACAGTTGATGAAGAATTTGCACGGGTGGATATTGTGGCTGGCTGGGCTAAAGAGTTTTAAAACAAAATGGTTTGTAAAATGGTTTGTAAATTATTTAATATTATTTAATGTTTTGTTTTAATTCAGCTGCGTTTTATGAAAATGATTTTATTACTTCTTCTACAGTTGATAAATGTTTTAAGTAAGGAGTTTTAACGCTCAGGTTTTATAAAGAAAAGTCTTACTCTGATTTTGTAAAAGAAAAAGTTTTAAATTTCACGCGATTTCAAAGTAAATAAAAATCGGGTCGTTACAGTTGGTATCAGAGCATCCCGGGTTTTTAAAACCGATTCTGTATACTGCCTTCCAGCACAAGCTTCAATGTGGAAATACTCCATTGACTGTAAGTATTACAATAGCTCTTTCCTTATCAAATTATTTAGGTGTTTGTTTTGTCCTGCAATGGAAGGGGTATCAAGGTCAGGGTACCTTAAAAATATTGGACTAGAAAAGTTACGAGTGACGAGGATGAGACCATCAATCCTTTGATTGAGTTGGCTGTAAACTAAAAAGGTATGGTATTTGGATGATTGTAATTGATGCAAGCAATAGTGATTCTTTTGATAGAATAAAATTATGGAAATGATAATAGATAGACAATACTGGAACTGCTTGGGTTTTGAGTGCAGGAATTAGCTTTGGGGGAGTAAAGAAACAGTGGAGACTCTACCTAAATTTTTATAAATTGGAAAGTGGATAAGTGAAAAACAAACTCTACACAAATTAGGTTAAATGAGCATTTTAACAAGATAGCCTAAGCTACAAGGAGTTAGATAAGGGCAGGCTTATTATGAGAAGGAAGAAGATTAAAAGTTAGTGGCTAAGTCAAATTATAAGGACGAAAAATGATTAGTCAAGTGTTTATCCACTTGGTCATAATTATTAAATATTTGTAAAAAGAGTGTTTTTGATCTTTCGCAATAGATCGTTTGGTATTCGATACTCCAATCATTGCCCATTGGGTTAAGTTGGGAATCTATCTTGAGTTAGGATAAGGAAACACTATATGGTGAACTGAGAAACTAATTGAGTAGGTTAGATTTTGTCATGGATTGGAAAAGGGAACCTCTAGTCTGCTTGTAGGAATGACTTGAATTAAATCCGATAGAGAATGTAGTATAAGTTCAATGTTATGGTGTTAGGACACTAAAGGATGGTATTTTGCGTCCTAAACTCTAAACTGTCAAAGTGCGCACGCTTGAGGATGTTGCGGACGGTAGTAGAGTCGTCCGTTTTGAATCTGTAATATTTTGGGACACTTGCGGATGAATGCGGACGAGAGAAGATGGCATCCGAATGAATCTATCCTAAAATTGGACACATTCGGACGAATGCGAATGTGTCATACGGACGCCTCATATCGTCCGAAAATGCCTTGCGGACGTTACAGACGAAGGACTGGGGATGCGTTTTCTCGTCCCAAATCGATTTCAAATGATTGCAGACGGTACTGCGGACGATACACTGCATTCAAAAAGTAAAAATTGTTCGAACGATCATAAGGCTTGTGGTAGATTTGGTTTAAGTTATTTATTTTGGTTATAACCCGAACAAAACAACCAATGATGTGAGTACAATGATAAGGATAAAGTTAGTAAACAACAGTTAAGACAAGGATCTTCCTCACACAATAAGGACTTACTCAGCTTCGGCTATAAGGAAGATAGTTACGATGTATATACGTTAATTAAAAGTGTTATCAAGTCCTACCTTGTATCGTGTGAGTGGTCATGAACATGGGCGATGTATGGTGATCATTCTCACCTATTGTTGGTTATCGTTGGCATTGGAAAAGTGAAGAACGACTTAGTTGAGGGTAAATGTTTGAAGAATTGAATTTAAGTGGTTTACCAATGGGTGGAGTTCAAAACTATATTGGTCAAAAACGGATCAAGTGATGAAAAGACTAGAGAGTGTAGGAATGTCCCCTTCAACTTAATGGTAGAGTAATGAAGGAAACCAATTTGATAGATGCCTTGCAGGATCGAAGCGACGTTTTAAGTGTGAAGATTTTAAACTGAACCTCACTCTTGAAAAATATCAATACTATTTCATCTCTGGCGATGGGATTGTGAAATTAAAAAATAGATGGTATGTACCAGGAAAGTCAGAATTACGATTAGCAATCTTAAGTGAAGCACATTCCTCAAGTTTTTCTATCAACCCGGCTGTAACAAGATGTATAAGGACCTTAACTCACATTCCTACTAGCTTGGGATAAAATAAGATATTGCATAATATGTCGCTTTATGTCATGTATGTCAACGGGTGAAAGCAGAGCACCAAAGACCTAGGGGAATGGTACAACCAATGCCTATACCTAAATGGAAATGGGAGCATGTCACTATGGACTTTGTCTCGGGTCTACCCAAGATTATAAGAGGAAATGATACAATCTAGGTGATTGTCGATAGGCTAACTAAGGTTTCTCACTTCTTACCAGTAGCTATGACTTATAAGATTGAAAAATTTTCCAGGCTGTATGTTAAAGAGATTATACGCCTGCACGGGGTACCTATATCTATTATGTCTGACTGAGATCCTAGATTTACCTCCACGTTTTGGAAAAGATTAAACAAGGCTATGGGTACAGAGTTAAAGTTTAGTACAGCTTTCCATCCTCAAACTGACGGACAAAGCAAGTGAACGATTCAAATATTGGAGGACATGTTGTGGGCATGTGTGTTAGAATTTCATATTGGATGGGGAAGAATGCTTCCATTAGTAGAATTTTCCTACAACAATAGCTTTCAAGCTACCATTGGAATGACAACTTATGAGGCCTTGTATGGAAGGAAGTGTAGATCTCCCTTGCATTAGGATGAGGTCCGTCAAGAAGAGTTCTACAGACTAGATATGATACGACAAACTAAGGAATCAGTTGCGATTATTTGTCACAAGATGCTGGATGCTCAAAGTCCCCAGAAAAGTTATGTTGATAATCATTGTAGAGAACTGGAATTTGAGGACGGAGACTTAGTATTCTTTAAAATATCGCCATTTAAGGGTGTAATGCAAATTGGGAAGAAAGGAAAGTTGAGTCCGCAGTATGTTGGTCCATTTAGTGTTGGAAAAAGGATAGGGGCGTATCAGTAACAATTGTCAACTGCTTTGGATGGCGTTCATAACATATTCCATGTGTCTATGTTAAGGAAGTGTCTAGGAGATCCAATTCACGTGGAACCTGAGGAACATGTTGTTGTTCAACCAAAGTTAATGTAATGTCCCAAAACTTATAAAAATACCATGTAAATCTATTAAGTATGTTGTAATAACTTTTGGGGATGTAAGGATGTGGTTTATATTATGTGGTTCATGTAATATAGTGTAAAACGTTCACGAAAATGCAAAATTGGAAAGTTTAGGACGCATAGGATGGTAATTGGCGTCCTCAACACTGATCTGTCAAAGTGCGGACGTTGAAATGTCCAGGTGCGGACGCAGCGGACGGTAATAGGGCCATCCGATATGAATCTGTAATATTTTCTAGGTAAAACGGACGCTACGGACGATGACCGCGGACGACAAACCGCGTCCGCAAGGTCAAAATTGTCCGAGAAACCCATGTTAAATTAGGTGTCTGTCTCTCCTTACTCATAAATTTTCTAATTTGTGTAAAGAAGACATGATTAGGCGAGAGAAAAAGGAGTGAAGGTGGTTTGGCCTAAGGGCAATGGACCTCTTCTCACGCATATGGGAGATAAGTCCACGTAGCCTCTTCTCTCTGTCTGTTCATTGTCTGTATATATGGAAGTTATTTTGTCTCTACATAAACGTAGTTGGCAGTAGTGTAGGAAAGAAGCTCTGTGTGACGAAAGAGACAGGAAAGAGGTAAAGTTTTGTTTTGTCATGGGTCCTTGTTGTACTACTTACGTTCATTCTATTGAGGGTTGTAACTGAAGTGTTTAATGGCTATGGGAATTGTTATAATAATTGATGATTTTTGTATTTGGACAGTGTGCTACATGCTGCTAGTGTGATTTTAGGAATTTATCTTCTTCACGGCAGTTTCCTCAGATTAAGGTAAGAATTAGGGTGATGTGTGGCCAATGGAGGCCTACATCACGGGGGTTTGCTTGTGTTTGCGCATGTTTAACTTTTGATATGCTACTTCAGATATGTTTCAATGGTTTGTGCTTCAATTGTTGAATCTATCACTTGGACCATTGTTTCGAAAGTTTTTCTTTTGCTTTATGGTTAATAGTCCTAGATTATATTGCAAGAAATTGTCAGAAAATGTATGATAGCATTGGAAGTTATGGTTCTGAACTTTACTTAAAAACATTCTGTTTTGAAGAATTATTAGAGCAACAGAAAGATATAAGCAAATGGATAGTATGGACTGGGATACTGACTGTTATGGTATAATTGATTGCTTTACCCATACCCATACTATTGTTAAATTCACATTGGATGTGGTTACACTGTTTTGGAAGCATGAGAGTGATGTGATTTTCTCTGTGGAATTATGTTAAGTGTGTTCTTCAAACCATGGTTAATAAATGAACTGTAATTCCATTAATGTTATAGATGCTCTTTAGTCTAGTTGTTTATCTATTCTATCACAGGTGTAGTAAATTCATAATGTTCTGTACCTAGGAGCATGCTAAATTATTAGTTTTGTTGTGTTCTTGCAAGGATGTTATTTTAATTAATTTGATGGCATCATGCATCATACTAGGAATATAAAATTGTTCATAGTGTGTGACATATTAAATCTACTTAAATAGGCATGTGGGGGTTCGGGGAACAATGATGACCTATAAGGCCCATGTTGGATGGGTTTAGAATATTAGGCCCATGTTGGATGGGTTTAGAATATTAGATCCATGTTGGATGGATTAGACGAAGGCTCATTGTTCCTTGTTGGGGAAATCCTCAATGTCCTCGTAACAAAGGAGTGTATACGGCCTGGGAAGCCCTGGATATATATATATATATATATATATGTGTTCTTCTAGAGAGTGATCGGGTTCCCATGGTCCCACGGTGTTTGTCATGTGTATACTCTTGGCTTAATTTGCATTGTATGGTCATGCATGGCATTGCATTGCATTCATTCTAATTCTTGCTGAGCGTTAGGCTCATTGTTTTCCCCCGTGATGTAGGTAATGAGTTGGATGACAATAATACTGTGGAGGCGTTCTTCCAAGACAATGTTTTGGATTATCAGCCATTTTGACCTGTTGGTTGTGGAGCATCACAGTTATGATATGGTGCTAGGTTTAGATTATATGACATAATAGTTTTATCATATCTAGAATTTGGTATTTTGGTGTGGAATGACTAATGAACAAGATCTTGAAAATATGTATTTTGATAGTAATAGTTTAGTTAAAAACTTTTGTGAAATGTAAGAAAGACTGTTTTGAAAACTTATAATATTAGTCTTTTGATCAAAAATATTAAAGTTGTGCAAATTACTCTGATAAGAATGTATTACTGTTAAAAATATATATATATGTACTATTTAACGGGGAAAAAAGGAAGGATGTTATAGTAAAAAAGAGGGATGTTACAGTTAAGTTATGAGGAAAGACTAGTATGGATTTTGGATTCAAAAGTTAAGGAACTAAGACACAAAAAGATTCCACTTGTCAAGGTATTGTGATAGAATCATACCATCGATGGGGCTACTTGAGAGAGAAAAGATGAGATGGAAGCAAAATACCCAAAATTGTTTCAGTAACCAAAATTTTGGGGACAAAATTTTAAATAAGGAGAGGAGGATGTAATGTCCAGTGTATTTCATTTCGTATAATTATTGAATTAAGTGAAAATGTGAGATATTGGTGTTTTTATAAAGTATTGGGATTTAGATATATATATATATATATAGGAGCTAAAGATACAAAGAAATTAAGGAAAATTAGACGAATTCGATGGATGACACTGGCGGTTGATCGTAGCTGTCGATCGTGTCCTAGGAGATCAACCAGCGCGATCAGCCGGTGATAATGAAGGCAGAAATCAATGGACGTTCATTGCACTGGTGGTCGATCACCCTTCAGCTGAAACGATCAACTACCATTAATTATCAACTTCTGAAGGCGATATTCAATCCCTAAAAATGAAGAACGTTTGTCTTTTGACATTCCAAATGATACCCAGTGCTTCTTTCTCAACTTCTCATCTTCTCGGAGTGACTAAAGAGTCATTAGAATGTATTATAAATAAGACGTGAAGTTAGGAGTTTTTCCTTCTGGAAAAACTAGAGTGAGAGAGAGATCACCTTTGTGAGTTACTCTAAGAGTGCTGTTGACTGGAAAAGGTCGCTACTAAAGGAAAAAGGAAGTTACACAAGGTAAGGAATATCGCATGTGGTTTGTCCATAAGGACCTACATCGCAAGAGTAGGATTGTTTGTTAAATATGTTGTCATTTGTTCTCTGCAAGTTTCTATTGTTGTATGGTTTGTTAATTTTTTTTTAGAATTATTGTTTCAGTGGTAGGAATTATTGCTCATGACCTTTCTGTATGTTTTCCTTAATGAATTCCTTGTAATGTTCATGCCTCCGATGATAGTTCTTTGCTCATGTAGTTCTCTGTATTTAGTTTATAGATAGTATTGATGAAATTAATCTAACCTATCGATGATGAAGAAATGAGTTGCATTTTCTTTATTCCCTGCCATTAAACTGCTATTTTTATGCAAGTATAACTACTAAAATGTGCTTCAAATGATTTCCTGTTAATAAACCTATCTATTCTTAAGGCACTAACTTGTTGTAATGAGTTCTTTGTGGACTCTTGCCTCTGTGAGAATATTTCGCCGATTAAAAAGTTGGTTTTCTTCAACATGAATTTTGGCAAAGAGTTAGACTACTGTGATATGTTTTGTAAATAAAGTTACAACATGTTTTCTTTTATAGTATGTCGTATGTCGTTAATGCATAGTGAGTTTAATTGTTAACTTCATTGTTAGATAAATATACATAAATTAGGAAGTTATCTTGTTTGAAATAGAATTGTAAATATATGTTGTAAATGATGTGTGAAAAATAATGGAATTAGTATGTTGTATTTTCTGTTAGGGTAAGTGGTATAATTGAAAGCATGCTTAATGTTAAATTGTAGTCAAAGCATGATTGTATTCATTGTTTGTTAGTTGTTTGCGATATTGTCTGTGATATATGAATTGCTGTGTGTGACATTCATGTACACATGTCAGTAGGATTGCACGTAATGCATTGCATGGGCTAATAGTGAAGATAATAATGGTGTTTTCTATGTGGGTTCAGAGACTTAAAAGATTGCTCACACGTAAACAACTCATTTGAGTAAGTTCGGAGACTGAAGAGGTTGCTCTTACCCAAAAGGTAAGAAATGAAAATGTAAGTGGGCTCATTTTTACTGAGTTCAGAGACTGAAGAGGTTGCTCTCACGTAAAAATGAATCCAAATGGTGAATTCGGATACTGAAGAGGTTGCTCTCACCCAGCTTACGAATCTATGAACTTGTGAATATAAAGTTGTTATAGAAGTTACAGTTGCATTTCATTTTATATTCCTTACTAGGCAATATGCTCATTATTCCTCCTATGATGTAGGTATGAATTGTCAGCCAATTGAGGTGAACATTGGAGAAGTGTGATGCGATGCAAGCTTGCGTTACCATGCGCGAAACAACTTCGGGGGTTGTGGCTCTAATGAATAAAAGTTATTTTAAATGCATAAGACATTGTTATGGATTTTAAGTATTTTATTTACGTTATTTCTGTAAGACAATTAAATGTTTTTATTCTGCGTAATGTAGTCTGATGTTTTTCAATAAAGTATATTTTAATGGAATTTTAAAATGTTCAAAATTTTATGAAAAATTCATAAGTGGAAATGAGATGGTACATTATCAATTAAAATATAATTTTTGCCAAAAGCCACGTTTAAAAGTCCTTTACAAATATGAAATTGCAAACAGAAGCATCATTAAAGAAACCATTTCAAAACTTAGTAGTCACCTCCGACTACAAACCGTGAAAGCATAACCAACAACCATCAAGTCTTCATCATGGGCAAGATCCCTCAATGTAAACTTCACATTTGACATTTCATCTGTAATATCCATACCCAAAATGGAAGATTCATCTATAAGTCTAAGATTTAGCAAGTAATGTATGTGACCATGAACATGACATGTCGTGACATTGATTTTTCTTTCTTTTTTTTTCTTACTCTTTTCTTTCTTTTCTTATCATTCTTTCTCTTCTAGGGTATGATTAGGCATGATGGTGGGCACACACCCCGGCCCTCCACTCTGTCAAAGATCTCCTCTCTGTGGGAGGTCTCCTCTTTGGGGGAGACAGACATCCTCTCTGTGGGAGTCCTCCGTTAACTGCAGTGTAATTTAATGCATAGCGACCTAGCGACCCACTGTGCCAGTTAGCTGTAACCTCATCGTAGCAAGCTAACGCGATAATGCCATACTGGTCCTCTCTGTGGTTTAGGCTGTCCTCTTTACCCATTTACATATGTTTCAACTTTTATCTTTCTTAAATGCAGACCCATCCATGAACATACATAAAAATGTGATGGATCACATCTTCATCAATTGACCATCAATACAGTATGCAATATATTTAAACAAACCACAACAACAAACCCTTTGCATTTATCATCACAAACACCACCGTGCAATATTTAAACAACAACATCCATAAATCCTCAACATATGTAATAATTAAATAAAAACAACAACAAAAAATCCTCAAGGACAGAACAATATAAAACTAAACTATAAAATCTATCATCATCATCATCAGCGACAAGGAACAAAACATGGCATATCCTCAAGACAGTTTCCATCAGTAAAACAGTGAGCAACATATCCTTAGAAAATAGACATTAAATAGTAATCAAATAATATAGTCCTCGAGGGTTTCTAATTGACAGTATCAAGACAAAACCCCAAACAACTTCCATCACACTCAACAGGGCTTCATATTCTCTTCTTACTATGCATAAAAATAAACAGAACACTATAGCTACATATCCTTGAGCATCCTTGCATAAAAACAATAGCAAAACAAAGACAAGTCCACGATTTGGTAAGCATAAAATACAAAGCATCAAATCCTCGAGAGACAATAATAGACATTAAGCAAACTACAATCCTCAAGAACTATTAGTGAAAGCAGTAAACAACATATCCTCGAGAATCCATTGGTAAAACAGAGAGCATCAACTGAACACAAATAACATAGACAAGTGTTTAGGTGTTGCCATCAAAGGCAGTAAATGAAAACTAAACCAAACCTCATAGCACCTTGCATTGTAGGTGGAGAGGCCAAAAACATGCAGCACTACTTACCTCGAGCTCCATACAAATGGAGCAAACAATCTAGCCAAGGCAGATCCTTCTTTCGTAGCTCGTCTCTCCATATCGATTTTTGCCTCCATGTTGGAGCTTTGAACAGTAAGCCCTCGAACAACACTCATGAATAAACCGTGCGGCTCGACCAACGATGTGCCCTTTTATACCCGAGATTTAGGGTAGGGAGTTTTCCGTTTGCATCCCAGATGACGTCATAAGATAGTCTCATAGGAGCATTGGCTAACATTGCTGGATAGGGCAGTTTTCTTTCATTGATTCCTAGTTTAAATGACCCCGTTTCAAACATTTTTTGGTTTTGTTCCCATCTGCGGACGAGTACAATTCCGTGATTCTTATTTAATCACTGTGCGCTTATATCCAAACGATGACGTCTAGCTCCATCCGCGCGTTTTCATTTAATCGAACGATGTCGTTGCTTCTTCTCTGTGTGGCTTCTCTTAATCTAACGATAATTGCCTTGTCCTCTAAGTTAATCCAATGACTGACCACTCTCCTAAAAGGAATCTTTCCTTTTTTAGGAACATTTTTCCCTCTGATCTGATGATTGACGCATCGCCTGATCCTGTCATCCAATGACTGATAGCTCATCCGCCTATTCTAGCCTATCCTCTAGCAATATTCATCTGATGACTGATGTCGCTCCACGTTTCCTCCTTTTTAATCCAACGACCACTGTCCCTCCCACACAAAATCTTCCGTTTCCACAAGAACATCTTTTTCCTCTCAATCATTCTCATCCAATTGTCACCTCTTCCCATGTCCATTTGATCTGACGTTCCATAATTGGCCCGCCCCTTCTAGCCCTTACTCCTGCAACTCAACTTCACATTTCCACACAATCACTCCAACATTCATTCTAAAATTAATACTTCTTATGCCAATAACAACCCACCATAAATTCCCATAAATTTCTATTTAAATTCCATAAACCATAAAATAATATCTTCCACCAATAAATTAACCGATAAATATTGCCAATAACAACCCACCATAAAATAGCATAAATTTCTATTTAAATTTCATAAACCATAAAAATAATATTTTCACCAATAAATTGACTGATAAATACTATTGCATCGTAAGACACTTAAATATTTATAATTTTGCCCAAATGGAATTTCAGTCGTTACAGCCCTTCCCTTGTAATTTAAATTTTGTCCTCATAATTTGGTTATTTAGGTCATCTCCACATACCCAATTTCGTGATCCCTTTATCCTAAGCAAATCAAAGGTCTTACGTGGCTTTCTCTCTTAACTTGACGATGATTAAGGTTCCCCTCCTCTTGCATTACTACCTAAGCCAAATTTGGTATCATGTCAAGTTTTCAAGTGCTATTTTTCCGTAAACAACACAAGACTCCTAACGATCCTCAAAGCATTTGTTTTTTCTTTTCTTTTTTTCAAATCCACCCTCTCCTTGCTGTCTAAAGAACAACTTCCCCCTTTTTTTCCAAAACCTCATTGCTCCTTTAAATAGAGAGACTTCAGAAAGACTTGGTCTCATATGATAAATTCTAGCTCCCTATGCCTTTGGTCGGGTTAGCTCTTTGTCGACTTGAGCAGCTGATGGACTATAGGTCCATTCCATCATTAATCAAGTTTCCAAGATTAGTATGAAGAGATTCAAGGTCAAGCATAGGTGGAAGTCCAAAGACAATTGTGGAATATTTGATGGACTTTCCAAAACTGTCTACTTTCTAACTTTTGACAAGTGTTTGACTATTTTGGCATTCAAAACAATGCTATTTCAAAAAGAGTAAGACAATAGCTAACTTCTTAAGCTTTCTAGAATGGGTTGGGTTGTTGAATTTAGAGTTTTTTTACTATTGCAAAAGCCCAAGAAACTGAGAGTAAAGATTAAGGAAAGTCCAAGTGTCCAAGCTTGGAGACCAAGGATATCTCTACATGGAAACCATCCAAGTGGCCAAGCACCAACAAGGATTAGCTGCCAAAATACATCTAAACTTGGAGAAGAAGAAATGAAGATATTAATTAAATATTTTTTTAGTTAATTAACCTAGTTTCTATTAAGTAGAAAATCAGACAACTTATTCTATGAGCCGATTAGGGTTATTGTTGTTTAATTAGTTTAATATTATTTTATAGTTTGTAATTGGCTATTTAACTCCACCTTATGTACATGTTTAGGGGAGTTAAATTTGATAATAGAAAAACTTTGGCTTATTTTCGAAATTGGAGTGATTCTTTTTTTCAAACACTTTGGTGAGTTATATCCAAAGTATTCTTGTGTGAGTAATATCACAAGATTGGGCTCAATTGGAATTGAGTGAGTTCTCTTATTGGCATCCATAGCCATACTCCTTGGGGAAAGGTTTTGTGAAGTAGTGTCTAACCATCAAGAGGCATCTCCATCAATAAGTCATCAATTCGGAGGTTGCAAGCTTCATTACTTGCTAAATCCGAGCACTTGGAGTCTTTTCATCATATCTCCTAATCCTTGAAGGTTCTTTCCAAAGTTCTTGAAGGGATTTTTTCCTATTTTATTGAAGAAGCCATGGTCAAAATTTCAGCTCAAAAGCGTCTAAAACAAAGGAGTTACAAGCTTCCAAAGTCGGCCTTTCCATAGTTGAAATTGCAGAAAATTAAGGAAAGAAGGACAGATCGACCCTTTGCTTGACCACCAATACGGAATAACCTATTCGGATAATCTACTAGTGTTTCTGACCATTTTGAGGTCAAAGGACTGGTCGACCACTTTCTTTTAGGAGTTACCACTTAGTTTCTCCAACATTATTCTTTCTTCAACACTTTTTCAACCACTTGCAACAACACTTCAACAATATATTTTATAGGTTATTTCTTTACCTCTTCCACTGGCGCATCAGTCGCTAGCATTCTTTGTTTATCACCAACCTCGCCTCTGTGGCTATTGAAAAATCTCTGAACCAAGTAACCTAGCTTCCTTCGAGTGATATTTAATTTCACATTCGTAGTCTTTAACAAACTCTAGCCAATGTTGTTGTCTCCAGTTCAACTCCCCTTATGTGAAAATGTACTTTAGTCTCTCATGGTCCATGAAAATCTCACACTACTGTCCTTAATAAATAACGCCTTCATATTTTTTGTGCTTACTTGTCTGTGAGAGATGACCCATAACAATCCTCAAAATGTTTTCAATCCTTCTTTCCCTTGTTTTATGGGGATCAACCCTCCTTTCATTCTTGCATAAATCCTCGACGTCGCAGACTCAACCAAAATTCTTTAGTTCTTAATTCCTTATCGTGCCAGTCTTCTCACTTTAAAATCATAGATAGACCAATCACTATGGTACCAAATACGTCGAGGTAACTAATGAGTATAGCTAACTCTTCCATTTCATGACCAAAATAATCCCACTTAACACCATAGCATGTTGCTTGACAATTAATTCTAATTAAAGTAAAACTCTTGGCACAACTTCCCCGTCCTTAGGGCAAGTTGATTAGTCCTTGGTTACGTGACCAGAAATCCACTCCCACGATTCCCAGTCACTTTCTAGCTCCAAATCCTCTGGACGGATTTCCACCTGGACATTTGGCACCAAACAACCAATAGTGCCCCAATGTTAGTTCTATCTTTACTGATTTCCTAAAATTAATGTCTCATCCTTACTCGTCGTTTCTCCACAGTTGAGAAGGCCTCTTAACTGTTCATTCACGTAGGCCATGATTGTGACATCCCACTTGAACCTCGCAGACTCACTCAACCAAATCATTGCCCGCCTGCACTGAACATGTGCTATAACACTTTACATTCTAGAGTCTAAGTGTGAATGCATTTCATGATGATGAATAGGTCCTTAGGGTAGGTTTCATCATCTCCTCTTTCTTGATCTTTTGTGTATGTCTTCTAATTCGACTGTGACGACTTGGTTTTCATGCACTCAAAATGTCGAGATTTAAAAAACTTTTTCTTTTATAAAACATAGCATAGCGAAATACTTTGTATTTGAATTTCTTTTCTTTAAATTCTTTTCGTTTTACGTTTCAAATCATAAATTGAAAACATATACATTCTCTTTTTCCTTTTTCCTTTAGCCTAACCAGCTACAAGATCTGCAATGTACAAATCTTTCATCAACCGCTCCTTTTCTCATCACAGTGCATTCCTACATCACAAGACATATTATATAAGCCTAATACATAGTAAGAAATGAAATTCATAATGAAACATGTAATGCAAATTTTCATAAAAAAATTTCATTTTAGTTTCCTCTCTTTACGTTTACATTTTCCATTTTATCATTGGAATCTTAATCTTCCTTATCTTTCTTGATACAAGGGGTAACCATTCAACCCAAGCAGAAATTGTCCGTTTGGCCAACACAGATTTGTTCTTGGGCCAGGGTCCCATACCACTAGCCCAAAACACTTCCATTTGGTACGGATGGGCACCCACATATATCTCATGCATTTCACCTTCAATGGACCAAGTACCTAAGCCTTTCTCAGTGGATTAGTATCCAAGCCTTTACAATTGGGGAATTAAATCCAAGCCTCTAATATTGGGTCTTTACATTTTCTTTTCCTTTAGTTTCATCATTGAATAATTCACTCATAGCCTTTTCTCTTTGGATTAAACAACCAACCCTCAATCATATGAGTCAAGTATCCAAGTCTCTATCATATTTCAATCCTTTATCATTGGGGACTTGTCCACCAAGCCTTTATCATTGGACCTCTTAAACTTCTTTATATTTCCTCACTTGAAAACTCTTTGCATGAGAACTCATTTTCGTAACGTTTTGTGAAAACCATGTTGTATGAATATGATAACATACAACTCAACATATTCTAACATATTATCAACACATCCTCAAACATCAACATGATCATTTAACTTAAATTCTATAACACACAAGCATCAAAGCATCAAACAACATATCAAGAACAATACATCCTCTACCAACAACATGATCAAACTTAATATCTATTAAACAAAATCATCAAACAACAATAAATCCTACCTCTTGTGATGTAGCCCAAAAGGGAAAACACACACAATCATTTCTTACCTTTATTCCTTTGAAAAAGTTGAGAAGCTATATACTTCCTTAAGGTGCTACTCCTCTCCTCCTGTTTTCTTCTTCTTCTTCTGTAATACCTAGATAATATTTTTGTGTGTATGCAATGTAATTAATTTTGGTGTAATTAATATATTATGTTGTTGAGCAATATGTTTTTTATTAATGCCGTATAAATATGGGAAAATATTAAGGAGTAATTAAAGAATAAAGCTTTGTTTGAAAAATATGTATTTGTACTTTTCGAATGCATGTGATCGACACGTGGACTTGGAGATGTGTCCGAAATGCATTTCATAACATTCCTTGCGTTTTGGGATGAGGCAGGATGACGTTTCACATCCGAATTCGTCCTCTATCTGTAACGCAAGTTTCGGACAAATGCGCTCAAATGCGGATGAGGAGAGTTTGAATCTGTCCAATCTGGCAGACTTTACGGACGAATACGGATTAGCCACATATTGCCTTCCTTCATCTAAAATTGTATTTTTGAAGGGGAGAATATGGCTGAATCGGTTTGATTTGGCTCGGTCTAGAAATAATTAGGTGGCTCAGTTTTTTTTAAAATTGAGGAAAGAAAATAATGGATTAGTTGGGATTAAAATATAAGAGAGTAATTAATTGTAGATTAAGAGGATATTATATGAACATTAAATGAGGGAAGAATTATGTAATTACTTAAAGGAGGACTAAAGGAAATAAATTATTGGAGTAAAGAAAATTAGGGGGAGAGAAGTGAATCGATTCATGTTGTGAACCGGTTTGGTTGAAAAGAAATGGCCTACGACCATTTGTTCTAGAGAGTGAGAACCCGAGAAGAATGTGAGCCAGAAGAAGAAGAGAAGGTGAGGGAGAGTAGAGAGGTGACTAGAGGTCTCGGGCAATCCTCTCTCGTGACGAGAAGAGGAGTGCGTTGCTGTTAGTGCGATCCGACAAGCAGCTGGCGACGAGCAATTTCAAGCGTCGGCTTGCGGGGCATATAGGGATCAAGATTGAAGTTCCCGACAATGCTACTAATGCTTGGTTGAGGTGAGTCCAAATGTTAATTATACTATGTAATTCCTTCCTCCTGGGTTCCATTGAATTTTGGTCGCCATTTTCTTGTTGGCAAAGGAATGGCCGAAGCATTGGGATGTTTGGGAGCTGGCGGTTCATGCTGGAGCAGTAGAAGGCTGTGGTCCAGCTTGCGGTATGATCTGAATCAGTCCATCTGTGACTGGTTCTTGCTCTGAAGAAATAGACAGTGAGACATGCATGGACGTGCAAAGGGAATGGTGAAGGTAGGGCATGGCTATGGCAGAGGTAGTATATGGAGTGCCTCTGTGGTCGAATTGAAAGTAGAAGGTGGAGGCTGGCAGTGGAGAAGTGCTCTCGAGAGAGAAAATTGAGACTGAGAGGGTCGAGTACTTCTGGAGGAAATGGAGAAGGAAAGCTGGGAAGGACTGAGGGTGAGGGATGAGCTCCTGATTCTCGGGTCCTAACTACCTCGACTGTCTCTAGTAAGTGGAGAACTTCACTTTTATTCTGGGGCTTTATGGAACTATGTTGTTATGCAGTGAGATAGAAGATAAAAACATACTCCCTAGATGGTGGAGAATGTGAGGGCAGAGGTGAAGCTACTTCCTTGCTTTCGGGTCCTCTTGGTGAGTGACTTCTGCAAATTACCTTATGGATAATATTAGGAGTTTCTATTATTCAGTTGGTTTTTGCTTCCTGTTTCTATGAATTGATTTGTTAATCTATCGTTGGTTCCATGAAGAATAGTTCAAATATGTGCTTTGTTGCTTGGGTCAATATTCTGCGATGTTTGATTTGGGAATATATGCCCTCTGTTTGTTATTTCCAAAAGCATGAAATGTTGGATTTAGCCTTGTTGTCTAGTTGATAAGTTACTGCTTCTGTTGATGGTTTAGGATAAGCATATTGAAGTTATATGCCCTGTTAACTATTACTGACTACTGATGTGTTGTTTTGGTTGCTATAATAGCCTTTGGATAATGTTAGGTATATCCTTACGTTGAATTTTATCAAGGAATGTTTTGGTTTAATGTTCTTTAGGATAAGTAGGAGATAATTGGATGGTTTGTGCTTTGCTGACAGTTTGTGATGTTATTCGCTGCTTTGTTACAATTTGGAATAATTGGAAGGATAGTATCAAGGATAATGTTTTCTGTCGGATGTTATGTTCTGTTTGGGGTGTCAAAGGGGTTCCTAGAATTATTATATAAATTAGAATATGAAAAGACAATGAAATTAATAGGTTGTGATTATGAATAAGTAAATGTTGATGAATTGTGAAGGTATTGAAAAGAGGAAGAAGGATGAAGATTAAGTGCTAATACGCATTAACGCTTCGAGATAAGAAATTGAGTAGAGTCGTTTGCCACTAGAGGCCTTACACCATTAGCAGTGTCTTTACTTTAATTGTTTGTTTACGTTCTACTATGCTGTCATATTATGCCTAATATGCATTAACGCTTCAAGGTAAGAAATTGAGTAGAGTCGTTGGCTATTGGAGGCCCTACACGATTAGCATGTTTTTCCTTTAATTGCTTGTTTGCGTTCTACTATTTTGTTAGATTATGCATATGCTATTTGCACGTTATTAATTTAATCTCTAAGCATGTTTAGGACGTTAGCATATTATTATTGTTTCCTTTAAATTGTCAAGCATGTCTATACTGTTATTATTTTGTTTAAATTGCCAAGCATGTCTACGTTGTTATTACCTTCTTCAAACTACCAACCATGCCTATATCGTTATTGTTTTCTTTAGATTGCAAAGCATTCCTATGTTGTTATTGCTTCTTTTAAATTACCGAGCATGCCTATATAGTATGTTAGTAGACTTTCCATATCTCATACTTTTATATTGTTGTGATTACTGCTTTATGTCTCATACTTTTATATTGTTGTGATTACTGTTTCTCATTGACATGCATCCCGACAATGTTGCTCATTAACATGCATCATGATAATAGAAACAAGTAGGAAGTGCCACCTCAGGGGTGGTACTCATTTGCATTTATGTGAGGAAAATGGATAAATGAAATTAAATGAATGAAAGGAAAGGAAATAGGGAGTTGGGGGATGGACAGGTGGTTTGGATCTAATTAGCTAGTCTCAACTTACGCCCCTCCCTTATCAGAAACGGGACTAGCTACCCTATGTCGTTAGAAGCCGATCTAGACAATTCCCTTCAACACAGATTGCTCCAATCTCTCGCTCGATGTACAAGTAATGAATGAAAGAATGAAACGTAAAGAAAAAAATGGTTTGGGGTTGTACCCATTATGACATAAAGAGTTAGAGGCATACATAATGTTGCATATCTCATTTTTTACTAGGCCTCGGGCTCACAGTTTGCTAATGGTGTAGGTATATGCACGAGAAAATGATGAACAGATTAAGGAGCAGTTGATGAAGGATTTGTACGGGCGGGACTTGTGGCTAGCTAGGCTAGGGAAAGTAAAAGAGATAGGGGTTTTACAAATGTAAAATACCAGTTTAATTATTGTCTTTTAAAAACGAATGATTTATGCTTTCGCTATAAAATGAGAAAAATGGATTTTATAACTAAAGTCTTCTGTTGTGAATAAAGATTTAAATAACGAGTTTTAAGTAAGATGTTTTAACGATCAGGTTTTTAAGAAAGGAACTCTGATTTTAATTTAAAAGGTTTTAGTAAAGATTTCAGTTGTTTTATAAAAATTTTAAATTTAACGCATTTTTTCAAAAGTAAGAAAAATCTGGGTTGTTACAGATAGTATCAGAGCAATTGTGGTTTTAAAAACGGTTCAGTAAACTACCTACCAACACAAGTTTCGATGTGAAAATACTCCATCAACTATAAGTACACTAATAGAATTGTTTCAAGTATTTACTTAGTTTAAGCATTTTATTTGTAACTAAAAGGATATCATAACTAGAGAACAAGTTATAGATAATGTTCTAGTTCTAGATAAAGAGATGATTTTATTCAAGTTATAGTGTAGTGATGTACATGATAGAAGATAGAGAATATTGGACATGCTTGGGATTTTGTGCAGGATGTACGAAATATAGCTTTGGGGGAGTGTAAAAACAGGGGAGACCCTGCCCAAATTTTTAGAAATTGGAAAGAGGAGATAAGTGAAAGGAAAATCTTGCATAAAAAAGACCAAATAGATAATTAAATGGGGTCGCCTAGGTTGCAAATGACTAGATAGAGGATAGAATTGTTATGAGAAGGAAGAACATTAAGGACTAAGGACTAAGCCGAATTAGGAGGATGATAATCTCAACGATTGGAGCGGCAGTCCCAGAACTTGGAGAGGTTTATAAGAACGAAGGCATAAAAGAAAGATAAGAAGAAAAATGTAGAAGATAAAAGATAAAATAAAAATAAAAAGAGAAACTACATACGTATTTTAATGTGGATCCAGACAGTGCAGTGGAATAAATTAGAACAGTGGAGGACATGGTTACCCATGCTATTACAGGAGGTGTTAGTATAAAGCAGAGAAGGGTAAGATGTGCCATGTTTATGTTGGTTGAGGACATGAGATCTTGGCAGGATAGCCAAGGTTGTGGCTGTAATGATTTGGACAGGATTTAAAAGATTTTCTATGACAAATATTTCAATTGTGTAATGAGTACGAGAAAATTGGTGGAATTTACTCAACTACGGCAGGAAGTGTCAGTTTTGAAGTATGTACACAAGTTTGAGGTGTTATCGTGGTTTGCCTCGTATCGAGTGAAGAACAATGACCATGGAGTACACCACTTTGTGCAAGGACTTAAGACAGAAATTCTCGGAGTAGTGGTGTTGGGAACTCAAGATACAACCTACTCTGAAATGGTATCGAAAGCTCTTAACATTGAAGAAGTAAAGGATCAAAGTTTGAAACAGAGTGATTCTGTCGGAAGTTTTTAGCCACGTTCATGGGACAAAGCGAAAACGAATATAGACACTGATACAAATACAGATACAGATATACAAATGAGTACCAAAATGGGAACTAAAATGGAAACTGATACGGATATGGATATAGATATGGATACAAAAACGGAGATGAAGAAGGAAATGGAAACAGAAACAAAAATGGAGATGGATACAGATACAGATGCGAAAATAGAAACAAATATGGATACGGAGACATATACGAAAAGAAAAATGGAGATAGATACAGATACAGATACAGATACGGCTACATAAATGGAAACAGAAATGGAGACAGATACGGATACAAATATGGATAAGGATACAAAAACAGAAAGGAAAAAAAATGAATTTCCAAAAACGTGTTTTTGGAAACGGATACGGATACAGATACAAATACGGAAACGGAAACAGAAAAGGTAATAGAAATGAAAAGGGACAGGGATATGGGAACAGATACGGAAACTTAAATGGAAACTAAAACTGAAAAAGAAATGGATACGGATACAAAAACAAAATGGGAACAGATACGAGAACGGAGACTGAAACGGAAACAGATACGGATACGGCTACGAATACGGATACGAAAACATATACGGATATGAACACAGAAACAGACATGGAAATGGATACGAAGACAGAAACAAATACGGATATGAATACGAAAATAGAAACAAAAATAAAAATGGAAACGGGTACGAATACGAAAAGGAAAACAAGACTAAATGAGGATCTAAGTGGCAAAATAAATAGTAGATTGACAGGAGTGGGAAAGCGTCCAACTCAACTATGGAGCAGAGTAGCGACTTAGAATAACGAAGAAACAAATAACTAACATTGTCCAGAAAGAAACTGAAGTAGAAATACTATTATGGAGAAGCTTTTAAATAAAATTGTTGTAGCTAATGAAAATTTGGATGAAATGAAGTACAAGTACAACAAGAAGACTATGGCATTAGGTGGGATGCTTGAAGAGAAGGATCAACTACACCGTGCTTTTGTGAAAGAAACAAGAAAGATACAGCAACTTGAGCATGATAAGGTTTGAATGATCTTAGAAGAACGGCGAAAACTAAATTATGAATTGGATGTATGGTTTAGCGTTTCGATAAGTCGTGAAACGTTGCAGATGTAGAAGTGATGAGATGCAGAGCTAATGGAACCTTTTGAAAGACTGGGGATATGTATGAGGTGAGAAGATATTTGGATACTTTTGTGATAAAATAGTGAGTGACTATTTTGGGTTGTTAAATCAAAGAAGTAATTCACTGAGCCAATTTCGAGGAAGAAATTTATATAAGGAGGGAGAAATGTAATACCCCAATAATATTTCCTTGTGTATTCAATGTAATTAATTTTGGGTCCATCCGTGATGGCAGAAGGTTGTGGTCCAGCTTGCAATCCAGTCTAAACCGGTCCATCCGTGGTTGGTTCTTGGTCAGAAGAAATAGATAGTGACACTTGCATGGACGTGCGTAGGGAATGGTGAAGGCAGGGTATGGCCGTGGCAGAGGCAGGATATGGAGTGCCTCTCTGGTGGAATTGAAAGATAGAGGTGGGAGGCTGGTAGTGGAGAATTGCTCTCAGGAGAGAAAATTGAGATTGAGAGGGTCGAGTGCTTCTATAGGAAATGGAGAAGAAAAACTGGGAAGGACTGAGGGTGAGGGATGAACTCCCGGTTCTTGGGTCCTCACTGCCTCGACTGTCTCTAGTAAGTGGAGTCCTTCACTTTTATTCTAGGGCTTTATGGAACTATGTTGTTATGTAGTGAGATAGAAGATAAATGCATGCTCCCTAGATGGTGGAGAATGTGAGGGTGAAGGTGAAGCTACTTCCTACTATCGGGTCCTCTTGGTGAGTGACTTCTGCAAATTACCTTATGGATAATGTTAGGAGTTTCTGTTGTTCAGTTGGTTTCTACTTCCTGGTTTTGTGAATTGATTTGTTAACTATCGTTGGTTCTGTAAAGAATAGTTCAAATATGTGCTCTGTTGCTGGGGTCAATATTTTGCGATGTTTGATTTGTGAATATATGCCCTTCGTTGGTTATTTCCAAAAGCATGAAATGTTGGATTTGGCCTTGTTGTCTGGTTGATAAGTTACTGTTTCTGTTGATGGTTAAAGACAAGCATATTGATGTTACATGCCCTGTTAACTATTGTTGATTGTTGTTGTGTTGTTTTGGTTGCTATGATAGCCTTTGGATAATGTTAGATATATCCTTAAGTTGGATTTTGTCAAGAAATGTTTTGGTTTTATGTTCTTTATGATAAGTAGGAGATAATTGGATGGTTTGTGCTTTGCTGCTAATTTGTGATGTTATTCGCTGCTTTGTTACAGTTGGAAGGATAGTATCAAGGATAATGTTCTCTGTTGGATGATATGTTCCATTTAGGGTGTCAAAGGGGTTCCTAGAATTATTATATAAATTAGAATATGAAAAGACAATGAAATTAATAAGTTGTGATTATTAAAAAGTAAATGTTGTTGAATTGTGAAGGTATTGAAAAGAAGAAGGATGAAGATTAAGTGCTAATATGCATTAACGCTTCAAGGTAAGAAATTGAATAGAGTCGTTGGCTATTGGAGGCCCTACACGATTATCATGTTTTTCCTTTAATTGCTTGTTTGCGTTCTACTATGTTGTTAGATTATGCATATGCTATTTGCACGTTATTAATTTAATCTCTAAGCATGTTTAGGACGTTAGCATATTATTATTGTTTCCTTTAAATTGTCAAGCATGTCTATACTGTTATTATTTCGTTTAAATTGCCAAGCATGTCTACGTTGTTATTACCTTCTTCAAACTACCAACCATGCCTATATCGTTATTGTTTTCTTTAGATTGTAAAGCATGCCTATGTTGTTATTGCTTCTTTTAAATTACCGAGTATACCTATATAGTATATTAGTAGACTTTCCATATCTCATACTTTTATATTGTTGTGATTACTGTTTTATGTCTCATACTTTTATATTGTTGTGATTACTGTTTCTCATTGACATACATCACGATAATGTATCTCATTAACATTCATCATGATAATAGAAACAAGTAGGAAGTGCTACGTCGAGGGTGGTACTCATATGTATTTATGTGAGGAAAAGGAATAAATGAAATGAAATGAATGAAAGGAAAGGAAATGGGGAGTTGGGGGATGGACAGATAGTTTGGATCTAATCATGTAGTCTACTTTTGCCCCTCCCTTGTCGGGAACATGAATAGCTACCCTACGGGGTGGGAAGCCAACCAAGACTATTCCCTCCAACACAGATTCCTCCAATCTCCCTTTCGACATACGAGTAATGAATGAAAGAATGAAACGTAAAGAAAAGAACGGTTTGGGTAGTACCCATTTTGATATAATGAGTTAGTGGCATACATTATATTGCATATCTCATTTCTTACTGGCCCTCGGGCTCAGAGTTTGCTAATGGTGTAGGTACACGCACGTGAAAATGATGAACAGATCAAGGAGCAGTCGATGAAGGATTTGAACGGGCGGGACTTGTGGCTGACTAGGCTAAGAAAAGTAAAAGAGATAAGGGTTTTATAAATATAAAATACCAGTTTAATTATTGTCTTTTAAAAACGAATGATTTATACTTCCGCTATAAAATGATAAAAATAGATTTTATAAATAAAGTCTTCCACTGTCAATAAAGATTTAAATAACGAGTTTTAAGTAAGATGTTTTAATGATCGTGTTTTTTTAGAAAGGAACTCTGATTTTAATTTAAAAGGTTTTAATAAAGATTTTAGTCATTTTATAAAAGTTTTAAATTTAACGTATTTATTTTAAAGTAAGAAAAATCTGGGTCATTACATCTTCCTAATAACTTCTCTCTTTTCTCTCAAACTTCTCTTTCTTTCATGGTTATCTTTCATTTCTCATAAGTCTTCCCCTTATATAAACTCAATCCCCTTCTACAACCACCCAAGCAGGAAGTGGTGCTCACTCTGCCATCAACAATTGAGTAATCAAGTCCTTCATCCAATGAAAATATGACGTTTCTGCACATTTCTGGCAACTCTTCGCATTACCCGTCGATCGCTAACAACAGATGACCGATCACAAAACAACCCTAAATAATACTCTATATACTTTTCGAACTACCAGTCGATCATCAACTCATAGTTGATCGATCACAAATCTAATGTTTTACAACCTATATTTATCATTAACAACTGCTAAACCCTTATGATCGACTGCTAAACTCAATTCTACAATATTGTCAATTGTTCACCAAATAACCATAAAACATCCCTATTTCGACTGTGTGGAGGAGTGGAACGACCGAAATGCTTCATGATTGACCACCATCCATCAAAAAGCCCTAATTTCTTCACACTGCACCATCATTGGTCAATCGATCCTTCACAGGATCGACCCCTCCCTTCTAATTTAACAAAAACACTAAGAATCCACATTCTCTTAAAACCATAAATCACTAATCACTAAACCAATACCATTATCATCCAAAATAACTCTAATTATCCTCAAACATCACTCTTATTACCATCATTATCCTAGGCTTAATATGACATAATAACTCGGGGTATTACACCAACTCCGCAAACAAACTTGATATAGTCCTTATGCTTGAATTTACAAATTCTAACTTCCATTTTTACCCAACTCAAACTGCTATTCCTCATGTCCATATAACTCCTCATCTGAAGAATGGTCTCCTTAATCAAACATACACTTCCCTGAAGAGTTGACTCGACGCGAGTGAAGTACTCATCACTATTATTATTTCATCCTTTTATCTCCAAACGTCCATAATCGTGTTGGAATCCAATGGTGAACACTCATTCATTTTTGAATTTTTACTATCTATCCTCGAAGCTCCAAGTCTATATCCTTCGTCCTAGATACTAGTATTTACCTTCTTAAGTCCTCACCTACTACTCCTTGCTACAACCCATGGTAAATTCATGACTTGTGCCATCTCATTAATCTTTCAAACTCGAAAGGGGTAACTTATCGAACAATCACGGCCTGTTGCATTAAAGAGCCACAATAGTCAATCACGTCTAGAGATACCCCAACATTTTATACAAAGTGGCTCCCTTCCTAAGCTTTATACGTTCAACAATCCCAACTTCAATACCCAAATGTTGTTATTACAAAATTTATTATCCTCTTCAATGTCTTAGGAATCCTTGCATCCTGATAGCCCATCTAATAATTTTTTAGAATGCTCTTTACATATTTATATGAAGGTCTATTAAATCTTAAAAATCTCTTGGCCTATTTCCATAAAAATTCCACCTTTGATAACCTTGAAGTTAAGGATTATTATTTTCCTCCATAAATTTCAAGTCCTAATCCACACTTAATTATTATTCATAATTCATTCCATTTTATAGAATAAGTCATCTCCCTTTGATTTACAGGACTTAACGTAAAATTAAAGAACATACTAGTAATATTTTCATGAAAGATCAACGTGAGATAACTTTAAGTTCAAGGGTCATTATTTTTCCATAACTGTCATGTCCATATTCATCCTTAGCACTTTTGTAATTCAGTCCTTAGATTTACCGATAAAAGTTCCAATTCCACAATGGTCGTATCACTTGTCAACATCTTCCAATTTGAATCTTCCATCCTTTAGTTGATGACTTTCTCATGACTAAAATGTGGCTAAGAGTCATTCATTAGCCTTTAAATGACATGGTCACATCCTAAGCAAGCTTCGTTAAATGTAAGGGAGCTGTTCCAAAAGAGTAATATTATGTTTACGGAAGCCTAAACTTTCGAGGTAATATAATTGGCATCCATTAAGAATATTCCCATCAAATATTCATTTCCTCACACCTAAATCAACTATCCATTTGAGGCCACGTCGACATTCTGAAAGCATTCTCTTCCATTGACATCTATGTTTCCACAACTCTATCGTTCAACCGTTTTTCTTCCAACTCAAATGTAGGCGTTCTCTTCTTTATTATGTAAAACAATGACGTTTAGCATTCATCAATTTAACATTTTACGCGTTACTTTCTTAGTATGATCCTCCTTACGGTAATAACCTCTTTAGTACGGTATCACTTGGGGAAAAATGGTATCATTATCCTTCTAATTATTTCCTCAATACTCCTTCACCTTGATTACTAGGCTACATACAGCTATATAAAAACCTTAACTCTCAAAATAACGTCAAACTTATATTCAATACCTTCTAGGTTTATTATCTATTTCTATGGGATCAAAACAATTACTCTTGCCCTATGAACAAAACAATCTAGGTAAACAACATATCCTCAATATCATAAAAGAATAAGCTATTAGGCTATCATACATAATGTCAAATAATACTTATAGTTGAGAAGACTCCCCCATGCTAAGACTTGGGTTGTTGGACAGTCTACATAATCATTTTGAAAAGCTGGGGCTTTGATACCAAAGTTGCAATGCCCCTTTTTTAAACCTTGATTTTACAGGAAATTCTTGTAATATATATTTTTTCTTTTTTTATTCTTATTAAAAAAGAAACATTTAAAATTAAACCATACATTTCAAAAATCATTACAGCAGAAGACTTTATCAATTAAAATATAATTCTCGCCAAAAGCCAAGTTTAAAAGTCCTTTACAAATTCGTATATATGAAATCCAACAGTGAGCCAAAATACCAAATTGTAAACAGAAGCATCATTAAATAAACCAACGTGAATTCACATTTTCCATTTCATTCGTAATATCCATACCTACAATGCAAGGCTTATCTATAAGTCTAAGACTTAGCAGTAATGCATGTAACCATGAACATGACATGTCGTGACATTGGTTTTTCTTTATTTCTTTTCTTTCTCTTTTCTTTCTTTTCTCATCTTTCTTCTCTTCTCGGGTATGAGTAGGCACAATGGTGGGCACACACAACGACCCTCCTCTCTATGGGAGGTCTACTCTTTGTGGGAGACAGACATCCTCTCTGTGGGAGTCCTCTGTTACCTGCTGTGCAATTTATTGTACAGTGACCTAGCAACCCTTTGTGGCAGTTAGCTGTAACCTCATCATAGCAAGCTAACGCGATAATGCCTCACTGGTCCTCTCTGTGGGGTAGCCTGTCCTCTTTACCCATTTACTCACGTTTCATCTTTTATCTTTCTTAAATGCAGACTCATGCATGAACATACATAAAAATTTCACGGATCACATCCTAATCAATTGACTATCAATACAATATGCAACATATTTAAACAAACCACAACAACAACTCCTTTGCATTTATCATCACAAACACCACCGTGCAATATTTAAACAACAACATCCACAAATCTTCAACATATGTAATACTTAAATAAAAAAAACAATAACCAATACTCAAGGACAGAACAATATAAAACAAAACCATAAAATCTATCATCATCATCACAAGTGACAGTGAACAAAACAAGGCATATCCTCAAGACAATTTCCATTAGTAAAATAGTGAGCAAATTATCCTTAGAAAATAGACATTAAGTAGCAATCAAATAATCAAGTCCTCGAGAGTTTGTAATTGACAGTATCAAGACAGAACCGCCAAATAGCTTCCATCACACTCAACAAGGCTTCATATTCTCTTCTTACTACTCATAAAAATAAACAAAACACAATAGCTACATATCCTCGAGCATTCTTTCGTAAAAGTAGTAACAAAACAAAGACAAGTCCACTGTTCGGTAAGCATAAAATATAGAGCATCAAATCCTCGAGGGATAATAACAGACAGTAAGCAAACTACAATCCTCGAGAACCACCAGTGAAAATAGTAAACAACAAATCCTCTAGAATCCATTAGTAAAACATAGAGCATCAACTAAACACAAATAACAAAGACAAGTCTTCGGGTGTTACCATCAAAGGCAATAAATGAAAACTAAACCAAACCTCCTAGAACCTTGCATGGTTGGTGAAGAGGACAAAAACATGTAGCACTACTTACCTCGAGCTCCATACAAATGGGGGAAACAGTCCGGCAATGGTAGAACCTTCTTCTGCGGCTTGTTTCTCCATTGCGAGTTCTATCTCTATGCTGGAGTGATGCACCATGGACCCTGACTAGTTTTTCTTTTTTCTTTTTTGATCTTATTTTATTTTATTTTGTTTTGTAATAATTTAAAAACAATTTGTAGGAATTGTTGTTGCCGTATGAGTGCGTGTTTACTTAAGGGGTTATTTTTGTACTTTAGTCATTAGAACTTAACCCTCATTTGTGTTGGTATTTATACCTAAGATAGGGAATTATTTTTAGGAGTTTTGAATCATAAAAGAAACCATTTTGAAAGGTGGGAGCTCCCTCCAAATTGGCCATCTCCCTTGGGGGTATTATCCAAGTTGATTTTGTGTCAAAGAATTGAATCACCATTGTTCCTTGCAAGCCTTGCAGTGATTTCTCTTATAATAATCCTTCCTCAACTTCCCTCTGGAGGTGTACATCCCTAGTGAAGGTATATAAGATCTACTAATTCCCAAGTCAGAGTGTCTTCCTCTGTGGAGACCATTGAAGTTGATAGTGCAATTTTGGCACCCATTCAGACAAGCTTGTTCCTTTCTATGAATAGTTTTTGTTTCAAATTGATTCTACCTTTGATTTTTGGAGGATAACATATTCACTTATAAAGTGGATTGTGGTCCGAATTTCACATTATTTGGATGTTATTTGGTAAAGTTATGAGATACTCCATTTGGGCTCTAATTTTGCCCGTTGGTGCCTCTTTGGGTTAATAGCACTCTTCCGTGCTTAACTTATGCTCCCAAATGCATTTTCATCTGATTTTTGGAGGGCTACTTGTTGATTCACAAATAAGAACACAGTTGAAATTTCAATCATTTAGACATGTTTTGAGGGAGTTACACTTCTGCCAATTTCAAGAAAGATTCTTTCCATAAATAATAGCTTACATCAAGTGGTTTCCCATTTTTCCCTCCTTTCTGGTGCATCATTTGGTATCAGAGCCTCTTCCCTTGGTTTCTACTCCGTTAATTGTTGTATTTTACTTTACATTAAGATGATAAGAGGCTGTAGTTGTACTATGAATTACAGTAAGGAAGAAAATGAGTTTTTGGCTACTATTCCTATTTTCAATGGTTCAGAATGGGCCAAAGATTATTTAGATTGGAAAGAAGAAGTTGAGGAAATTTTTCAGAGTTCTTATTACTCAGAGAAGACCTTGGTGAAACTTATTTCTTCAAGGCTTAAAGAACGAGCTTCAATGTGGTAGAGCAATTTGACTATTAATCGAAGAAGAGATGGAGAAAAAACCATTAACACTTGGAGCTCGATGAAAAGGGTTATGAGAAGGTATGCTCCAAGACATAACAAGTCGATCCAATCTTTGCCGTCATCCGCAAAGTTTAAGAAGAGTCTTCCCAAGAGTCAACGATCCCAACTATGTGACATTTAATCCTCATTGCAACAAATAGCTCAAAAACTTCACGATTTATCAATGAATTCAGAGTTTGCATGTGTTAGACCTATCCAGGCCCAAGATATGGTTTAGGATGTAGAGGAAACCATAAAGGATGAAGAACAATTGGAAGAAGAATTTATCTAAGCTCACGAGGGGCCATTACTCATGATGGAGTCTCTAATGGATGAGGAAAATTGTTCGAAAGAAGAAATATCCAAGGTTACACGTATAGCTAGTCACGATACTTCCTTGGCACTTCCATGAAGAAGAAGAATTGAATGAATGTTGAGCTTATCTATCCACATGTTGGTCTACTAACTGAAATGAATTTGGGAATAGAAACAAGCATTGAGAAAGAAAGTAAACAATAGGAGGAATTTTATACTTAAGAAGGTCTCCTTCTAACCCTACTAACCAGAGAAGAAGAAAGAGGATGGGAGCAAACACTGTCCAAAATAGAGAAGCAAACTCACCCTCTACTCAACCAACTGATAAGCCATTAATAGAGGAGGTTGTGTCTAGTATGCAAGGCCAACTTGAGGAATTGTGAAACATGTTCTCCAACTTGCAGCAAAGGTTAGATGAACCCAGAATCAACATGTGAGGGTCCCAAGAATCACAAGGCCAAGGAGAAGAATAAGCACTTCCATATATACTAGAGGCCGAGAAAAGTGGTGAAGAATATGAAAATTGGTAGACCGATTTTGAAGAGTTACTTTGTTCTAGGTATTCTAATGAGCTCTTGGATTATTTGAGACATGTGAAATTTTTCATACTTGTTTTTAAAGGTTCCAAAAATGGTTTTGACTTCCTGGATTGGTTGGAAATAGTGGAGAAATATTTTGAATGCTCTAATTATTCAGAGAAGAAAAGAATTCAACTAGTTTCTTTAAAGTTAATCGGTTATGCTAGTTTATGGTGGGAAGATTTAAAAAATCAGAGGAGGCATGATGGATATAAGGAAATTCATACTTGGAATATGATGAAGAAGGTGATGAGAAGGAGATTTGTTCCAAGCCTTTATAGACATGAGCTTTTTCTTGAAATGCAAAGTTTGAGACAAGGGTCACTCAATGTGAAGGACTATGTTGCTGAGTTTCAATCTATCAAATTAAGGAGTGGAGTTGAGAAGTTGGAGAAACAAACAATTGTTAGGTTTCTCAAGGGCCTAAATAAAGATATTGCTGATGCGGTGGAGTTTCAACCATGTAGTTCCTTGGATGAACTAATACATTTAGCAATTAAAGTTGAAAGGCAATACAAGAGATTCTCCAAGTCTTTCGCCTAGTGAGTCGAATACTTTCAAGCCTCAACCAAAGAAAATTGTTAAAGTCTATCCAAGCTAAAATTTTTGCATCAAAAGGGGTACAAGAAAAGAAAATTTTTGTTGAGACATCTCATACAAGAGCTAAGGAGATAAAGTGCACAAGTGCCTAGGGTTTGGGCACATTGTTTCACAATGCCCAAACCAAAAAGTTATGATGTTATGGCAGGGCTCGGTTGATAAAGGTAGCAAAGGTAACACCATTGCAGTAACTAATGAAGAAGAAGAAATTATCTTTCAACAAGAAAGTCCATTATTTACAATGGATTCAGAGTCTATAACTTTCCAAGAGAAGACTATTCTTGAATAGATGAAAAAGATTGTTTACAAGAAGAAATTTCCGAAGGTGATCTTATGGAGAGTAAAGATCAATTGATGGAAGCTACTATTGAAGGGGAAGCAAAACATGAAGAGTTATTTTATGCTAAAGAGGAACCTCTCCACCTTGTGTTTCAATGGGCTCAAACCCTCCATACATGAGAAGATGAATGTCAAAGGAAGCAAAAATTTCTTACACAATGTTTGAACAAGGACAAAGTTCATTCTTTGATAATTGATGAAAGGAGTTGTTTCAATATGGCTTCCATGCATATGTTTGAGAATATTGGTGTGGAACCTTTATTACAACCGAAGCTCTACATTATAAAATATGATAATGGAGAAATAAGAAAAATAGTCGGTGCTATGTCAACAAGGTATGTACGGTTAAATAAGTTGATTAGTTGGCTTTTTAGAATTGAATGGATTAAATTTCCTAATGTTATGAGTACTAGCATTGCATTTTGGAATTGCACTATGGATAATGTGTTTGGGAATGTTTTCTTAAATTACAATGGTAGTTCAATTGTGGTAAACAACTTTTGCATGTCTAGTTTTGGAATTATAGAGTTGTTGATCCGAAAATCTTCTATTGTTGAACTTATTACCTATATTTGGAATGAACATACTTGTGTTAAGGAGGATAATGCTCTAATTGACAGTAAGGAAAAATTAGTTTTATTGCACTTGAGGAAGAAGTTTTTTGCCAATCAATTGAAATCCGATTTATGCTACAATTTGTTTGGTTTTCAAAGATATTGGTTTGGTTTATTGGTGATGAAAACAAGTTTGAGCATTTGAGAGATTTTGGAGTATTTGTTAGGAGTACTATGCCCAACAAGCAAATGTAATAGAACAATTTTATAATATATGAATAAATTTATATTGATTGATATTATGTTAACATTTTAGATTATGTTTTATAAAATTCATAGAAAATTCCTTGGTTATTTATGCTAACTTTATATTGACATATAGGATAAAATATAAAGAGTAATAACTAGAATATATCCATGACTTATATTTGAAGTATGGAAACTTCAAATAGTTCATAGTCATAAACATAGTTTATCTCATTAAGAATGTGTAGTCATATTCTGACTAAATATGTAGTGACATAAGATAAATATGTTTTATATAATATGATTATAAAGGACTAAACTAGATAAAAGTTATAGTGTTCTGATAATTTCTGTTAAATATAGAACAATTAATTTTATCATAATGATGGTCATATATGTATGATCTAAATTCGTTGTATTTAATAAACCCCTATTTTATTTTGATTTACTCGGTAAAGTTTTGTGCGAATTACGATTCGTATACCTTATATATTGGGAGTAAATTAAAATGAATAGCTGTGAATGTTAATATCGATACAATGAAATTCATTTATATAGATTCCCTTGTTTGTTAGTTCAAGGATCGAATAATTAACGCGCAAATTCATAATTGTTATGAATTAATTATTCAATAAAGAATTAATGGTAGTCAAGGATAAAAACACAATATGAGAGGTTAACGGATTATAAAACTAGCTCTATGGCGAATCTAAAGGGAGGGTTAATACATATGTAATGACTATATCAATGGACATTACTTTAAGTAAATATACTCTATAATTTTGAGAGTGCAACTCTAAGTATTTAGTGGAATTACTTTAGAGTTAATAATTATGTTAATTAATATAAAGAGTTTATATTAATTAACAAAATATTATTGGAGCTTAAAACCGTAGGTCCATCGGTCCCTTCGTCACTTTTTATCATTATTCGAATAATAGAAAAACGAACAAAGAAGATTAAATAATTAATTACGAATTAATTATTTAATACACTCAATAATAAGTTTATTATTATTTTTTTCATTAGATGAAATAATTGAATTATTGATTATTCAATTAATTAAGACAAAATGACAAAAGTTGTCAAAGTTAATATATTTGTTATATTTCATTAAATGAAATAATTGAATTATAGATTATTCAATTAATTAAAAAATATAAAGTAACTTTTAAAAATAGTTTTTAAAATGGATTTTGTCAAATTTGATTTAATGTCAAATTTGATTTAATGTCATGACCTTTTGTTTTCCATAACATTTTGTATAAATGTGTTATAACTTAAATGTGCCAAGTGTTGAGCTATGGTGACAAGACTTTTGATTTCCATAACATTTTTATAACTGTATGAAATTAATTATAACTTTAATGAGGAATTTGTAGTGTTTTTCTCTAAATGTCATAATGGTCATTATGGAGCAATACCAATATAAATAGAGGTCCAACCTCATTAGATGAAGGAAGGAGAAAATTTTGAAGTTGAGGTTGAAATTTTTGAGATTAAGGAATCCATGTTGAAAGCAAAATTTTTGTCTTCCGTATTAGCTTTAGAGAAGTGTTTTCTAAATCCAAATAGATCGTCTCATGTGTTGAGAATACAATCTATCATAAATTGAGTGTGATCTTGTTTCGTTCATGACGCCCACACGTGCTTATTCGAGGTGAGGAGGATTGGCGGAGAAGATTGAATGTTGATTTTGTACCCGTGTGAAGTAAGCTACAAAAGTAATATTTTTCATCTTTTAGCTTAGATCTAAATAGAGATTTTAAATACATATTATTATTAATATATCATAACAACAATCCGTTTTATGTTCATGTTGAAATTGTTTTTCATGATACATAGGTTACGCACGTTACCATTGTTATGAACATCGGTAATTCCACTGTGCGAAGGAACCTAAAAACCAACAATGGGTATCAGAGTTTCGTTGTAATTATGATATATTTAATAATGTGATTTTATAAAAATCATGATATGTGATGATAAGTTGGCTTATGCATTTTTTTTAATTAATATATATTTTGCAATGTTGAATGTATGGATATATGCATGATTGAAATAATGATTGTAATTTAATGTGGCCGATTTAGGTTGGGACTATTTTTTAAAATTTCTTATTTTTAATTTTTGATGTAAACCCAATTTGTCTTGAGTAAATACTCTTTATGTAATATTGATGGAGATCAAAGAAAGGAGGAAAAGACAAATTTTTGAGCGAGACTAGGTATGCAATTGTTGTCAACACAACGTATGACGCAAAAATTGTGGAGGCCACCACGACTTTAGAAAATTTTTTTTTGGGTTTATATGTAATTTTAAAAATACCCAAATCGACCCGGTCATTATTTCATTTACTTTTATGCTTGATATAAGTTGTTTTTATCATAGTCATGCATTCACATGTCTTATAGTACTTGCATATAGGGCCTACTTATCATTTAGTTTTCTCACATTGACATGCATTTTTAGCATATATTTTATTTATTTACTTTTAATAAAAAATTATGTTAAAAATTAAATAGTTTTAATTAGATTAAAATTATTAATTCATATTTATGAATTATGTAAGAAAATAAAATAATGCAAAATTTAATTGTTAAAATTTTTACATTCTTTTGTAAGTGCTAAATAAATTTTTTATTTAGTATCATTAATTTTATAATATGATTATAAAATTAAAAATCTATACATAAAATAAATTTGTTTTGATTAAATATTTTTTATATAGATTTAATAGAATATGTGATATTCTATAAAATCACTATAATGCAAAATAATGAGTGGGAGCAGAGAGTTAGGCGTAACTTTCCATGGTCTCCATCATTGATACAACAACATGAGATTTAAGCTGGGCTCCAAAACGACTTAGTTATCGTCCTCCTAGTGTTCACTAAGATCAATACCATGGTTGATCTCCTAGAGATAGGTTTTATAAAATGTATCTTATAATTGACCGTCCTTAACGCGGCAATTATAAGTTAAGTTTTATAAAACCGAAACGATGATATACACTCATAAAAATGTGATATAATGTGTTAATCACATTTTAACCAAAACTAATCGATAGTTTATAAATTTTGAAAATATGAGATATTTTGAATAAATTTATTAATAGATAATATTTTTACCCTAAGGAAAAATAATATGTATCGAGGCAATAATAGCATTTGCATTTTACTTAGTGATTTAGCATGCTCATGCATCATTTTTACTTGCCATATTACTTATGAATTATATGCATAATATTAATTTTTATTTATTTATTTATTATAGCATAATATCTTCTTTTATGATTAATTTACTCGTGACTGAAAAGTTGACTAGCGATAATTTCGTCAACTGGAAAAAGAACATGAATATGATTCTTGTGCACGACAACTTGAAGTTTGTCCTGACTGAGGAATGTCCTCCGATCCCTGCTGAAAATGCAACAAAAGAGAAGAGAAACTTTAAAAAATATCTCAAGGAACTAAAACAAAGAAGACAAGTAAATCTGATTTACTTGTTAATGAATTTTGTTTAGTTGAGAATGATTTATTACCTTGGATAGTTGATTCAGGTGTGACTAATTATGTTTGTTGCTTTTTACAAGTGCCTAGTTCCTATCAGAATCTAGCAGATGGGGAGTTCACTATGAGAGTGGGCAATGAGGCACTAGTTTCAGCTTCAGCAGTGGGAGAAACAAAATTAAATATTCAAAATAAATTTTTATTGTTAAATAATATTTATTTTATACTGGGGTTTACTAGAAATCTCATTTCTGTTTATCACTTATTTGAATAATGTTATTCAATTTCTTTTAATAATAATATTGTTATTATTTCTATAAATGGATTAGATATTTGTTCTGGTATTATGGAAAGTGGACTTTATGTGATAAGGCCCATCAATAAATCACTGTTGAATAATGAAATTTTTAAAGTAGAATTGCCTAAGTCCAAGAAACTTAAAATTTCTCATGATGATAACAAATATCTTTGGCACCTTCGTCCAGGTCATATTAATCTAGGTAGAATTGATAGACTTGTGAAGGATGGTCCTTTAAAAGATTTAAATGTTGGATCTTTACCAGTCTTTGAATCTTGTCTAGAGGGAAAAATGACCAAGAGACCTTTTTCTGCAAAAAGTCGAAGGGTTCAAGAGCCACTTGAACTCATACATTCAGATGTATGTTGCCCTATGACTACTTGGGCTAGAGGTGGTTTTGAGTACTTCATCACTTTTGTTGATGATTACTCAAGATATAGTTATACTTATCTAATTCAATTTAAATCAGAATCTTTTAGAAAGTTTCACGAGTTTAAAGATGAAGCTAAAAAGACAATTAGATAAGTCAATCAAGTGTCTTTGATAAGATCAAGGAGGTTAATACCTTGATAATGAATTCAAGGATTACTTGTTAGAACATGAGATTATATCTTAGCTAACAACACCTGGCACTCCTCAGCAAAATGGTGTTGCTGAGAGGAGAAATAGGACTTTACTTAATATGGTTTGATCCATGATGAGTTACTTTGCACTTCCAATATCATTTTTGGGATACGCCATACAGACAACGACTTATATTTTGAATGTGATCCCATCTAAGTCTGTTCCTAAGACACCTTTAGAGTTGTGGAGTGGTCACAAGCCTAGTTTGAGACACTTTCACATATGGAGGTGTCCCGTCCATGTGCTAGTAGACAAGACTGGAAAATTAAAACCTCGATCTGAGGTTTGCATGTTTGTTGGTTATGCAAAAGGCACAAGAGGAGATTTGTTCTATAGTCCTCAAGATAACAAGGTATTTGTATCGACAAATGCCACATTTTTTGAATATGACTACATGGCAAACTTCAAACCTCAAAGCAAGATTGTATTAACTTTTTTGTGCAATATTTGATTACACTAAATCTCTAAGTGATTTATTGAATATGATTAAATATGCAATCAAAATAAATACGTAAATTAAAAAGTAAGGGATAGAGAAGTGCACACGATATTTGTTTACATGGTTCGACAAACTCGCCTACGTCCGCACTCCAAGTTCCACTTGGAGATACACTACGTAATTGGATTACGGGTGCCAATAAAACCATTTACAAATTGACTCTTACGATGGGCGTCACCCTTGACTAATTCTAAGGTCGTCAACCTTTGACTCTTATGGGGCATCACCCAAAATTTGACTATTATGGGGCGTCATCTAATGAATGAACTTACGAGCATTCAATCAAGCCTATCAACGTTTCGAGTGTTTTAACGAATTCTTAGGGAATCACCCTTTACAATTTAGCACAAGAATAATAGAATCGAAATTTAAAGCTCAAATCTAGCTAATCCGAATTCTTCCAAATTAACTCGCAAGTTTAAGTGTGGGCAGAATTGGATATACAATAATAGTTCACAGTGATTGAATGGTGTATAAAATTTGGCAGGGCTTCGCCATGATTCTCGGTTTTTGGTGTGGAGAGCTTGGAGTAAACTTGTATTTATAGACTTTACACTTCCGGATGTCCAGGTCTCGTCCTTAGTCATCCGCATGTGACCGTTGAAATCTGTCCGTTGAAAATATAGCCGTTGTGCAGAAATTTGGACTTTAGGACACAAAGCTTCTCATCCGCAGCCTCATCCGCAAGTCACTCTTCAGGAGTTTAGGACGCAGATCCTTATCCGCACCCTCATCCACAAGATACTGTTCATTAGTTTAGGACGCAGATCCTCATCCGCACCCTCATCCATGCCTCATTCGAATTGCACCCTAAAAATTACAGATTCAAAGCGGACGCGTCTGAGCTCATTCGCACTCATCCGCATGCGTCCGAAATGTCCTGAAAATGTCCAAATATATTACATATTCAAATAGAACGTGAGGCATCTTCGTCCGCATCCGGCCGCACTCGTCCGAAAGACCACAGAACATATTGGGAAGCGTTTTCTCTTCCGCAATCTCGTCCCCACTTCACTCCAAAATAAACCCTAAACTATATTGAGTTCTAAAATGATATGCCACATTACATGGACTCAAATAAACATGTTAGCATATTAATAATACTCATTTTGAGGGTATTTTCAATATACACAGATATAAATATTATGATAAAAATAATATCTAAAAAATACAAAATACAACTTATTGATTTATTAAATTATCCAATAATTTAGTCATCATCAAAATAAAACTTAACCTAATAAAAATGCTAACAATCTCCCCCTTTTTGAGGATGACAAAATCCAATAAGTTGTTTACCATAAAACTAAGCATTTGCATAGAGATATTGCATATTAGATTTTTCCAATTTAGTTATGCAACTTATCAACCCATTAATTTCATGTAACATGCTACTAAACTCTTTCTCCCCCTAAAATATACTTACAACTTAAACAGACTTCTCCCTCTAACATATATCACAACTTACACCTTCCTCCCTCTTTTTGTCATAATCAAAAAGAAATCCTAGGGGAGGGGAGTCCTAACATGAGAAAATGTTATCAAAATAAAATTATCAAAAGATCCATCTAAGAAATTCGCCCCCTTGAACATTAACAATATGAGTAAATGTAGGGAATAAGTATTAGAATCCAAAGACAATCTCAACAATAGTTTCAACAATTAATTCTATCAAAAATAAATTTCTCCCCCTTAATCAAAGAATTTATCCACAAATCAAACAAGGGTGGAATTAAGCATTCACATTCAAATCTAAATTGTGGTTAAAGAGAGATACCAAATAAAGAAACCACAAAGATTTCTAACAAAACATTCAAAAACATTTTTCAAGACAAAATCTCCCCCTTAATTAAGGAATCTATCCAAAAAGCAAACCATTGAGGGAATTATCTAAACATTCAATATAAATTTTATGTGGTTAAAAATAAGATGCCAACTGTAAATAACCACAATCACAAAGATTTCTAACAAAAATATTCTCCCTCTTTTGTACTAAGCATAGAAACTCATTTGAGGGAATAAGCATTCAAATTCAATTTGTGGTGTAAAATATGATACAAATTTGAAAAACCACCACAAGGAAATATTCAATCAAAAATAGTCTCTCTCTTTTTGCTCATTAAGCCTAAACATATGTGAGGGTATTTATGCATTGAATTCCAAATAATAGATACCAAAAAGAATGAGATTCAAGAATTGGATACCAAGTGTAGGAAATAGAAGCCAATGAAAGATCCAAGAAAAATATATCAATTTAAGACTATGAATACTAACCAATTTTAATTTTCTAAAATGATACTAAATGAGGGAATATGAATCCATTTAAATATCAAGAATTGTAAACAAAGTTTCAATTTCTAACAAGAGATACTAATTTAATAGTTAAGAGATTAACAAAGATACCAATTGATAATTCACAATTTGAAGCAAAACAAGTTTTTCAAGGATTAATATCAATTGTAAATCCAAAGTTAAAATCTGTGCTAAGTATGATATCAATTGTAAGTTCAAAAAGAGATCCGAAACACATCTATGAGAGATACCAATTTCAAAGTAAAATTATCAATCAAGTTATCTCTCCCCTATGTTATCACAAAAAAAAAACGATTGGGGATATAATCCATTTCAAAGTATTTGTTCTCCCCCTTAGAGAAATAATAAAACAACTTCATAAATTACTCCCCCTATAAATTTATAAACTAGCCAATAGTAGAGAATCCAAAAAAAAAAGAGTCAAGAGAACCATCCAAGAAAAAAATATATACCAATTGAAAAATAAATTCATTGATGAATTCAAATTTTGGAAACAAATTTTCTCCCCTATCATTATGCACAATATCAAATAGTCGGGGAATCCAAAATATGACCTCAAATGAAAATCTTAAAAACATATACAAACTATAGAGAAAAATGATTTCATTGATACCAAAAGAAAAATAATTTCATATATGATACCAATTAAAAATAAGTCCAATGATTTCAATTGTTGAAATTCAGTCCTAAGAACAAAGATTGATACCAATAAAAAAAATAAGACCAATGATCTCAATTGTTGAAATTCAATCCTACTAACAAAGATTGATACCAATTTAAACATTTCAAAGCATAGAGAAATGGATGATACCAATTGAAGAAATAAAAACCAATTTCAAAAATATTAATTGATATAATCTATCTTTCAAAGATATTCAAGTTAAGAACCATTCCTCTCCCCCTAAATCATTGCATACAATCAAAACATTGAGGATGGAAATTCAAGATAGACACCCACTGTAGAAGTTTAAAAGGAAAAAAATTATTGATATCAATTGGAATGCAAGTACATTTATTTAAGGATTTGATACCAAAAAAATTATGGAAAAAACCAATTTGAAAGTTAAATACAAATTCTTCTTTAGTTTGATGATAAGAAATATTAGTCATAGTGGAAGCAAATTTATCAAGATTAAAACATTTGTATTTTTCTCCTCCTAAATCATTTATCTTCAAGGAGAAATATCAAAGTTTAAGCCTAGCATAAGCAAGTTTATCAAAACTAAAAATTAAAGTCAACATTTAAGAGCAAGTCAATAAACTCTATTCAACTTGATCTTCTCCCTCTATATCAATTATCTAAATAGCAACAATGGGGAATTCAAAAAATTAAAACAAATCAAATGTTTAAAACATTTATCTCCTCTTTTTATCATATACAAATTTAATCCAAAGGAGAAGTCCCACAACAAATTTTCAAAAAAAGGTATAATAATTTAGTCCAAAACAACATTCTTTCCCTTTATCATAAAAACAAAATCAAATCAAGGGAGTATTCTACGATCTAACTAGAATAATTGTCTAAACAATTTATGTCTCCCCTTTTTATCCATAGCTAAATCAATCCAAAGGGAAAAACAACAAATCAAAATTGATATACAACAATTCAATATATAAGACTAGAAAACTAATTGTTGGAGGCCAAATCTCAAGCAACAAAAATAATCCAAGACATGAATTATGCAAAATTTAACTTAGAGATACCAAATGTAAAATACAAATTTCAACCTATAAGCACACTATCAATACCTTCCATTCCAAACTCAAAAAAATTGAAAATAAGTTCAAAGCTATGTATTGAAGAATTTGAGTCAATTCAATTTTAATAAAAAATAGAAAGGCAAATTAAGTCAATTTTCAAAACTAATCTATTCACTTTAATTCAAATTAAAACACAAACAATTTAATTTCTCTACAAAATTACTTTTCTCCCCCTTAGTATTAATCAATTTAAAAGCACGGGAGAATCATCAAAGTCTAGCTTAGCGAAATCAAAATCTATCAAAGACCATAATTAAAAAAAACAACATTTGAAAGCAAGTCAATGATCTCAACACAATTCTATTTTCTCCCCCTATTTCGTTATCCAAATTCAATTCAAGGGAAAAATCAACAAAGCATCATAATTAACAATTTTTCTACCCTTCTCCCCTTATATCAAGTTAATTTTACTTCATGGGAGAAATACATTCTCAAAAAGACAAACCAATGTATTCCAAACAATCATCCAACTTAGCATCCAACAATCCAATATTTGCATTAACATGTTTAATTTAGATACTAAGTTGTTGGAATACAAACCATCAAAATATAGATTGAAGGAATAAAGACATATCAATTCCAGAAATAACCAAATTTACAACCTATGATATCTATCCATTCACTCCAAAGACAAAATCAATTTATCTCAATGCAATCCTAAATCAACGAAATCAAACAACCAACACTCTTTCAAATATATGCACTTTAGAAACTAATTGTTGAAACCATTCATCAAAATACTAATTGAGTGAATAAAGCATATTTTAACCTATATATACAAAAAGACTAACAATTAATCCAAGAAAATGATCTACTAATCAAAGTTAAATCAAATCAAGAATTAAAAATAATTTAATCCAATTCAATTCCTAATCAAAATTCAAAGTATTGATTCCATAAGGAATTTCAACGAATCAAAGACTAAATAATAATCCAAATCAAATTTCACAACCAAGTTTAATCAAAACAAAGAAGTTGTGCACCTCCAAGATAATTTCCATTTTTAAAGTATTGAAGGCAATCTTGAAGCTTCTCCCCCTTGTGTTGGATATTCAAGTATCCATTCTCCTTTTAAGTTCCTTGGGAGAATCTCCAATTTACAACAAAAATCATTTCGCAAATTTTGGTACCCAAGCCATTTTGGGTCCATTTGTTATAGGTTTGGTTCCTTTTGGAACCCACACAAATTTTGAATTTAAATTGGATTTAGAATTTAAATGAGACTTAGATTTAAAATTCACATTTAAAGAATAAGCAACTTTAGAATTAAAATTTGATTTCACATTAGTATTCAATTTTAAAGGACAACAAAATGATTTATGTCCCACACAATTGCAAGAATTACATATAGATAACTTAACAAATAAATTAGTGTAATTCTTTTTCTTTGCAAAGGGTTCATATCCAATACTGGCTTTATCAAAAGTGATCCTTTGCGAATTTAAGAGCATATTTAAATTTTTGCTCCCGTTAGTGAATTTAAGTACAATTGAATTTAAATCATCATTTCTAACTTTCAATTCACTAATTTCATCTTTATGTGATTTGATAGAAATATTCAACTTATCATTCCTCATTTTCAAATCACACAATTCATGTTCATTACATTTAATGATATCAATCAAATCACAATTTTTAGCATTTAATGAGCTATATTCTTCCTCATGTTCATAGATAGTAGAATTCAAGTTATCATTCAACAATTTCAAATCACTACAATCATGCTTCAAATCATTGTTCATTCTTTTCAATTCAACAATTTGATCTTTCAAAGATTTATTCAAAATAGCATGCTTTTTGATCAAATTGTCATTTTCCTTTTTCAATGATTTATATCTACCTTTTAGCTCATTCAAACTTTCTAGCAATTCATTTACTAAATCACCACTATCATCACTATTAGAATTTTAATTACTAGAAGAGTTTGTTACCTCAATTTCTTCATTGGCCATGAAGCATGTATTGGCCACTTTCTCCTCTTTTTTGAAAGATGAGCTTTCTCCACTTTCAATCTTTTGATTTGTGCCCACATGTGTTAGCTCAATCGATTTCCATATATCATAAGCACTAACACACGATTGAACTCTATCAAATTCATTTTTACTCAAAGCACTAGATAAGATATTCATAGCTTTAGCATTTAAGTTCCAATTCCATTTATCTAAATCATTGAATTCACAAGTTAGTCTAGGAAAAGTTATTTCCTTTTCAATGATTTTCCATCAAAAGTAATCAATAGATTGTATAAATATTTTCATTCTACACATCGAATAAAGATAGTTACTACCATCAAAATGTGGAGGTGTAGATGTGTATTGACTTTCAACAATTATATTGAAATCCATAATATGCCCAAATGAATATCAACAAGAAATTCAATCAAGTTTATACAAATAAATTTCTACAATCGAATTTGCAATATACACAAAATATCACACAAAAATTTAAATCTCCTACTCTGATACAAATTGTAGGATCGATATACGCCTATAGGGGGGGTGAATATAGTGTATTAACTTTTTCGTGCAATATTTGATTACTCTAAATCCCTAAGTTATTTATTGAATATGATTAAATATACAATCTGTCACGACCCGGATGGGGGCCGGACAGAAACACTGAGCCAAACGACCCAATCTTCGTAGAAGACCCGATCGCCCAGCCCAAGGCTAGTTAAATTGTTGCGGAAGACTTGTATAAATATCCAGCCATGACCCACATGTGATGGGCCACAGTCCATTTAGTGATTGCGAGAATAATAAACTTAAAAGTCCAAATAGGTACTGTGCATACATTCTAGAAAATCCAACAACCAAGTTAAATGTTTTTTTTTTTTTACAGTCATCCAAATTAAAAGTTATAGTTGTACATTGTTACACTTACCGATAAATAAGAGTTCAACTAGGGAAATGAAATAAAATAAAACAGCAGAAGAGCCTTAACCGAAACTCTAACCTAGAAAAAAATAAGTCGATTGGGGTGAGTGACAAGCTCAGTATGGAATTTATACTAAATACTATGCATGTGTAAAACTTGTTTTACCTTTTCTTGAAAACCATGAGTTTCGGGAAATCATGCACATTTTAATAAAACATTTAAATCTTTTTTTTTTGTCTCAAGGAAATCAGGCCCAAGGCCTCCGACGAGGTTTAAGAAAAATATGATTGTATACATAGACAACTATAGATTTAAATACTCTTGTCGTGTTTTATACCGGAAATCGTAGTCCATGAAAAAGGAGGGTCACTCAAGTACTCCCCCGAAACAAACACACAGAAAGGTGGCCATATCATGCAAGTAACACCTCATGAGCTCGAAGGAAGAAAAATGACGGCGGCACGTAGACCGGGCCCGTCACCCAGGTTGTCGTGCAAATTCTGCGACGACACGCATGTAATAAAATACACCCTGATCAGGTTTAGGGATTTGCAACCCACGGAAGCAGTCAACACCTTCCCAAAGTCTCCTGTTTCACACAGCGCGCAAACAAACCATCTCCACGCAGTAGGAGATGTATCGAGGGTGTCCCCTTGATACTTTGACGTTCGCGACCGTTCAAAGTGTCAGGAGGATTCATCCCAAACAGATTATAATCATCATATAAAAACATGAAATCCAATGCACAAAAGTAAACGTGTAAAACTTTTTGTACATATATAGTATAAAAAGCTGACGTGCTGTCGAACAATCCCCGTCAGGTTTTCATGTGTGGTATTCCACAAAATACGATTTTATTTTTAAAACTATGCAATGCGATGCAAGCAACTAAGTATAAAGCCCCTACCTCGACGACGATCTCTCCTTTTTACCTAAGGAGCAATAGTCTCAGGTATTGACTCGTAGTCCTCAAACTCGTCAGAGCCTACAACATGTCAAATGTGGAAACAATCTCATAAATACATCTTGGGAATCGACTAGAAGATCTTATACCGATCTATGAACCCAACCGACACATGCTCGACTAATCTATGAACCCTCAACAAAAATTTCAAATCAATATGGTCCAATTCCTCAACCATAACCAATTAACCAAACTGCCTTTCTTCAAAAGAATCCCATATAAGTCATTCAAACTTCCCATATGTAATCCACATATCACAAACAATAGTGACGGGGCATCTAACTCACGGTTCATAGAACAAGTGTATTGGCAAGCATGATAACATAATAACTTCCCATCAATGTCCCACTATCAAGTGTAAGGAATAATCAAGTTCAACCATCCCAGTTAACAACACTTAAACAACTAAGGCTATTTTAACCAAACAAACAAAACATGTAAGTTGTTATATGTTGTCAACCTATTTCTGTAAGAATAAACTGTGGCAAATTAGTCTTTTCCTCAACAGTTTAATCCATTCAAAAACATAATCAAGCCCACTAGTCCAAAATCACAGCAAGAAGTCCAGCAAAAACCGTAAACCGATCTCATATATCTTTCATCCAATATCCAATAAGAAACAGAGTATTCTTTCTTAAATACGTTCCCAGACACAAACTAAACTAAAGAACAACCACTTTCAACAAGGCATATTCTAGACATTTAAATCCACAGCAAACAGGGAGCATATTTCATTGAGTTCTTCAATGAAACCTAAACCAACAAGAACCCAAACCATCCAACACAACAGTCCAGAGACAAAATCCAAACAGCAACAAAATAAGAACCATAAACCAAGCAAAAATCGGAGTTATATCATTCATATTTTTCCTCATCCAGAACAGGTTACAAAATCGCGAAGACAAGAGTCAAAATGCAAGAAATCCTCACCTACATCGGAGAATGGAGGAAACTGATTTTTCCTCTGCTGCTTAGCCTCCCTCTCCGTCCAAAACAAAGCCTCAAAATTGGAGTAAATGGAGCTCCAAGGTTCGGTTGTTCGTCATCCAGACAGCTCGGAGGACTCGAGCTTCTGTCGAGACTCGCCTTCCCCTGCGAATCATCCTTCGACGAAATGCGCTTTAGCCCACGGTCGGAAAACCCGATCAGACAGCAGCTCAAGCCATCGGGATCGTCGACTCACCTCGGCTGTCCGCCGAAATCGCCCTCTCCCTCTCCTGCGATTTGTCTTTGTCGGCAGCCCTAGGAAATGGCAGGGAATGACTTTTGCCCTATTTTAGTTCTTCCCCAAAACTAGGAGCGACGTCTCTCCTTCTCTCTCTCTATCTTCACTTCAATCTTTTTCTTACTTTAAATTTCATTTTTTTTTCCTTTTTCTTCCAAGTGTACCCTTTTCTCTTCTAACCCTCTGCATACTTCTTTTCCACTAATCAATTCTTCTTTTTCTTTAAAATAGCCGCTTCGTGTATCTTCCTTTTCATCATTCTCCTTTTCCTTTTTTTTTCCATATATCATTTAATTTCCTAACCCTTTCTTTTCCTTAATTTCAACTCACCTTTCAATATCCAAATATATGTATAATCTAAATATACATAACATAAGATAACTTAATCATTTCCAACTTACAACTTATCCCAACATCACCAAACTAAATTTCTATTCAATTTAATTCTCGACTTATTTCGGACATCACATAAAATTGGCCCCAATATGATTTTATTCACTAATTTCGTTGATTCGACCAATCAACCGAAATTTCACACGTGGTCATTACGTAACAAATCGAGTAAATTTTCTGACGTTAAGACTAACTATTTGCGTATAAAATTTTCACGAAAACTTTACTCTTGAAAATTCTCGATTTTCACACAATCACAATAAATGCGTAAATTAGGGATAGATAAGTGCACATGATATTTCTTTACGCGGTTCGGTAAACTCGCCTACGTTCGCGCTCCAAGTTCCACTTGGAGATACACTATGCAATTAGTTTACGAGTGCCAATAAAACCGCTTACAAATGGACTTTTACGATGGGCGTCACCCTTGACTAATTCTAAGGTCGTCAAACTTTGACTCTTATGCGGCGTCACTCTAAAGTTGACTATTGTGGGGCATCACCCAATGATTGAACTTACGAGCGTTCAATCAAGCCTATCAACGTTTCGAGTGTTTTAATGAATTCTTAGGGAATCACCCTTTACAATTTACCACAAGAATAATATAATTGGAATTTAAAGCTCAAATCTAGCTAATTCGAATTCTCCCAAATTAACTCGCAAGTTTAAGTGTGGGGAGAATTGGATATACAATAATAGCTCACAGTGATTGAATGGTGTATAAAATTCGGCAAGGCTTCGCCACGATTCTCAGATTTTGGTGTGGAGAGCTTGGAGTAACTTTGTATTTATAGACTTTGCACTTCCGGACGTCCGGATCTCATCCTTAGTCGTCCACATGTGACCGTTGAAATCTGTCAATTGAAAATATAGCCGTTGTGCAGAAATTTGGACTTTAGGACGCAGAGCTTCTCATCCGCAGTCTCATCCGCAAGTCACTGTTCAGTAGTTTAGGACGCAGATCCTCATCCTCACCCTCATCCACAAGTCACTGTTCAGCAGTTTAGGACACAGATCCTCATCCGCACCCTCATTCGCGCCTCATTCGAATTGCACCCTGAAAATTACAGATTCAAAGCGGACGCGTCTGAGCTAATCCGCACTCATCCGCATGTGTCCGAAATGTCCCGAAATTGCCTAGAAATATTACAGATTCTAATAGGACATGGGACATCTTTGTCTGCATCCCTCCGCACTCGTCCGAAAGACCACAGAACAAATTGGGAAGCGTTTTCTCTTTCGCATCTCGTCCCCACTTCACTCCAAAATAAACCCTGAACTATATTGAGTCCTAAAATGATATGCCACATTACATAGACTCAAATAAACATGTTAGCATATTAATAATACCCATTTTGAGGGTATTTTCAGTAAACACGGATATAAATATTATGATAAAAATGATAAAAATAATATCAAAAAAATATAAAATACAACACAAAATACAACTTATTGATTTATTAAATTAACCAACAATTTAGTTATCATCAAAATAAAACTTAGCCTAACAAAAAGGCTAACAATTCATGCTGATGAGATCATATCGAAAATAACAAAAGTTGTTGTTCCACATGGTACTCAGAATATGACTACTTCTAGTCAGACCATCACACCACCTAGACATAGTGAGAGGGTAGTACGACCACCAGCTCGATACGGACAGGTAGGTGAAGCACAAGTTGTTGTCACTAATGATGGAAAAGATGATCCATTATCATTTAGAGGTGCAATGGAAGATGCTGACAAAGAAGCATTGCTTGAAGCTATGCAAGTTAAGATGGAATCAATGTATTCCAACTCCATATGGGATCTTGTAGATCTATCTAAAGGGGTGAAACCTATAGGGTGTAAATGGATCTATGAGAGAAAAAGAGGAGTGGACTGGAATGTAAAGACATTCAAAGCTAGACTTATAGCTAAGGGTTATACCTAAAGGGAATGAGTTGATTGTAAAGAGACTTTCTCTCCTATAGCTATGCTTAAGTTCATTTGTATATTGGTCTCTATTGCCGCTCATTATGATTATGAGATTTGGCAGATGGATGTCTAGATGGCTTTTCTAAATGGTCATCTTGAAGAAACCATTTATATGGAGCAACCAGAGGGTTTTATAGATAAAGATGCACAACAAACAGTTTGTAAGTTAAATAGATCTATTTATGGACCTAAGCAAGCATCCAGGTCATGGTATATGAGATTTGATGAAGCAATCAAATCTTATGGGTTCATACAGTGCCTTGATGAATCTTGTGTATACAAGCTCATCAATGACATGTGTGTGGTCTTCTTAGTTATGTATGTTGATGATATTCTACTTATTGGGAATAATGTAAAATTATTATCAAATATAAAAGCATGGCTAGCTAAGCAATTCCAAATGAAAGATTTAGGAAATGGAAGCTACACTCTTTGGATTCGTCTAATAAAAGATCGTAAAAATAGAATGTTAGCTTTGTCTCAAGCATTGTATATTGACAAGATGGTTGTCAAATATTCGATGCAAAACTCCAAGAAAGGTTATTTACCTTCTAGACATGGAGTTATTCTTTCTAAAAAGCAGTGTCCTGACATACCTCAAAAGGAAGAAGATACGAGACGTTACCCCTATGTATCAGCTATTGGGAGCTTGATGTATGCTATGTTGTGCACGAGGCCCGACATATATTATGCAGTATGGATAGTTATCCGTTTTCAGTCAAATCCAGGATTAGATCATTGGATAGTAGTCAAACATATTCTCAAGTATCTAAGGAGAATGAGAAACTATATGCTAGTATATTCTAGTAGGCATTTGATTCCAACTGAATACATAGATTATGATTTTCAAACTGATACAGATGATCGAAGTCAATATCTGGATCAATTTTCACCCTTGGAGGTGGAGCCATAGTTTGGAGAAGTGTAAAACAAAGTGGTGTTTTAGACTCTAATATGGAAGTAAAATACATTGCTGCTTGTGAAGCAGCAAAAGAAGCTGTGTGGCTTAGAAAATTCTTTAGTGGTTTGGAAGTAGTTTCAAATATGGATAAGCCATTATCTTTGTACTGTGACAATAGTGGTGCAGTAGCGAATGCTAAAGAACCTAGAAGTCATAAACAAACAAAGCATATAGAGAGAAAATATCATGTGATAAGAGATATAGTGCAACGTGGAGAGGTGACTGTTCAAAAGATTCCATCAGATGAGAATCCTGTTGATCCCTTCACCAAGACGTTACCTGAAAAATGTTTTGATAAACATCTAGAGGGTTTCGGGATTAGAGACATGTCTCATTTTCTTTAGGGCAAGTGGAAGATTGTTAAGAGTAATATGCCCAACAAGCAAATGTAATAGAACAATTTTATAATATATGAATAAATTTATATTGATTGATATTATGTTAACATTTTAGATTATGTTTTATAAAATTCATAGAAAATTTCTTGGTTATTTATGCTAACTTTATATTGACATATATATTGTATATATGTGGGATAAAATATAAAGAGTAATAACCAGAATATGTCCATGACTTATATTTGAAGTATGGAATCTTCAAATAGTTCATAGTCATAAACATAGTTTATCTCATTAAGAATGTATAGTCATATCCCGACTAAATATGTAGTGACATAAGATAAATATGTTTTATATAATATGATTATATAGGACTAGACCAGATAAAAATTATATTATTTTTATTATTTCTTTTAAATATAGAACAATTAATTTTATCATAATGATGGTCATATATGTATGATCTAAATTTGTTGTATTTAACAAACTCCTATTTTATTTTGATTTATTCTTTGATTTACTCGATAAAGTTTTGTGCGAGTTACGATTTGTATACCTTGTATATTGGGAGTAAATTAAAATGAATAGCTGGGAATGTTAATATTGACACAATAAAATCCATTTATATAGATTCTCTTGTTTGTTAGTTCAAGGATCGAATAATTAACCCGCAAATTCATAATTGTTATGAATTAATTATTCAATAAAGAACTAATGGTAATCAAGGATAAAGACGCAATATGAGAAGTTAATGGATTATAAACCTAGCTCTATTGCGAATCAAAATGGAGGGTTAATACATATGTAATGACTATATCAATGGACATTACTTTAAGTAAATATACTCTATAATTTTGAGAGTGCAACTCTAAGTATTTAGTGGAATTACTTTTGAGTTTATATTAATTAACAAAATATTATTGGACCTTAAAACTATATGTCTATCGGTCCCTTCGCACTTTCTATCATTATTCGAATAGTAGAAAAATGAACAAATAAGATTAAATAATTAATTATGAATTAATTATTTAATACACTCAATAATAAGTTTATTATTATTTTTTTAATTAGATGAAATAATTGAATTATTGATTATTCAATTAATTAAGACAAAATGACAAAAATTGTGAAAGTTAATATATTTGTTATATTTCATTAAATGAAATAATTGACATATTGATTATTTAATTAATTAACAAATATAAAGTAACTTTTAAAAATAGTTTTTAAAATGAATTTTGTCAAATTTAAATTAATGTCAAATTTGATTTGATGTCATGACCTTTTGTTTTCCATAACATTTTTGTTATAAATGTGTTATAATTTAAATGTGCCAAGTGTTGAGCTATGGTGACAAGACTTTTGATTTCCATAACATTTTTATAAATGTATAAAATCAATTATAAATTTAATGAGGAATTTGTAGTGTTTTTCTCTAAATGTCATAATGGCCATTATGGAGCAATATCACTATAAATAGAGGTCCAACCTCATTAGATGAAGGAAGGAGAAAAAATTGAAGTTGAGGTTGAAATCTTTGAGATTAAGGAATCTATTTTGAGAGCAAAATTTGTGTCTTCCGTGTTGGCTTTAGAGAAGTGTTTTCTAAATCTATATAGATCATCTCATGTGTTAAAAATATGATCTATCATAAATTTAGTGTGATCTTATCACGCCCACACGTGCTTATTCAAGGTGAGGAGGATTGGTGGAGAAGATCAAAGGTTGATTTTGTACCCGTGTGAAGTAAGCTACAAAAGTAATATTTTTCATCTTTTAACTTAGATCTAAATAGATATTTTAAATACATATTATTATTAATATATTATAACAACGATCCATTTTATGTTCATGTTGAAATTGTTTTTCATGATACATAGGTTACGCAAGTTATCGTTGTTATGAACATCGGTAATTCCGTTGTGCGAAGGAACCTAAAAACCAACAGTATTTACCACTGTCATGATCTAAAAGTTATCTCATTATCTAAAAGTTATCTCATTATTTGGGTGAAGAAGACTATGGAGGAGAAAAACTAGATTTGGGGTCAAATTCTTTTCAACCCTAGGAAGATGATGTGCCACGGATTCGGTTCATTCACAATCAAGCCCAACGATATTTCTAGTGTTCACTTTGTAGGTCATCATGGATGAAAGTGCACCAAAGATATCAAATACATCCAACCAACTTCAAAAGAACAAATGGAGTTATTCAAGATCAAGCATAAGTGGAAGTTCAAGTACAAGTGTAGAAGATTTGGGGGACTTCACAAATTCGCATACAATCTTACCTCCAACAAGTAATTTATGTTTTTTTGCATTCTACAAGATTTTATATCAACAAATGTTCTTCATAAAGATTGTAGCTGACTTGTCAAGCTTTCTAGAAGGTCTTGTGTTAAATGTGAAGGTCATTTTGTATCTCAAAAGAGTTTCAAACAATGAGCTTAAACTCTGCCAAAGAAGCCCGACCATCCTAAGTTTAAGTTGAAGCCAATCTACTTGAAGAATGACCTTGAGAATAATCAACTAGAGGAGAGACATTTCTAGACACTCAAAACTTCCTAGAAGGTAGCTTCAAATCAAGTGATGGCATTTTTGGATTTTATTTGATGTAATGGATAATGTTGTTTTGGGATGTTCTCAGCTAGACTTGAAACAGGTGAGGGCCTTTTGTTCGTTTTGTTTTTTAGACTAATTTTGTAGTTTTACATTAGCGCAACCCTAATTGAGGGGGTATTTATACTCCTCCTTAAGGTTTATTTGAACTAATTTGAATTGAGCTAAAAAAACCTTCTTGAGCTGGAGTTTCCTCCTCTTCAATCGGCCTCATTTTTCTAGGTGAGAAGTGAGAAAGTGTGTGACCATAAATTGATTCATCACTGTTTTTGGCTTGTCTTGAGGTGAATCTCTTACACTAATATTTCCTTCATCTTGTTCTGGAGGTTAACTTCCACAAAGAAAGGTTAGAAGACCTGCTGCAACCCAAGTTAAAGTGGTTTCATTGTTGGAACCCATTTGAAGTCAAAAGGTACAATCATAGCATCTTTTTGGACCAACTTATAATTGTTCATGTGTAAGTCATTTTTCTTATTGTATTTGATTTTGATTTTTGGAGGGATATTTTTTCATTGTAAAAAAGGTACTTGGTTCCATTTTTGTGGAATTTGGATAAGATACATTTGATTTGTGATTGTTTCCTTTTGGGATTAGAAACTGCCATATTGGTGCCCTTCCGAGTAGTCATTTTTGCATTCGTACATCTCTTTCTCTAGTTGGAATCTTTGTGTGATTTTTGGAATGAATTCTTATCTCTGGTGGAATTTAACTTGGTTCAATTTTTTTGTCATTTGAATAACAAATGAGTGAGTTGTGCGTTCGACTATTTGGGCCCTGAATTCTATCGTTGGTCCTTTCCTTGGATAACTTTCGTTCCTGATTGAATTATTATCTAAATTTTGTAAAGTTCACTGTTGATTCACAAAGAAGGTTGTGGTCCGATTTTCACATCATTTCGACATATCTGGGTAGATTTCTAAATTCGGGTTAGTTCTTGCCTTTTATAACAACCAACATTAAGGGGTTTCCGTATTCCCCTCTTCCGTTGGTGCATCATTTGGTACCTAAGCCTCTTCCTTTGGCTTCTACTCTGTTAATTGGTGATTTTTACTTTACATGATGATGACAAGAGCCTGTAGTTATACTATAAATTACAGCGAGGAAGAAAATAACTTTTTGGCTTCTATTCCTATTTTCAACAATTTTGAATGGGCTAAAGATTATTTAAATTGGGAAGAAGAAGTTGAGGAAATTTTTCAAAGTTTTTATTACTTAGAGAAGTCCCTGGTGAAACTTATTTCTTCAAAGCTCAAAGAACGAGCTTCAATGTGGGGGAGCAATTTCACTATTATCCAAAGAAGAGATGGAGAAAAAATAATTGACACTTGGAGCTCGATGGAAAGGGTTATGAGAAGAAGGTATACTCTGAGACTTAACCAATCGGTCCAATCTTTGCCATCATCTGCCAAGTTTAAGAAGAGTCTTCCCAAGAGTCAACGATCCCAACTATGTGACATACAATCCTCATTGCAACAAATAGCTCAAAAACTTCATGATTTATCAATGAATCCAAAGTTTGCATGTGTTTAATCTGTCCCAGCACAAGACATGGTTCAGGATGTAGAGGAAATGCTAAAGGAAGAAGAATTTATCTATGGTCACAAGGGGCCATTACTCATGATGGAGTCCCTAATGGATGAGGAAAATTGTTTGGAAGAAGAAATATCCAAAGTTACACGTATAGCTAGTCACGATACTTCCTTGCCACTTACTCATGAAGAAGAAGAATTGAATGTTGAGCTTATCTATCCACATGTTGGTCCACTAATTGAAATGAATTTGGGAATAGAAACAAGCATTGAGAAAGAAAGGAAACAGGAGGAGGAATTTTAGACTCAAGGTCTTCTTCTAACCCTACCAATCCGAGAAGAAGAAAGTACATGGGAGAAAACTTTTCATAGCAAAAGTGTAATCCATGATGGAATTTATCCAATGATCATTGACGAAGGGAGTTATGACAGACTTCCATCCAAGTTTATAGAAGGGGTGATTGGGAAAACAAAATTTTTACATCTAGATTCTTATTTCAACATTGACCTAGATGAAGGTATCAAGTTGCTAACGTTTAGTGTGGCACAATTTTACCCATTTGACCCTAGTGATATTTCGACAAAGAGCACACATTTAAAGGGTGGCTAGGCACCTCGGGACAAATTTCCATCACTACCAGCCAAGTTTGAAGGCGAACATCCAAGACAAGAAGGATAAATCTCTCTGGTTGGAAATATTGTGAGGTATGATTTGAGAAGTGGGTTTCTCAAGTCCCACCTCTCAGAATGCCTAATGCGATCTTCACGCAAATCAAGCCAACTTATATTCTGAAAAGTACATACCATCAAATTCCTTAATTACATGGTTCTTTAAAATGATCAAAATTTTTTGTGATGATGATTCCACTAGACCACTGCATTTTGGAAATGTTGTTATTATTGCTAATGTTGTTCACTCTATATCAATTTACAGCTGGAGTAAATTTTTGAATTTTGTGGAAAAAGATGTTGACTTGGGTTGTGGGAAAGTCGATTTTAATGTTTTGATTGAAGAAAATTTTGACTCCATTTTACTACCACTTTTGGTTTTTGGTGCTATCTTGTGTGCGTCCACCTCTTCTATCCAACCTATGCTAAGAAGATATGGACACTCTTATGTGGAAGAAGGGACTCATAGTGTCAACACTATTTTCTCATTTGATTCGGGTGGAAAACATGGAAAGAAGATAAAGGTAGAAGGATCCATGGATTTGAAGTCAAATCCTTTTAACCCTAGAAGGATGATGTGCCATGGACCCCGACTACTTTTTCTTTTTTTTTTTATCTTATTTTGTTTTGTAATAATTTAAAAAAAAATTGTAAAAATTGTTGTTGCTGTGTGAGTGTGTGTTTAAGCAAAGGGTATTTATGTACTTTAGACATTAGGACTTAACCCTAATTTGTGTTGGTATTTATACCTCACTTAGGGAATTTTGTAAGGAGTTTTGAATAAGAAAATAAACCATTTTGAAAGGCGGGAGCTCCCTCCAAATCGGCCATCTCCCTTAGTGGTGTTATCCAAGTGGATTTTGTGTCAAAGAAGTGAATCACCATTGTTCCTTGCAAGCCATGCAGTGATTTCTCTTATACTAATCCTTACTCCATTTCCCTCTATAGGTGGACATCCCTAATGAAGGTTTCTAAGGCCTGCTAAGACCCAAGTTGGAGTGTCTTCCTCGGTGGAGACCATTGAAGTCGATAGGTGAAATTTTGGCACCCATTTGGACCAACTTGTTCCTTTCTTGGAATAGTTCTTGTTCCAAACCGATTCTACCTCTGATTTTGGGAGGAGAACATCTTCACTTATAGAGTGGATTGTGGTCCAAGTTTCACATCATTTGGATGTTATTTGGTAAAGTTACGAGATATTCCATTTGGGCTCCAATTCTATCCGTTGGTGCCTCTTCGTGTTAATAGCATTCTTCAATGCTTAACTTACACTCCCAAACGTGTTTTCATGTGATTTTTGGAGGGCGACCTATTGATTTATAGAGAAGAACGTGGTCCAAATTTCACATCATTTAGACAAGTTTTGAGCAAGTTACACTTCTGCCAATTTCGGGACAAATTCTTTCCATAAATAATAGCTTGCATCAAGAGGTTTCCCATTTTCCCCTCCTTCGTGGTGCATCATGGAACTTTAGATAGCAAGCCTTCCAACAACACTCATGAATAAACCGTGCGACTTGACAAACAATGCGCCCTTTTATACCCACGATTTAAGGTAGGGAGTTCGTTGTTTGCATTCTAGACGACGCCGTAAAATGGTCTCGCAAGAGTGTTGCTCACCGCAGACGCTAACATTGCTAGAAAGGGGAGTTTTCCTTCATTGATTCTTGGTCTTAACGACCATATTTCAAACATTTTGCTGCTATGTTCTATCCATGCATTTTCATTTAATCAAACAATGTTGTTGCTTCTTCTCCACATGACTTCTCTTAATCTAACAGGAAACGCCTTGTCCTCTTAGTTAATCCAATGGCTGACCACTATCCTGAAAGGAATCTTTCCTTTATACGGGAGCATCTTTCCTTCTGATTCTACAGTTGAAGCATCGCCCAATCCTCTCATCCAATGACTGATAGCTCATCTGCCTATTCCAGCCTATCGTCCTGCGATATTCATTTGATGGCTGATATAGCTCCACGTTTCCTCCTTTTTAATCCAATGACCATCGTCCTTCCCACACAGAATCTTCCATTTCCACTAGAGCAACTTTTTCCTTCTCCATCATTCTCATCCAACAATCGCCTCTTCCCTTGTCCCTTTGATCTGACGGTCCAAAATCAGCCCGCCCCTTCTGGCCCTTATTCCCATGGTTCAACTTCACATTTCCACACAATCATTCCAACATTCATCCTAAATTTGATACTTCCTATATCAATAACAACACACCATAAATTCCCATAAATTTCTATTTAAATTCCATAAAACATAAAATATTATCTTCCACCAATAAATATTGCCAATAACAACCCACCATAAAATCCCATAAATTTGTATTTAAATTTCATAAACCATAAAATAATATTTTCACCATAAATTGACCGATAAATATTATTGTATCGTAAGACACTTAAATATTTATAATTTTGCCCAATTAGAATATCAGTCGTTATACTAATCTTGGAAGCTCATTGCATAGAGAGGATTTATGTTTCACATAGTCTCACATGTCAAAGGATGTATATGTGTTTGGCTGCATGTAAGATGGGGTTGTTGAACTGTGGTAGACCTGTAATTTGCTTGGATAGTTGCCACTTAAAAGGATTGTGTCTGAGCCTACTCACAGCTGTCAGCATTGACGGGAATGATCAAATTTATTTGATTGTTGTAGTAGTGGTTGAAGTAGAATGTAGGGATTCTCGGAGATGGTTTTTAGAATTGTTTCTTGCCAATCTAAACACCTCATCTAGTAATGGGTGGACAATCATTATTGACTAACAAAAGGTACGATTGATTGCTTTTGCAATCTATGTTTATGTTATTCGTTGCGTAAGAATATTTGACTCAAACTGTTAATTTTTGTAGGGGTTGGTGCTAGTTGTCAAGGAGTTTAGGGTTAGCGGAGCATCACTTTTGCACCCAACACATATACGCAAACTTCCAAAAACAATTTTAAAAGCAAGTTGTTCAAGGATGCAATGTGAAGCGCTTCTAGGGTCACAACATCAATGCACTTTGAGAGAAAGATGAGAAAGCTATTTTCGCTTGACTAGTTAGCACACGCATATCAACGAGGAATAGATGTGAGATTTTGATTGAAACGTACCTTCAGCTCGATCCCAAAGTGCGACATAAGCCTAAACAACTTGAGTGATTCCTTCAATGCCTGCATCCTACCAGCCCAAAACAAACTGATTCTCAGTATGCCTGCATTCCAATTTTTATATCGAAATTTAAAAATGATAAATTGAAAAGTAATTGGGGATGTTCAAATTAGTCAAATAAATTATCGGGATAATGCTAAAGATGTAATTGTTAGATACGGATTGAACCAGTTGGGTTCGTCTCGGTCCGAAAATAGGTGACTCAATTTATATTAAGATTGAAGAAAATAAATAATGGGATTAAATTGGAATAGATTTTAATTAAAAATGAAGAAAATAAAAAATGGGATTAAATTGAAATAATTAAGAAGTGGAGAATTTTAATAAATGAAAAGGGGGAAATTAAAATGAAAAGATAAATGTATTGGAAGAAAAGAGTTAATTTAGGAAGGATGGACTGAACCGGTTCATCCTTGAACTGTCTAGTTTGTGTTTAAACGAAATTGGCCTTCGGCCATTTGAGAGAGAAAGAACGAGAGAGACAAGGAGTCCGATCGAAGGAGCGATTGGGAGAAATGGGCGACGTGCTCGAGACAATTTCTCCGCATCGGGTGCGCATTGTCTGGCGCTTGGCGGCGACGGTGAGGCTGCTGCGACGAACGATTGTGGCGAGCTAGGGCTCAGAATGTTCAAGCTGGTGATGGAGTGGGCGAACCATGAGGCTGCGTCTCTTCATGGTTGTCCAAGGTAAGTCGATGGTCTCTATTTGGTGTTTCTTCTTCCCTTGGCATTTATTGATTCAACAAATTCTAAATTGGTGATTGGCAGTGGCAAATTCGGAGGTGAAAATAGGTATAGGCAAAGTGGCGATGGCAGGGGTGAATTGGACCTGACTGGAGTTGGTTCTTCCAGCTGCTCCTCACCTAGCAAGGCTTTCCACGTGGAGTTTGGTAAGTGGGCCACTCTTCCTTGAAGTGTGTAATCCTATCTGTTGACGCATCTCTCCTTCCTATATAGATATGGCAGTGATGCTGGAATGCAGGGGAGGATGTGCTCTGTGTGTTCAGTCATATAACAGAGAGTGAGAGACGATGGGTGATGACCGAGAGAGGGTCGGCTAAGAGGAAGACTTGAGGTTCAGTGATGAGGACAGTATACAAGGATGGATGTGGTTATTCTCTTGGCCTCGGTAAGATGGTTGTAGTTTACTTCTTTGGATTCTGTTTTGAGTGTTGATTTTGGATGTCTGCTCTCTGTCTGTAATAGGTGCCCTTTGTCTTTGCACTGCTCTGTTTTTTATCAATAAAATGGATAAATAATCTTTGTGGTTGGAAGATTTACCTATGTGTGCTAGTCCTTGGTTTGAAGTTATGCACTGCTGAATGTGTGGGTTCTGTTAGTGGTCGTCTGCCAGATTTGGATCATGTCTTGTGTCTTGGGTGTGAGTTTACTGAATGAGTTTGTTACTCTGTTAATTGGATGATAAGTAATGAATTTAGCCTTCTTTAATGAATAAGTAATGGATTTGGTCCTCTGTTGGATAATGCTCCCTGTTTTTAGCTATGAAATTCAAGTGAAAATATGTTATGGTTAAATGAAGGATGAAATGAGTACACTCTTTGTTTATTGTTCTTTAGTTTGGGTTCTATTATTATCCACCTAGAAGGGTTTAGTCTATGTTGCTAGAAATGGGTTGTTAATATACGGTTGGTTTCAACGCTGTGTTCCTTTCGAGTTAAACACGGTTTATGTAAATGAGTGGTATTGTGAGTGTGTTGTTCTGTTAATCAGAGAGTGCTCTCTGTTGTGTGTTTTATTGGCTTGTGGACTTATATTCTGCGGTCGTTTTGGTTGATCATCTGTTGAATATGGATATTGTGGAAGAATTGTGTTCTAATTATGAATTTTATGGGATAGTAAGTGAAATGTAAAAAAGATTGGGAAATGAATTAAATTGTGGAATTATGCTTTGTCAAATGGATTATTAGGGTTGTTGTATTTAACATTGCTTGGCGAATGCGTGATCAAGCAATGTAATAGGCAATAGATTTATTCTCTTTTGGATTAAATAAATATAGTCTGTTTCGGTGGGTTAAGAAATTAGGGAGAGTATGAGTATCAATAAGGATTTATGATGTCTTTCTATAATTTATAATGATAAAGGTTATTTATTAATAGGTATTGTGAAGACTAAATTGAAGGTACGCAGGAATACTCAGAAAGATAAGGATTATAATAATCACATTGAAGACTCCAAGTAAGTTGATACTTACTATATTTTAGTCTTCGGACCCTACATCGCAAGAATTAGGATTGTATGCTGTGTATTTACTAGATTTAGGTTCTTTTAATAATATGTTTATTACACATTTATATCATCATGTAGGATTGTATGTATTCACGAACATATTACATGACATAATTAATATATGTAAATAGGCGTGTGGGGGTTCGGGTAAATTGTGACTTTCCATACGGTAGATTCCTCCCACGTAGGGAGTGGTAGGTTTAGAAGTTAGCTACTTGGATTATAGGGTTCACAATTACCCCGTTCTGAAACCCCCAACGTCTTCAACAACAGTGAGGATACTTGCTTGTGGAAACACCCCCGATGGATATATCTCCTCGTCGAAGTGATTGGTTATGCCACATGACTCTAGGGAGTATTCGACCTTAACTTCCAGAAGAGATACGATTTTCTTTTGGAATGCATCGTATGATCATGCATATCATCTGCATTGTATTTCATTTTATCACTTACTCAGCATTAGGCTCATTAGTTAGGTCTTGTGATGTAGGTATGTACAAGCAACAGGTGAACAGGCCAATGACTGTTGATGAATGATTTGCACGGGTGGATCTTGTGGCTGGTTGGGCTAAAGAGTTTTAAAAAAGAAATTATTTGAAAAAGGGTTTGTAAATTATTTAATATTCATTAATGTTTCATTTTAATTCTGCTGCGTTTGATAAAAATATTTTATTACTTCTACTGAAATGGATAAGTGTTTAAGTAAAGAGTTTTAACAATCGGGTTTTATAAAGGAAGAACACTCAAATTTTTTATAAGAGAAAAGAAAAGTTTTAAATTTCATGCGATTTTAAAGTAAATAAAAACTGGGTCGTTACAGTTGCTATCAAAGCGTCTCGGACTTTTAAAACCGATTCTGTATACTGCCTGCCAGCACAAGCTTCACCGTGGAAATACTCCATCGACTGTAAGTATTACAATTAGTTCTTTCTTATTAAATTATTTAGGTATTTGTTGGTGAGACAACACTCCTGTCACTTCGAGAATTATCGAAATGTTAATGAAAATAGTACAATAATTGGGATACTTGTAATGGATGTAAGCAATTGTGGTTCTTTTGATAGAATAGAATGATAGATGTGATAAAAGACAAACAATACTTGAACTGCTTGGGTTTTGACTGCAGGAATTAGCTTTGTGGGAGTAAAGAAACAGGAGAGACTCTGCCCAAATTTTTATAAATTGGAATGGGGATAAGTGGAAAGTAAGTTCTGCGTGAACTAGATAATTAAGCTAGGTCGTCTACATTGCAAGGAACTAGATAAGAGGGTGGATTTATTATGAGAAGGAAGAACATTGAGAGTTAGTGACTGACCTGAATCATGAGAATGATAATTAGTTAGTCAAGTGCTTATCCACTTGGTCAAGATTATTAAAAGTTGTAGAAAGAGTAATTTGGACCTTCAGCAGTGGATACTTGGATATTTGATAATCGTGATCACTACCCACTTAGTTAAGAATCTACTCTAAGTTAGGATAAAAAGTCATTTTAAGTTGAACTGAGGAACTAATTGAGTGTTGTCTCTTGGATAGGTTAGATTTTTTCATGGACTAAAATTTGAGAATATAATCTGTATGTACAACTGATTTGGATTAAAATTGAGAACAAATTTTGGGATGGTTATAACACTCACTGTCTGCCATTTTGAGTTGTAATCTAAGCTATGTTGGGAATAATATCTTGGTGATTGGTTAAGTTAAAAGAAATTTAAAAATTAACAGTAGGGTCTGTGTTGGATTTGGTTTAAGTTCTCTATCTCAGGTGAGACCCAATTAGGACAATTGAAGGTGTGACTACAATGATGAAGATAGAGAATGAGAAAAATCTCTCGCACAATATGGACATGTAATTTAAGAGAATTTACTCAACTTCGACTGTGGGTAAAGCAGTTATGGTATATGAATGTTAATTAAAGTGTTGTCATGGATACCTCGGATAGTGTGAGCAGTACAAGGACTTAAGATAAGAGTTATGGAGGTGTAAGATATGGAGGAATGTTGCGACTTAGAAAAAGGTCAGGGAGTCCGTATATGCAATGAGTTAATTACTACCTTTAAGTTAGATTTCAACTTGCTCCTCGTAAATTGATGAATTTTGGAAACTGTGAAATCTAAAGATTTTGATCTATGAATTTAAGGGATTCTCTTAAGTTGAACTACATGTTTAAAAAAAAATCTGTCTAAGAGGTTAGGTAGCACATTGTACGTTAAAGTATGGCGAACGTTGACCATTAATAATTGACTCTGATCGGAAGTTAGATTTGAAATGATTCCATTTCTGTTTTAACTCGAAGTTGGAAGTCTATCATATATAAGGATTATCTATTGTAGGACAAGATATAAGTTTGAATATCCACTAGGTTCGTACTCGAACATATTGATGATTGGTTTACCGAGAGAATCGTGGAATGGAATTGGTTGATACTCTGAATCTGTTGTTAATGGATTTAATTAAAGGAATTGTTAAGGGTAATAAATAATTAATTAAGTTTTAACTGTCCACAACCAAAAGAGAAACAAACACAGAAACATATACAGAAACATAAACAGATACAGAAACAGAAACAGACACTGAAATATAGACAGAAACAAAAACGGAAACAGAAATGAACACGGGAACGGAAACAGAAACAGACACAGGAACGGAAACAGAGACAAAAACAGACATGGAAATGGAAACGAAAATGGAAACAAATTTCTGAGAATGGATACAGATACAGAAACGGATATGGACACAGATACGGGGACGGATACAGAAACGGATAGGGACACAAATACAGAGACGGATACAGATAGGGCTACGGAAATGAAAATGGATACGGGAACATATATAGGAATGGATACGGATACAGATACGGATACAAAAACAGATACAGATATGGAGATGGATACGGATACAGATATATATAATAAAAAATTTTAAAAAATAATAATAATAATTAATTAATTAGTTAATTAGGTGCTAATGGCTTCAACGACTTAAGCCGCTATAGTCAAAGGAGAAGTTTATGATCTAACAAGCTTGGAAGGATGAATGCGAATTGTAAAGAGTATGTTTGAGCACACTAACTCAAAAGTACAAAAATAAGTGAGATTTTATGCTACATGACAATAGTGGTTAGAACGCACTAGGACTGAGCGTGTATGATTGTATGTTCAATATAATGTAGGAGTTTGTCGTGTATACATTTTGTTAGAATTAAATGTGACAGTGTACGGTGATTGTTCTCACCTTACGTCGGGTATTATTGGTATTGGAAAAGTAAAGAACGAATTAGTTGAGGGTAAAGTACACTATGAGGAATACAATGTGATAAAAAGGAATTACTTGTTCGTGGAGAATGAAATTGTATACTATATGCATAGGTATTGTCAAGACTTTATGTGGTGTTCTCAGTGCTTGAGGAATTGGATTTAAGTTTGGTTCATACCAATAGATGGAGTTTTAGTAAACTACATTGGTGAAAAAGGAATCAAGTGATGAAATGACTAGAGAGTGTAGGAGTGTCACCTTCAATTTAATGGTACAGTAATGAAGGAAATCAATTTGATTGATGTCATGAAAAATTGAAATGACGTTTTAAGTGAAATGAAAGTGATCCTTTCGTCAACAATTGTCATGTTGAGACTTATGAAACCAAAAATGGTTGCCCTAAGGGAATATTTTACTGGGAATGTTACAAATGAAGGTGAAATTTTGTGAGTAAGAACGAGATTTTGGAGGGTTAGAATCTTCAAAATGCAACAAAGTTATTCACATTACAGTGATTTGACATAAATTATCTGATGAAAAGAAATAACTTTGGAAGGAAGCAATTCTTTTACGACAAATGAAGTTGGCGATTTAATAACTCATATGTGAAATAGGAATTTCTCTTAAATTCTTGTGCTCTACAGAAGTGGAAAGTGATGTAATCTTTGGTTGTTTCATATAACAGTGGGATACGAGAAGTTACATTAAGTTTTAGATCGAAGGAATAATTACACTGAGCTAATTTCGAGGAAGAAATTTCTATAAGGAGGGAGGATTGTAATATCCCAATTTTTATATTGGAATTTAAAAATGATAAATAGGAAGGTAATCGGGTTTTATAAAGGAAGAATACTCAAATGTTTTATAAGAGAAAAGAAAATTTTTAAATTTCACGCGATTGTAAAGTAAATAAAAATCGGGTCATTACATCTTGTGTGTGCATGCAATCCCGTGTGTGCATTTTATGAGGAGATCTCCCGAGAAATTTGTGCATGAGTGCTACCACCAAGAAACATACATGAGGATGTACTCCTACTTTGTCTGCCCTGTCATTTGACAAATCATGTGGCATGTGATGGACTATGATCTAATTATGCCACCACAATTTAGGAGACATCTCGAAAGGCCCAAAAATCAAAGAATAAGGGGTGTTCACGAAACTCCAAGCTTGACAGTCTACCCAAAAGACATCTCAACATGACATGTGGCCTGTGTGGGGCACAATTCCCGCATGTGTCAAGGTGGAGGCCCAGACACCACTAAGTTCAAGTGCATGTGGCAGCCGCAAGTCCACAGGAAAAGGTGGTAGGGGAAGTTCGCAAAACACATTTATAGGTTTCACAGTTCTTGAAATAATTCTTGAGACGCAGGTGAGCACATTATTACGTTTACGTTTTCATGTTTTATTTTAACTATGCTAATTTTATTTCCAATGTTTTATACAAGCAAAGACATCTCTCGTTCTTTCACCTAGATTAGATCGTTGTAATGCACACGTACATTATATGGTTGTAATGGACATGTTAATTGTTCGTTGATTATGAATGAAATTGATAATTTGATTTGCGTCTGTAATACCACGAATTTTCTCATATGAAGTATAAGTGGTGCGATGGAAATTAAGGGGATGGATTATTAAATATTATGTATGAATTGAGAAAAATATAGATGGATTATGAGATAGGGAGTGTTTAGTATGAAAATGTAATTTTGGACAGAGTGCTTAAATCCACATGTGAAAACACACGTTCTGGACTAGACGATCGAAATCAAGACATATTAGAATTTGCTAGCCTCGGGTAATTTAGGAACTAAAATAAGCATCAACATTCCACTGCAGAAAGATGTCATTCCTCGATGGAACGTCAGAGTTTCTATGCCTCATATAGATCGTTGTAATGCAAATGTTGCTTAAATTGTGTTAATGAAAATGTTAATTATTTGTTGATAATTAATTAAATGGATAATTTGATTTGTGTCAAAATTTCTTTCTTTCTTTTTCAAAAAAATGAAAATTTTGCAAGAGTTTCCCTTGTTTTAGTCTCTCCCCGGTGGCGTTATCAAAACCAAATCAAGCAATGAGGTTCTCAACTATTTTGCAAACAAATATTTCAAACAGATATATATATTATCCAAACATATACTTTCTCAATAGGTATTCAAACAATTAACTATGCAAATAAATAAACAATATCCCTACACATCAATTAAACTACGTCGGCACTGCCTTCTTGCGAGAGTTCCTTCGTAAATCTGTGATTCCGAAGGACAACTTTGGGTTCACGTATACGTTGGAACCTAGGGCGTACAATGGAGCCTTATTCGGTAGATCATTGTGAGGGTGGAAACCTCTCTCCTTACAATTTCATAGTAGCCCTAAACCACTGGTACATCAAAATATGTCGTGCGGGCTGAAATGGAACATGGAAAATCAGCACATAAGTGGAAACTAATATGAATCTGCATAAGTGAAAAGACATACCTCGCTTTGTTTCGCATTACAACAATTCCAATTGCTTCTGGTAGCAACACTTAGTAAAGGTAGTGAGTGTGCAAGTTAATAGATGACAAAACACAGTTGCTTTAATGTAAATCATGCATTAGAACTGTTCAAACATGAAGTACAACAAGTAAAAGTGAGAAGTTTACTTACGTCAATCCACCCAATTGTAATAAGCAATCTTTGCATTAGATCATCGAAGTATTCTTCTTCTTTCACCGCATTACACTACATACAATGAACGCAATGCAAGGATGAGTACTAAAATAAAATCTTCTAAACTACATAGTATAATATAACATAATTCTCACTATATTTGTTGTCACTTCTTGCTTTGGGACAATAAGATTAGTGATGTGGTACTCATCATCGAACTGAAAATGAAAATAGGAAGCAAAATATCATAAGCATCCAATTGAAAACACTTAAGGCCAGAAAATGAAATAGCCTACTATAACACCTTCAACAAATGTGCAGGTCTTCCAAGTTTTTCTTGGTATTTGCACAAACTGATTTTGTGAAAATATCAATCGGTTCACCTGGTTGCAATGAACATTTTTAAATTGTCAGACTAATAAGGCATAAATAAGTGCAGACACGTAGATAACCAAATCAAAGGCGTACCACACGCACAATTTTAAGTGGAGCAGGTTTTTGACCCATCGTATCTGTCGATAGAGGAATGGGAGCCACTATCTGCTACACCTTGACATGCACAGCAAGAGGAGAAGGTTGGCGTCTGAGAGCAATAGTGATTTAAATTTAAGACACATTATTACGTCGCATACAAAGAAAGTAAATAATGGACTTTAGGTATAAAAAAAAACTTAAACGCATTTTGTGAGTTTGGTTGTTGAAGAATCTATTAGAGAGGCTACTGGAGAGATTGCTAGAGGGGCTACTCGAGAGGATGTTTGAGGGGCTACTCATTGCCCCATTCTTTGCAATTTGGACAACAACTCATGATGACACTCTTTTGTTCGGTCCTCTATTGTTTGCATTTTGTGTAGCACCATTTGATGATGCTCCTCTATCCTTAGAAGTCAGTCCTCCATCCTTCTAACTCAATCCAACACCATTTGATGCTGCTCTTGTACTTGAACCTCAATTCATTGCATCAAGCCAAAAATCTCCTTAGGCATTGACGCAAAGTGAGATGACTGAGTGAGGGGCACAGACATCTATTACAAAGTATCATCCTCTATGGGCTGCATAGGCGATGATGCTGGTTGTCCATCTGAGGTGGATGGAGGGTGTCCCACCGAGGGGGCTGGAGGCTATATGAGAGGCTGTATGGCTGAAGGGGCTGGAGGCTGGAAAACTTTTACTCGAGTCTTCGAGGCAAGCTTGGATGGATGATTGCATAACCATTCCCCTCCGACTTTGGAGATCCCAATGCATTCCACTTTCAATTTATTGTAGACTTCGTTAGTCTTCTCTTGCTTTCTTAGCTCCTTATCCAAGACTGTTACCCCGTTATGCTAAAAATCCTCTGAATGAGCCAATTAAAAGGTAGACTCTTGACCTGGTTGTTGAGGACCTTATACGTATGACTCAAAATCAAATAGCCGATATTCACTTTTGATGCACCACAGAATTCTCTCAAGATCTACCAAATTATAAAATTATTTAATTATCCTTCAAGTATTTTCCTTGTAGGTGCATACGGGGAAAGAGCTATTAAGGTCTTCAATCATGACCTTATAATATTCAAACTAAAACATAGGTGGAAGATTAAGCATAATGGAACTTCTAAAATTTGTCCTTAGTTTGATCTCTGAGCACTCATTGGCATTTTTAGCAATCAGACAAATCTCATATCAAAACACATTCATCATGACATTTGACGCCAACATTCCAAGCTTTCTAGAATGGGCTAGCTCATACAATTTGGAGTTTTTTTGCTATGTCAAGTGCTCCTTTAACAGAGAGCTTTTTACATCCAAGGCGTCTTCTTCATTGATGCACCACGGTGTGAAGAATTCACAATAAGGGGAAAGAGCAAATCAGCTATCTCCAAAACAGTTCACTGAAACAAAAACAATGATAACTCCCAATGCAGGAAGCCAATCAAGACCAAATTTGCAGGAGGATTAGAAATCACAAATACAAAGATCACTACCAAAAATCTCGCTGAGAATCGTAGTGAGGATGGAGTTATATATTTAGCAAAATGCTTCTCAAAAAAAGACCACAACAGAACAGATTTGGGAAGTAGATTTAAAAATGCTATAACTTTCAATTGGTAAGCCCAACTGAGGTCAAATTTGGAGGGGACATCAAATAAACATAGAATAAAGTTCACACAAAATTTCAGGACCAAATTCACAACGTAGCAAAAGTTACACACACAATAGTACTCTATTTTGAAAAACAAAACCAATAAAACAGTTTCAACGAGTCTCAATCAACGACGCACAAAATCCAGATTTCGATTCCAAATTTCATAAAAAAAATATCCAGTTCACCATATTCCAGAGAAGATCACATTCACAAAATTTCAGAACAAAATTCGAAGTGGAACAAAATCGAACAGCAACAAACTTACGAGTTGGTCCACTAATTCTATAAATCCAAAACAGTGACTTCGATGGACTCTTTTTGCAAAAGCCACTCCAGCTCATTTTCCACCAATCTTCTATGTCTCCTCTCTGGAATAATACTTCTAAGTAAGTATTGGAAGACACCAGTATAAGACTCCTCCTTCCAAGAAAGACAGAACGCGAGGGAGATAATTGTGAAGTCGAGTCTTCGGGTTTAGCCTTGACAAGATCTCCGAGGTGTTTTGAGAGAAAACTCCAAAACAAAAATGCAGCTGCAAAATTAGGGTTCTAAAAAGAAGATTAGGTCACCCTTAAGGAGATTAAGTACTCCCTTAAGGCTACCCAATAGGAAAATTACAAGTTTGTTATGCTAAACAAAAAATAGCCATGAGGACTAGGCTAACATGCTAGTCTAGTACTCAAAAAAATTCAACATTTTAATCAACCTAAATCTAACCAAAATATATCCAATAATCCAGTAGTTTCTCCAAACATAAATTTAACTAACTTGCTAAAACATAAAAAGAATATTTTTCAAACTAAAAGGTCTAACTTAGCTTCAGAGTTTCGATCTTTAAAATAATTGTGGGTGATGTGGCCGAGCCAAGGGGACGTTTCTTCAATCCAAGTGAGTGGATGACTTGGTGCCTCTTTGTCTTCATGCTTAAGCTCATCTTCAATATCATTTAGTAGGATTTCCCCTTCAAAATAACGAATAGTTAGATGAGTAATGAGCCTCTTGGCTCAGGCTCGGGTGATAGGGTCTTGAAGTGCATCATTCATCCAACAACTTTCATGCCACTTTTGGAAATGCTTGAAGACAACTACACAAGGAAGATGCTCCAAGTTACTCAAGACTCTAAGAAGGTAGCATGGAAGTGATGTGATCCAAAATGGTAATCGACCCAAACAACTAACCAGAAATAATCGGCTTTATCAATCTGCACACAGAATTTAAATCAAACGATTCTCCAATTGCATATGAACTTTGAACCTCAAATTTTATGACAAACAATAGAGACGTTAATATAACACCAGAAAAAATCAGCACCAAAAGCATCTTTAACATCCCAGAAAGTTATTCGGATATAATACCCAATTGATAGATTACAAAAGACTAGTGGACAAAAGCATACATGTTTCATCTATGAAGTCCAAATTAAAGATCCATTAAATGGCAAGTCAAGGGCCATGATGGTGTTAGGGATTATGGAGGATCCAATGGAGGCCCAAGGTAGGTTTATATTGAAGAAAAAAAAAGGGGCTAAAATGGAAGATGGCCAAAACAGCCCACGGGCTGGCCCACAGCGCGTCATTCGACAGTGCACCACCCAACAGCGCACCACCGACAGCGTACGCCGCGCCGACGGCACGCCCACTAGCCAACAACGATGCCTGCATGCCTTCACAACGCTCCCGCCAGCGCTGATTGGCTGACTGCCGCGCCCACCGCCAACCAGACGTGTCTTCCGCACGTCTTCCACCATTTTCCACGCCTAACTTTGAATTTTATCAATTCTTTTGTAATTTTATAATGTCTCCATGTCCCTTTGAGTTGCCTATAAATAGATGGGCAAGCCTTCAATGAAAATCACAACTTACAACTTGGAATTTTAGAGCATTTTTGCTTAGAGAGTGATTTTCTTCCTGAGTTCTCTTTGAGGACTTGATATTCTTCAATTGTTTGCTTGAAGAGATCAAACTTGATAGCCTTGGTTCAACCAGCATGTTTGGTTTGGGCCATGTTCCTCTCTTTGATAGTTCGGTTTTTATCTCTCTATAGATGACAGATTGAATTTCTAATCCATTTGAATCTCCAAGGTGTCCTATGAACATTCCACATTATTGTCGGGTCTTGAGGAGGAGTTATTTGAGAATTGGGAAAAGTTATATGTGAGAAATTCTACCATTGAAAAATTCTACAAGAGGTAAGAAATAGGATGTGATGGCCAGTGGAGGCCCTACATCACGGGATTTTGTGTTTTTAATTACTTTCAATTGTTATTAGAAATATTGTTGGAATTAATTGTTTAAATTAATGATAAAAAAATGTTGAAAATATCATGGAAACTATCGTTAAAATAATGTCAACATAAGTACATAAATTCTTTTGTGATTAATGCACGAAATAATAAAGAAAATGCATGAATGTAAAAAGAAATAAAAATATATAAACTACCTTAGTTGTATATATGAATTGTTGTATTATCGTTAATTCGATTGTATTGTTATGAACCGTACATGCATCACGATAGCGCTTATGAAACTGTTGTCATATGCATAACATGTTAATAAATGAACCAATAAACGTAAATAGGTGTATGAGATTGGTGGTGACGCCCCAAATGGATGAAGCTTCTCACCGGAGTGACGGTTAAGCCACTAGACGGTATAATGGATTCAACTTCCCTAGATGATTAAAAGATCTCATACATCTGGACTGTTAAGTGAAACTAAAATAGCATGTAGAGGGAATAGGTTCTTCTCTAAAAACGACTGCATACGTATTGCATAGCATATGCACACATTCTATTTCTTGCTGAGACTCGGCTCATTGTATTACCCATGATGTAGGTAAATAATATTAATGACAAAGGGGAATGCATTGCCAGATGAAAACTTGGATTATCAACTAGAGAAGACTTGATGAGTTATGGCTTAAGTAAAATTTGTTATCTTAAATTATTATTTCATTTGATAAATGATTTGTATAATATGGATTGCATTTTAAATGGTTTAAATCATAATTTGAATTTATTCCGCTAAATTATTCTGATTTCCTACTTCACAATACATTTTGAAATGGTTTAAAGAAAATTTTAAATTTTCCATAAAATTGAAATTAAAAAAATTGATTTTTATAAACGGGGCGTTACAAATGCTATCAGAGCATAACTCAGTTCTGCAGACTGTTGATAATGCAAGACTCATCATGGAATGCTTCTCCCACTGTAAGTAAAGTTCTTATATTGTACATTAAAATTTGTAATATTAACAATTATGCTGTGAAAATAAGTTCTGTCTAAGGAGACTGGTATTTAAATGGACCGTCGTGCCCCACCAGCCTATCCTGGGAACTCATTTGGAAAGGATATTCTATCTAAGGAGACTGGTACTAAGTTATCTGTCAAGACTCACCAGCCTTTCTTGGGAATTTCCTAATCAGTACAAAACAAGATTAACAATACTCCAATACAATATGTAGGATTATAGAAATGGCAAGAAGAGCAAGAAGTAATGAAACTACAAACAACGCCCATGTGGAGTAAGAGAATGTTGGACATATGGATGCTGCTAACGAGAATGGAGGAAATGATACGCTTAATCGCATCGCTACTATAGTGGAAAGACAATATCAGTTTATGGAACAACAGCTCCAGCTCATGACACATCTCGTGGGAAATGGTCATGGAAATAGCAATGGAAATGGAAGCGGAAGTGAACCTAGGAATGGCAACTAGCAAGCAATGGTAGCCTCTGATAAAGCTGGATGGGAAAGGTTTCTAAAGCTCAAACGTCCAAGTTTTAACGGGAACGTATCTGACCTCGCAAAAGCAAAGAAGAATGGATCCGATCTATCAAAGATATGTTCGAGTATGCTGTCATTGAGGAAACTAAGAAGGTTAAATGTGCCGCATATTTGTTGGTCTTGGACGCCCGTTTCTGGTGGGACTCCATAAAAGCAGCACGAGATGTTTGTACCCTCAATTAGAAAATCTTCAAGGAGCTATTCAATGGAAAGTATTTTAACCATACAATAAGAACACAGAAGATGGTGGAATTCTTGAGACTACGACAAACAAGGACGGTATCTGAATATATCCAGAAGTTTGAGGCTCTTGCTCGACTTGCTCCACTCTTGGTGTCCACAGACGAATCCAAAGTTAATCATTTTATTCAAGGATTAAAAATGAAAATCCTTGACGGTGTCACTATAGCAGGAACGGAGGATGTCCCTTACGTAAAAATTACTGCGAAAGCCCTAGCAGTAGAGAATGTAAAGACTATGGCAACAAGGAAAAAAGCGTTTAGTTAGAGACTCTGGAGAACTAATCAGACCACACAATGAGTTGCTCAACCCATTAGTCATGGAATAAAGAGACCCCTTGGGTTTCAATTACAAGGCAGAAAAGACAAGCGTCTGATGATTGAAGCACTCAATCAACCCAAGCCTTGCCCAAAAGGCAATAAAAGCCACTTTGGCACATGCAAGGTTGGCTCCGGCCTTTTCTGCAAATGCGGAAAACTGGGTCATATCTCACAATATTGTCCAATTTTGGACAAAAAGCCGGAGGGAGTAGCCCCAAGAGTTTTCTCATTATATGGAGAAGAAGAGTAGGCCATTGAAGAAATGAAAGATGAGGGGGTCGAGAACGAGGAAATAGGAGTTAACGATGAATTACCAGCTATTGTGTCAGGTACTCATGACTTTTGATAAGTCTGTACCTTCTTTGTACTTCTAATTCCTTAAACAAAAACTTATGTTCTGGTTATCATGTCAAGTACTATCTCAATTAATGGTATTAACGCTTATACCTTATTCGATTCTTGTGCTACGCACTCATTCATTACAACTGAATTCAGCACCAAAATAAGTTGTCTTGCGAACCTTACAATTTGTACACATAAAGTCCAAATACCCTTTGCCGACTATTTAACAGCTTATGCTATTCAAAACACTCAAGAAGTTGAGATTTGTGGCCACTTATTTCATGCCAATTTAATTATTATGGATCTTAAAGGTTATGACATCATCCTAGGTATGGATTGCCTATCTTAACATCAAGCTAATATTGATTGCAAAAAGTAAGAAGTAAATTGCTACTCTCCTGAGGGTAATTCCCATATTTTCCGAGGAGCTAAAGACAAGAGGAAGTTTGCCATGATTTCTGCAATCAAAGCGTTCGATTATTGAAAGACGATTGTGAAGGATTTCTTATTAACGTACTGAATGTTATGGCAAGTTCAAAAATCAAAGTAGATGATGTTGCTGTAGTCCAAGATATTCCTGGTGTCTTCCTAGACGATCTTCCTAGACTACCACCTGATCGAGAAATCGAGTTCGTAATCGACTTACACCCCAGTACGGAAGCCATTGCTAAGAATCCGTATAGAATGGTGCCAACTGAATTGCGAAAGTTAAAGCTACAATAGCAAGAATTGATCAACAAGGGTTTTATTCGACCAAACTTCTCTCCTTGAGGAGCCCCAGTTTTATTTGTCAAGAAGAAGGATGGATCTTTACGCCTGTGTATTCACTACCGAAACCTAAACAACGTGACAATTAAGAATAAATATCCCTTAACAAGAATTGATGATTTATTTGATCAATTGTAAGAAGCAAGTGTAGTTTCCAATATTGATCCCCATTCAGGATATTATCATCTAAAAGTTAAACTAGAGGATATTCCGAAAATAGCTTTCAGGACGAGATACTGGCATTATGAATTCCTTGTGATGTCTTTTGGATTGACCAATGCTCCGACAACCTTCATGGACTTAATGAATTGCATTTTCTAAGAATATCTGCATAAGTTTATAATCGTCTTTATTGATGACATCCTAATATATTCACGCTCGGAGGAGGAACATTGAGAACATTTGAGAATTGTTCTTTCTATTTTGACTAATCATAGCCTATATGCAAAATTCTCCAAATGCGAATTCTGGCTAAACAAAGTAAGTTTTCTTGGCCACGTGGTCTCTAAAGAAGGCATTGAGGTTGACCCAGCAAAGATCCAAGCAGTAATCGATTGGTCACAACCAAGGAATGCAAGTGACATGAGGACTTTCCTCGGTTTGGCGGGTTATTATAGACGTTTTGTCAATGGATTTTCAAAGATTGCCCTACCTTTAACAAGTTTAACAAAGAAGAATGCACGATTTTTATGGACAAATGCATTCGAGGAAATTTTTCAAAATTAAAACGTCTATTAACTACTACTCATGTTCTGGCGTTACCTGTTTTGTATTTATTGTGATGCATCTAAGCATGGACTTGGGGGAGTACTCATGCAGAATGGTAAAGTAATTGCATACGCTTCAAGACAGCTGAAGCAACACGAAGTGAATTACCCAACACTATTTATATGGGCAACGGTGCGAGATTTACACTGACCATAAGAGCTTAAAATATATTTTCACGCAAAAGGAGTTACATATGTGGCAGTGGCATTGGTTGGAATTCGTCAACAATTATGACTGCGAGATAAAATATCATCCTGGAAAGGCTAACGTTGTTGCTAATGCCTTAAGTCGAAAGCTCACTTGTATTCTATGTGAAGAAATGCCTAAAGGACTTTAGAAGGATGTTCGTGAATTGGATATAAATTTGGTGCCTGCTCAATTAGATATCCCTTTGTCAGCCTTAACATTAATGTCTTCCATTTTGGAACAAATCAAAGAGGCCCAACAACAGGACAAGTTATGCAAGGAGATTAAGCTAAACACGACGCAAGAAAAGTATAAGGATTATTCTATTCTGCCGATGGAATAGTAAAGTTTAAAGGAAGATGGTTTGTCCCCAGTGATCTACATTTACGAATAGCAATCCTACAAGAGGCCCACTCTTCAAGTTTCTCTATTCATCCCGGATGCAATAAGATGTATCAAGATCTCAAAACTCATTACTTTTGGCCGGCAATTAAGTATGATATTGCAAAGTATGTGGGACTATGTTAGATTTGTCAGCAAGTGAAAGCAAAACACTAAAGACCTGATGGAAGACTTCAGCCTTTGCCGATACATGAATGGAAGTGGGAGCATGTCATGATGGACTTTGTTACTGGATTACCTAGGACTCCCAAAGGACATGATGTGATTTGGGTAATTGTGGATAGATTAACCAAAGTCGGTAATTTCTTACCTGTACAGATGACATACGAAATGGATCAATTTACCAAGTTATATATCAAAGAGATCATTCGACTACATGGTGTACCAGTTTCCATTGTTTCTGACCGAGATTCACGTTTCACTTCAGCATTTTGGAAGAGTTTAAATAAGACCATGGGCACAAAATTGAAGTTTAGCACTGCTTTTCATCCTCAAACTGATGGGCAAAGTGAGAGAACAATTCAGACACTAGAAGATATATTGCGAGCCTGTGTACTTGATTTCCAAATTGGATGGGGAAAAATACTACCGCTAGTAGAGTTTGCTTATAACAACAGTTTTCATGCCACAATTGGAATGGCACCTTAAGAAGCACTATATGGTAGAAAATGCATATCTCCATTATATTGGGGCGAAGTGGGAGAAGTTAAATATTTCAGCCCTGATATTGTTCAACAAACTGCCAAATTTGTGGCTTTGATCTGTCAACGTATGCTGTCAGCTCAAAGTCATCAGAACAGTTATGCAGATCATCCCCAAAGAGATTTAGAATTTAATGAGGGAGATTTGGTTTATCTAAAAGTATCACCTTTTAAGGGGATTATCCGTTTTGGAAAGAGAGGAAAGTTAAATCCCATATATATTGGTCCATTTACAATCATTGGGAAATGCAGCTTATCAACTTCAATCACGAGCCTCTATGGACGGCGTGCATAATGTATTCCATGCATCAATGTTGAAGAAATGTCTGGGGAACCCAACTCTAATATTACATCCTAACAATGTGGAAATCCAAAATAACTTGACTTATGAAGAGAGACCTGTACAGATTTTGGATGAATGAGTAAAAGAGATTAGACATAAGTAGATTCCGTTAGTTAAAGTATTATGGTATAATCATTCAACTAAAGAAGCCACATGGGAGAAAAAGGGGGACATGGAAGCTAAGTACCCTGAATTATTTTATTAGCAAATTTCAAGGACGAAATTTATATAAGGAGGGAGGATTATAATATCCCAGAAAGTTATCCGGATATAATACCCAATTGATAGATTACAAAAGACCACTGGACAAAGCATACATGTTTCATCTATGAAGTCCAAATTAAAGACTCATTAAATGGCAAGTCAAGGGCCATGATGGTGTTAGGGATTATGGAGGATCCAATGGAGGCCCAAGGTAGGTTTAGATTGAAGAAAAAAAAGGGGCTAAAATGGAAGATGGCAAAAACAGCCCACGGCTGGCCCAGCGTGCGCTCCGCCCGATAGCGCGCCGCCGACAGCGAGCTCCCCGCAGACAGCGGCTCCTGCCTGCCTTGACCGCATGCCCGCCAGCGCTGACTGGCTAACTGCCGCGCACACCACTGGCTAGACATGTCTTACACGTGTCTTCCACCATTTTCCATGCCTAACTTTGAATTTTATCAATTCTTTTATAATTTTATAATATCTCCATGTACCCTTGAGTTGCCTATAAATAGATAGGCAAGCCTTCAATGAAAATCAAGACTTACAACTTGGAATTTGAGAGCATTTTTGCTTAGATAGTGATTTTCTTCTTGAGTTGTCTTTGAGGACTTGATCTTCTTCAATTGTTTGCTTGAAGAGATCAAACTTGATAGCCTTAGTTCAACTAGCACGTTTGGTTTCGGCCAAGCTCCTCTCTTTGATAGTTCAGTTCTTATCTCTCTATTGATAACAGTTTGAATTCCTAATCCATTTGAATCTCCAAGGAGTCCTGTGAACATTCCACATTATTGTCGGGTCTAGAGGAGGAGTTACTCAAGAATTGGTAGAAGTTAAATGTGAGAAATTCTACCATTGGAAAATTCTACAAGAGGTAAGAAATAGGATGTGGTGGCCAGTGGAGGCCCTACATCACGGGATTTTGTGTTTTTGATTTCTTTAAATTGTTATTATAAATATTGTTGGAATTAATCGTATAAATTAACGATAAAGAAATGTTGAAAATATCAATGGAACCTATCGTTAAAATAATGTCAACATAAGTACATAAATTCTTTTGTGATTAATGCACGAAATAACAAAGAAAATGCATGAATGAAAAAAGAAATAAAAACATGTAAACTACCTCAATTGTATATATGAATTGTTGTACTGTCATTAATTCCATTGTATTGTTATGAATTGTACATGCATCACAATAGGGCTTATGAAACTGTTGCCATATGCATAACATGTCAATAAATGAACCAATAAACGTAAATAGGTGTATGAGATTGGTGGTGACGTCCCTAATGGATGAAGCTCCTCACTAGAGTGACGATTAAGCCTCAAGACGGTATAATGGATTCAACTTCCCTAGATGATTAAAAGATCTCATACATTTGGACTGTTAAGTGAAACTAAAATAGCATGCATGTAGAGGGAATAGGTTCTTCTCTAACAATGAATGCATATGCATTGCATAGCATGTGCAGACATTCTATTTCTTACTAAGATCGGTTCGTTGTATTACCCGAGAGGCAGGTAAATAGTATTAATGATAAAGGGGAACACATTACCAGATGAAATCTTGGGTTATCAACTTGAGAAGACTCGATGAGTTATGGCTCAAGCAAAATTTGGTATCTTAAATTATGATTTCATTCGATAAATGATTTGTATAATATGGATTGCATTTTAAATGGTTTAAAACCATAATTTGAATTTATTTTGCTAAATTACTCTTATTTCCTACTTCACAATACATTTTGAAAAGGTTTAAAGAAAATTTTAAATTTTCCATAAAATTGGAATAAAGAAAATTAGTTTTTATAAACGGGGAATTACAGCATCTTTTACATGGAGTTATGCCTGGAACAAGATCTGCCCTAAAACAGGTTCCTTCGAAGACAGGCTGTCGACCTCCAATAAATTGTGCACAAAATAATGAGTTCTAATCCAAACGACATCAAAGTGCTACCAAAATCTTTGTAATCCAGAAGGGATTACCCCCCTAAAAATTCAGATCCAAATTCTAAATATCCACAGAGTTACAAATAGAGGAAAAAGCAACTAAAAAATTGCAAATTCAAAACAGTTTGCAGCACCTTTGAAGAAACATACACAACTTGCAATATATAACTCCAAATCAATAGCTTCTAATCAGAAAAGCACGACAATAGATAGCAGAAAGTCCTCAACCCAGAATTATAGAAGAGAACTTAAAAGAAAACAATCAAAATTAGATTACCAAGTTGTCCGCGCACCCTTACATGGCCGAGAATGGCGAATTGAATCGATTCCTTTTCAAAAGAACCTTCCCACCTTGGTTGTGATGCGTTCTTCTACTTCCTCATGTCAAAGACACCCTCAAGAGAGAAGATGTTAGAGAAAGTAGTGTCAATCTGTAACGCCCCAAATTATATTATCCCGAATTTTGAAAACCCTAAAATTTTTCCCTAATCGATTTACAAAATTAGGTTTAATTGGGTCGTTATAAATCCTAATTTACAAAATTAGTTAATGAAATAGTTATTTATGGTGGAAGCATTTAATTTAACAATATAATAGTTTAAAACCATTCATTAGAGTTAATCCCAATATTCAAATCTCATAAAACATCTAATTAAAACTTTATTAAATCAAACGTAGTTCATTGAAAAAAAAAACAAATGCAAACTTATTCAAATAAAACTAAAGCATTAAATAAAGTTCTTCTCGAAATATTTTAATAAAATTCATTCTGCTGACCCATCATTGACATATTCGATATTTCCCTCTGTATGCTCTTCTACTTCGGGAAAATCCTCGATCAGTCCAAGTTCCTCATCTGTTGAAAATTCACCTACATCACAAGACTAAAACGAGAGATAAACCCAGTAAGTGGAAACACGTGCATAAATTTTTAATCTCATGCACTACCAAGTTTTTAAGTTTAAAAGTTACATACTTGTTGGAATTCATTTTCCAGCCCTACCAAGTTTCAAGCTTTCATTAGCTATCACAAGGTTTCATGCATTCAGGCTTTCATTAGCCATCTCAAAATAACTACCAAGTTTTAAGCTTTCATTAGCTATCACAAGGTTTCATGCGTTCAGGCTTTCATTAGCCATCTCAGTTTCCGTCAATTCCATCAGTTTCATGCGCATACAAAATGACCTATTGTTTTTATCTTAATTATACCATGTGTCAATATCTAATCGTGCGTGACAGAATAAAAACTATAAAACTCTAATAACAAAATAACAACTTTAATAACGAAATAATTATAACGAAAATATTATATGCCTTGTGATGTAGGGCCTATGGCCAAAATGATGTAAGTGTACCACTTACCTGGATTCTGAGAGAGTTAGGACATTAGGATGATTTAGAGTGTTGAACGAACGTTGAAAATCATCGAAAACCTTCCAAAATAATATATCTATTAATTTTCTGAAAATAACGATATTAATCATTGAAAGAGATTTGGACAGAATATCGTTACCGTCGAAAACCTTAAATGGGTCAAAGACGAATTCGGGTCGGATCGGGTTGAAACTTGATCGGTTCGGGTTGGGTCGAACCTGGGTCGGATCAGGCTGGATCAGTTCGGGTCGGATCGGATCGGTTCGGGTCAGGTTGAGTCACTTGAACTGGACCGGTTCGGGCAGAATTCTTTAAACACTTGAGTCTTCTTCTCCTTCTTCATCCTTCGTCCTTCGTCTTCCTCAAACAAAGAGTCTCTCTCTGTTCAGTGCCGAGAGCTTCTCTCTCTCTTTGCTCGTCAGATTTCGTCGATTGCCGGTTGTAGGTCGCTACGGTGGAGACTCGGCTAGAGAGGGAGTTTGCTCCGGGAAGGCTTCTTCGTGGCAGAGGTAAGTATTTTCGAGAGCTCAGAGATTTTTGGTGTATCTTCCTCATTCGGTGAGACCCTCTATTTATAGGGGAGTCTCGATTTTTCTTTCCTTCCTAGGTTCATCGTGAATCTGGCCTTCAAGAGGTCTAGATTCGGCATTTTGAAAGGAAACATTTTCAGTTTCCCTGGCCACGCTCCAAACCGCGTAGCAGATTAGGAATCCAACTTAAGTTAAGGTTTCAGTTTAGCTGGATTAGGGAACTGTTATTGAAATGAATTTGAATTTTGAAAAGTTTTCCTAATTGATCATCAATTCCACGTAGAGAATTAGGAAAAATAGGATGATTCAAGGTGGGTTTTCCTTTGCTGTCTAACAACCGTGTAGGAGCTTAGAAAAATTAATCCAATTTAGGGTTTTTCTAATGCTGAATTTGGGGGAAATTGTTATTGAATTGATTTGATTTTCCTAATTGATGGTCCATTCTGCGTATCGAAATTGAAGCAAGGTATTTATGGTTTGAAAATGCTATAGATTGGGAATTCAATAATTTGATACGTCTTCAAGAACCTCTTACACCCTTGTTCGGAAGCTTGAGCGTGAATCCAATTCCATTTTGAATTGTGTTATTGTTTCCATCAACCCAATGAAACATCAGGATGCACATAATTGCACAAGGCAAAAACTAAGACTTGACAGTAATTGGTGCAATTTCAACAACAATAGAATGGCTAATTGATGGCATTTAGGCTTGCTTTTTGGATTGTCCATCACCATATAAGTTAAAAACAAACCCTCAAAATATCAAGGTTAAACTCTAAGGGAATAAAAATTTATGCTAGAAATAATGAAACCTATCAGCTTGGCAATGCTGAATTCTCGGAATGGCAGATTTCGTAGTGAACTTGTAATTTGCATATCTTGGGCAACTTAATGACTTTTTGCATGATTTTTGGACAGCACAAACATTTAGGAGTGAAGGAATTTTGTGTCAAAAATCACTGTCAAATTTGATGAAATGATTGAGTTATGTGTGAAGAGTAACAAGCTAGTCCACCTATCCACAATCCTGAAAACATCTTTAAGTATGTGAGGACCCGAGAACTATTCTTTCATAGATTCACCCAAATATTGTCCACCCAAATCAAATGGTAAACATTTGTTTGCACCGTGAGTCACTTCATTCATATAGGACCTTCCATACCGTCTTGCCAAAGATGGGAGAACAATGATGAATTCACACAAGATAACATCTGAAATTAGTAGTGATAGCAACGTTGACTCAAAATAATCTTCAATATTAGAATTTCTTTCCTCATCTCCAATATTAAAACCTTCTTTACAAAACTAAAAATCAACACCAACAACAAAGGAATCTCCCATCCAACCAATTTTAAAGAACCAAGTAACCAAATTGTTTAGTGGTGCATACCTCGAGCACCTAGTTTTTACTAGTTTGCTTGTTTCCCCACTATCGTATACTAGCAAATAAAGACTCAATTGTGGTAATCCACCCAAGCCCCAATCTTCATCCTTGTGCATGTCAGCAAAGTTGATAGATCTCCTTTCATTTGTGAATAATGAATATGCTTTGCCCATGTTCCAACAACAGTCATAACCATTGTGTTTCCCTTGAATTTTCTCTTCTCGGCATTCACTAGTTAGCGGCCCTTTTATTGTCAAGAAAAAAAATTCCTCTTAACCAAGAGTTAGCTTCTTAAAATCACTTTCTCCTTCAAAAGTTGCTGCAATGAACTCTTCTGCATGTTTCACTTGCTTGCTTCTTCCATTTTACATAAAATACTTTAGTTAGGCAAAGTGGAGGGCTGTTTATCTTCTAAGAGTGTTTCCTCCAAGGCTGTGAGTGTTTCCCCTTGAGGAGGAGTTTCTTCCTCATCTACCTTTAGCTTTGGTAGCTCCTCATAAATATAACATTCTTCAAGACAAGATGATACACAAAAAGAATCCTTAGAAATACATGGATAAAGCAACTCTTGGAAACCGATATTAACTTCATCTAACTCGATTTCATCTCTAACAACTTCTTCCTCAATTTCTCCCACTTCTTCACATGGACTTTACAAAGCTGATCTTGCATCTCTGTCTTATGTTCCTTCTCAGCCCCGTTAGTTGTCGCCAAAAAACTATCTCCATTTTCTACAATATCATCTTTAAGAATTTGATCTTTCAAAAAATCTTCTACATCCCCTTGAGTCTCCATCATGAATAGTGGACCTTCGGGAGCATAAACAAGCTCTACTTCCAAGTTTTCTTCTACATTAGTGGCTGCCATGGAGTCAACTTGGTTTCTCTTGTCAACCAAGCAATCCTTTAGTATAGTACTCTTTTGATTTGGGCATTTTGAAGCATTGTGCCCGATTTCAAGACACTCGGAGCAATGGATGTCTTTAGTCCTTAGCCGAGATGTATCAAATCTTTTTCACATAATATTTTTCATCATTTTCCAAGTGATAAATTCATCTTTAACTTCAAGTAGCCGCTGAGCTTTCAAATTATTCCCCCACAAGTTTGTATATCCCACGAATTCCAATGAGGCTAGTCTAACTTTAGCTTGATCCGAAAAGTCATGACAATCAAATATCCTCTCGACTTTTTCCAACCAATCCACACACTCCATGTCATTGTTGAATCCTATAAATGGAGGGATAGATAATTTCACAAGCTTCATATCATTCTTGCCATGAGATCTTCTTCTCAAATTCGGAAGCTCTTCCATATTGGTTTCTCCCTCACCCATGTCATACAAGTTTTTATTTTGGCCCCTTGACTCGATGGATGAGCTGAATTTTATTCTTGGTCTAGGAGTCCTAGAGCCCCTCACATGCCCACTAGAATGCTCCTCTTGACTTTGTTCTAATTTAAGCACCATTTCCTAAATCTCATCAAGTTGGTGTTGCAAACTAAAATCAGCCCTTTTTTGTTCTTTCTCGATGGACAGATTTGCGATCGGAATTGAGTCATTGTTAAGAGCTTTGTGAGCACCACTTCTTTTGTTCATATGCCACAAAAGTAAACTTTCAGAGTTGCATAATAAGCCACTTAGGCTCTGATACCAAATGATGTGAGCCGAAATGGTAATCGGCCCAAACAACTAACAAGAAATAATTGGCTTTATCAATCTGCACACAGAATTTAAATCAAACAATTCTCCAATTGCATATGGCCTTTGAGCCTCAAATTTTTATGAAAAATAGTAGAGACGTAATAATATAACAACAGAAAAAATCAGCAGCAAAAAACTTCGTTTACACGGACTTATGCCTGAAACCATATCTGCCCTAAAATAGGTTCCTTCCAAGACAGGCAGGCGACCTCCAATAAATTGGGCACAAAATAATGAGTTATGATCCAAACGACGTCAAAATGGTACCAAAAGCTTTGTAATCCAAAAGGGATTACTCCCTTAAAAAGTCAGATCCAAATTCTAAATATCCATAGAGTTACAAGTAGAGGAAAAAGCAACTCAAAAATTACAGATTCAAAACAATTTGTCATTCTTTTGGAGAAACATACAGAACTTCCAATATATAACTCCAAAGCAATAGCTTCCAATCAGAAAATCACGACAATAGATAGCACCAAGTCCTCAACCTAGAATGATAGAAGAGAACTTAAAAGAAAACAATCAAAACCAGATTACCAAGTTGTCTGCGCACCCTCACATGGTAGAGAATGGTGAGTTGAATCGGTTCCTTCTCAAAAGAACCTTCCCATCTTGGTTGTGATACATTCTTCTACTTCCTCACGTCAAAGAAACCCTCAAGAGAGAAGATGTTGGAGAAAGTAGTGCCAATCCCTACCCAAGAACGAACAAGAAATAAATGGAGGAATCGGTTAGGTGTAGGTTTGCAAAAGCTAGACGACCACCTTGGTTAAGAGAGACAAGCTCCACACGATTTTGCTTCAGCAAATATTAGGGTTCAAAAACTCATTAGGGTTTCATTCGATATGCCCTAAATACCTCTCTAATGATACAAAAAAGAGAATTACATATTTGCCCTTGAATCTTCAAAATTTGGGCGTGAGGGATTGGTTTACATGCAAACCAAGCACCTCCATTCCTACAACAAAAAAACATTATAAAATTCTAAAAATAACACCTAACCAAACATCCAATGACCAAAACATCTAAAGTCATAATTTTAACGAGGAAACTTCAATAAAATGCACTCATTCGACCTCATTATCATCAACCAACGAGATCTCCTTCAAGTCGGAACATTGTGGATCAAGCCGATCAGGTTTTGCATGTCTCCACATGAGATCATTATGCGGAGCTTCTTTGTCTTCATACATTGGCTCCTCCGCAAGCTCCATTAAACTATTATTCCCTACAAAATAGGAATTCGTTAGATAAGCAATAAGCCTCATGGCTCGAGATTGGGTAGTCGTTCCTTGGGGCACATTAGGAAGAATTTCATGACATTTTGGATATTTATTGGTGTATTGGATATTGTTTGTTTGGGTTGTTCTCGACTATGCATGTTAGTCGAGAACCATATATTATGTTTGTTTTATTTTAAGGGTATTTTTGTAATTGTTACATTAGGGCAAATCTTGTGGGGTTTTATACCCTCATTAAGGGTTGTTTGAAGTTTTAGTTGACATTTTTGAGCTACGAAAAACCTTTGTGTGTTGGAGTTTTCTCCATAGCATTCAGCCTTCATTTTCAAGGTGTAACTAAGAGAGTGTGCCAACCATTAATCCACCAAGCTTCTTGGCTTGTCTTGGGGTTGATTTCTTAAGCTAGCCTTTCCTTCATCTCCTTCCAGAGGTTAACATTTAGAGTAGAAGACTAGAAGACTTGCTATGAAGTAAGTTGGAGCGGTTTCTTGAAGGAGACCATCAAAGTCAAGAGGTGCCGCCATAGCATCTCTTCGAACCAACTTGTAAGTGTCTGTTTGTGGTTTCTTTTTCCAAATGAATTTGATTATGGTTTTTGGAGGGTTTTCTATGCTCAATTAAAGGAGAGTGTGGTCAAAATTTCGTACCACTTGGTTGAGAGACACGTAAGTTGTGATTCTTTCTTTTTCAAATTGCAAATTGTCTTATTGGTACCCTTTCAGAGAGTAAATTTTGCGAATGCATATCTTGGTCTTCTGTTAGAATTTTTGCTTGAATTTTGAAGAGCACATTCTATTCTAGTAATACTGATTGTGATCCAAATTTTGTGCCATTTGGTTTAGAAATGCGTAAGTTGTGATTATTCCATTTCTGTCAAGAAACTAACTTGATTGGTCCCTTTCTGGGAAGTGATTTTTGCGTTCGCATTTCTTCCATTTCTTTTGGAATTTTTGCATGAATTTTGGAGAGTACATTCAAATTTGGTATTGATTGGATTTCCAGAGGGCAAGTTACAAACTTAGGAATTTAGTGTTCTGTTCTTAAACCCATGGTAACTGCCATCTCCAAGTAATTCTTCAAGCTTTGCACCCCTAATTGCATCATTTGGTATCAGAGAAAATTTACCTTGCCTTTTGTACTCTGTGATTTTTAGTTTGATTTAGTAAGATGATGAGCAGAAGTGGAGCCAATGCTGGTTACAATAAAGAAGCAAAACCACCAACCAACCAACCACCCACCCGAGAAGCCAATAAATGTGGCCGAGAATAGCATACACGGCCAATTAGATGAGATCCGTGGTATGATGGCCAAATTATAGCAGAGGTTGGAAGAGCTTTCTAATCAACATGTGAGGGGTCCTAGAACTCCTAGACCAAGAAGAAGAATTAGTTCCTCAATTGAAACTAGAGGCCATGAAGATAGTGGCCGAGATTAAGAGTATATAGAAATCGATGTGGAATAAATGTATAGTCCGAGGAGGAGGTCTTATGCTAGAGATGATATGAGTCACATCATGGTGTCTATTCTCACTTTTAAAGGATCATGTAATGGGGATGACTTCTAGATTGGTTGGAGAAAGTTGACAAAGTTTTTACTTGTTATGAGTACATGGAAAAAGTCAAATTGCAAATGGTCACTTTTGAGCTTTCGGGTTATACAAGTTTGTGGTGGGAAGACTGAAAAGCTCAGTGAAGATATGAAAGTTATGATGAAATTATTACTTGGAGTATGATGAAAAGATTGATGAGAAAAAGATTTAACACCTCTCGCCCAAGGGCTAGAGATATCCATTGCTCCAAGTGCCTTAGGTTTGGGCACAATGCATCCAAATGTCCAATCAAAAGGGTATTATAATAAAGGAATACTTAGATGATAAACTAAGCAAACAAGACTCCCTGGTAGCAACTAATGAAGAAGAAAATTTGGAAAAAGAACTTATATGCTCACAAGGAGCCATTACTCTTGATGGAGACACAAGTGGTCGAAGAAAATATTTCGAAAGATCATGTCCTCGAGATGATCATATAGAGAGTGGAGATAGTTTATTGGCAGCAACTAATGAGGAAGAAAAGAATCATAAGGAGGTGTTTTATGCTCAAGAGGAATCTCTCCATATGGTGCTTCAAAATGCCCTAACTCTCCAAACCCAAGAAGAAGAATTTCAATGGGAGCAAATTTGTCATAGCCAATGCTTGAAAAATGATCAAATTTGCTCTATGATCATTGATGGAGGGAGTTGTGTCAACATGTCTTCAATGGATATAGTTGTAAAAACTTGATTTGGAGACAATGGTGGATCATAATGCCTACAAGTTAGGGTGGCTCAATATTGAGAAGGATATCAAAGTGGCTAAACAAGTAATTGTTTCCTTCTCTGACTACAAATACCAAGTGCTCTTGGAGTTATACATGAAAAGGGAAACTTTAGTGTTTGCAAACCTTCAAAGTGAAGAACAACTCTATAAATAGATATCAAATTGGAAGGATATCTTTGAAATATTTCTTTACATCATAAAATACAAGAATGAAGAGACAAGTAAAATTACCAATGTTATGTCAAAGAGGTATGTGCCATTAACTAGTTTGAATTCTTGGCTTCTTAGAATTAGATGGATTGAAAATCTTAATGTTATTGGTACTGATTTGACACTTGAAATTGAAAGTTTTCATACAAAGGTTGTGAGTGACATCTTTAGAAATGATGGAAATTCATTTGGGGTTAACAACTATTGCATGCCAAGTTTTCGAGTAGAGAGTTGTCGAACCGAAAGTTTCTTGGCATTAAGTTTGCTAGCCATTTTGTGATAGGAGAATAACTTATGTCTTATGGAAGCCTTTGATTTTTAATGATGTTGATATTGATTTAGTTTTTTTTTTAAGATTCTTGTGACAATGAGTTTGAGGATGATTTTGTTAAGCTTGGTAGTTGTTTATTTTATGGATTCAAAAACTATTTACCCAGTTGTGCATCATTATAGTAAAATGATTTGCAAGACTGTTACCCTTATATGATCAAGTACAAGAAAGAGAAGACAAAATTAGTGGCCAGTGCACCATTACAAAGGTTATCTTTTCAAAGATGGCAAACTTTGTGTACCAATTTGTGGACTTCGAGCATCACTTGTAAAGGAAGTTCATGGTAGTTGTCTAGCAAGCCATGTTGGAGAAAAGACAACTTAAGCAACTATGAAAGAATTATTTTTTGGCCACATATTCTTAAAGATGTTCACAAGATGGTAGAAAAAGTAGAAAAGAAGGACAATCTAGATTTGAGGTCAAATCCTCAATCACCCAAGGAGGATGATGCACCACGGAATCTGCTCAAGATCTATCAAATTATAAAATTGTTTAATTATCCTTCAAGTTTTTTCCTTGTAGGTACATAGGGGTAAATGGTTATTAAAGTCTTCAATTATAACCTTATAATATTCAAATTAAAACATAGGTGGAAGATCAAACATAATGGAACTTCCCAAATTTGTCCTTAGTCTGATTTCCAAGTACACATTGGCATTTTTGGCAATCAGAATGACCTTACATCAAAACTCATTCATCATAATATTTGAAGCCAACATTCTAAGCTTTCCAGAATGGGCAAGCTCGTTCAATTTGGAGTTTGTTTGCTATGTCAAATGCTTCTTTAACAGAGAGCATTTTCCATCCAAGGCCTCTTCTTCATCCAACAACTTTCATGCACTTTTGGCAGTGCTTGAAGACAACTACACAACAAAGATGCTCCAAGTTACTCAAGACTTTAAGAAGGTAGCATGGAAGCATTTTATGACATTTTGGATTTTATTTGATGTATTAGTTATTGTTTGTTTGGGTTGTTCTCGGCTATGCATGTTAGCCGAGAACCATATGTTATGTTTATTTTATTTGAAGGGTATTTTTGTAATTTTTACATTAGGGCAAATCTTGTGGTGTTTATATACCCTCATTAAGGGTTGTTTGAAGTTTTAGTTGACATTTTTGAGCTACAACAAACCTTTGTGTGTTGGAGTTTTCTCCATTGCATTTGACCTCCATTTTCAAGGTGTAACAGAGAGAGTGTACCAACCATTAATCCACCAAGCTTCTTGGCTTGTCTTGGGGTGGATTTCTTAAGCTAGCCTTTCCTTCATGTCCTTCCAAAGGGGAACATCTAGAGAGAAAGATTAGAAGACTTGCTACAAGCCAAGTTGGAGCGGTTTCTTGAAGGAGCGCTGTGAAGTCAAGAGGTGCTGCCATAGCATCTCTTCAGACCAACTTGCAAGTGTCTATTTGTGGTTTCTTTTCCCGAATGAACTAGACTTTGATTTTTGGAGGATCTTATATATGCAATTAAAGGAGAGTGTGGTCAAAATTTTGCATCATTTGGTTTAGAGACTCGTAAATTGAGATTCTTTCTCTTTCAAACTGCAAAATGTCTTGTTGGTACCCTTTCAGGGAATAAATTTTGCGAATGGATGTCTTCGTCTTCTGTTGGAAATTTGAATGAATTTGGAGAGCACATTCTATTGTTGTCCGAATTTCGTGCCATTTGGTTCAGATACACATAAGTTGTGATTATTCCATTTCTATCCAGAAACTATCCTGATTGCTACCTTTTTGGGAAGTGATTTTTACAATCGTATTTCTTCCATTTCTTTTGGAATTTTTTCATGAATTTTGGAGATCACATTCTACTATGGTATTATTGATTGTGGTTCAAATTTGGTATTGATTGGATTTCCAGAGAGCAAGTTACGCAGTTGGAAATTTAGTGTTCTGTTATGAAACCCATGGTAACCACCATCTCCAAGTGATTGTTCAAGCTTTGCACCCCTTGGTGCATCAACTTTTTTTTGGTTGAACACCTTCTCTAGTATATAAAGATCCATGTAGCTAACATGATCTCGATGTCTGTCCCGAGACAAAATAATTTGTGTCATGATGGCGTGGATCACTCGGGCTTGGTGTTTAAGTCATTGGACTTTGGCTTCTTGAACGCTACAATCTCGGGATCACAATGCAACTATTTATGCACTGCCAGACCTTCTCCTCATTTAATGAAATCAAGCTCCCGAGACACATGGTAATGTAACGACCTAGTTTTTCCTTTCTTAAAACATGTAAAATTTAAAACCTTTTCTTTTATAAAAATAGTTAAAAGCATATCAAACATAGTATTTTGAAAACTATTTTTTTTTAGAAAACACAGCAGAAGACTTTAAAAAATATTTTACAATCTAAAATACTTTACAAAACTCTTTACTAATCATTTTTCTTTTAAATCCATTAGCCTGGCCTGCCACAAGATCCGTGCATGCAAATCCTTCATCAACTGCTCCTTAACCTGTTCATCATACTCATCTCGAACATATACCTACATCACAAGACTTAAACTATGAGCCTAACGCTCAGTAGGTGATATAAAATAAATTGTGCACATGCAATGCAACTTTTAAAATCCATATGCAGTTTTTCTGTTTTCATTTTCTGTTTTTGTTTTCTATCTCCGTATAAATCAATGCACTTGGTTCTGACATCAATCGATTACCCGCTATGTCATAAAGGCTCGATATCGATGGAACCACCTATTAACTACTGTGCACATCAATGCACAATGACCCCACATCCAGCATAAGTAGCTCCGGCATCAACCAAAAGTTCTGCTAGCAGTTGTACACATTAATGCACAACAATCGATCCTGACATCAATCGAAGATGCACTAGCGGCCGTGCACATCAACGCTTAAATGGCCTCACATACATTGTTGGCTCGGCCGGCCTCGACATCGATCAAAACCAAATGCAAAGTTGCATTCTAGGAGTTTCCCTAGTTCTGCACTACTACCTGCGGGCGGAAAGGAATTCTGTAGGGAATCATTGTGAGGTAAAAAATGGGTGCAGGGGCTAGAGGAAGCCCTACATCACGGGTTTTTTTTGCCGTTAACTTTTGTATTGGATTGTTTGCTATGAAATCCTATTGTTAATGTTGATTTTGGTTGAACGAACCTATCATATAATGCTAGTACTTACTATGGATTGAGAAGTGGATTATTGCTTAAAAAATGGCTTGCTGTGATGCATTGCCTAGTGAATAATTTTAGTGTCTGTCGAGTATAAAAATGATGGAAAGGTAATAAAATGGCATGAGAATTGTTGCTAATTGTGAGTGATGGATAATGGAAATGGCTTGGAGTGTTATTTTGCTATTTTTCTATGAAGTGTTGGCTTACAAAGGATAGAGAGAGGTTATTGACATGTTGATTCTGGATTTCTATTTCAAATTTGATTACCCTTCAATTTCCCTAACTTCATGAATCTTCCTTGTTAAACTAATATATGAACTGTTATTAACTAGTATGTGGATTTTTCCCCTATCAATAGCGCATAATTTGTCTCTGTATAAATTGATAGCATATAAATTGAGATGAATTGTTATTCAATAACCAGCATATAAATTGTCCCTGTTGAATAGCATGTAAATTACTCTTTTTCAATTAGCATATAAATTGATCCCTGTTAAATATGAGTCATCCCTTTATAATTTTCAATAAATGCTAGAGGATTGAATCGAATTGTTTAAGCTTAAGTGTGAATTGATATACCCCTATTTTTATAATCATGCTTTATACCTTGTACATTGTTGTGAACTATGTATGGCAGGGCTTATGAAATTGCAGATGTCACATCCCGACTTTTTAAGTTGGATAATTATCGAGGTATTACCGAGGGTGTTCTAGAGTGCTAAGTCTAGAGATATTTCCGTTACGTTTTTCCCGTATACGCGATGTGACTAAAGGATGGGGTGATTCGAATATCGAATGGCGTATTTATACATGTCATTTTATGATGTGTATTTATAGGGAAAATATTACGGGATAGGAGTTAAGTGAAAAAATGTGAGGAAAAGCTGTCCAGGGCATTTTTGGACGCTTGCCGACGACACTGCGGATGAATCAGATCATCCGTAAACTCATTGCACACACGAAGAATGGGTTGGGACAACTCAAGACATGATTATGCTCCAGACTTCACTGTACAGTGGAGTTGCGGACGAAGTCCCAGACGATGCAGACGCGAGTTGCTTCATCCGCATCGAATCTATCCAAACTCTAGGGACTTTCGAATGAGTCCGGATGATTGTGAACATGAATTAGCCTCATCTGTTTTGCCTCTGTCTAATTTATGGATATCTTTAGACGCCACTTCGTGTCCGAACCTCGTCTGTGGATGGTACGGATAGGGACGAGGACGCTAGTTCTCGTCCAAAGCCATGTTTTAGCCTGCGAGATTTTGTTCTTGCAAACAAGATCAATGCGTCCACACTCATCCGAAATATCCTAGCCTAGCTTAAATCTAGGGATTTAATATCCAATTTCTTGGAATGTAGTCATTTACTACACGCGATTCTCAACAGGAAAATCCTCCCCAGCGTAGGGAGCCGACCTCCCCTTGCCCATAGCTGCCTCCTCTCTATCTCTCTATGTGTACGATTTCTCTCCCTCCTTGGTGTGGCCTTCAAGTAAGCCATTCTCTCCTTCTATTTCCTTTAGCTATGTCCTTTCCTGTGTGAGAAGTCCCTGAGAACGAAAGAGAGCCCTGCGAGAGAGAAAGGGAGAGTGAGAGACCTACATGAGTGGAGAGTTCTTCCTACCTAGGAGTGAGCTTCTGAGTGAGTTAGCCATTGAGGGAAAGTGGGTACGTGAGTGTAGTAGGGTGTGACCTGCTGACTGTGAGTGAGCTGCTGTGAAGCTCCAGCTACTGTGAGGAAATATGAAGGCTTGGACCTTTTGTTGTCCATGTGTGTTCTTCATGTTAGGTAAGGAATTGGGGGTGTCTTGGCCATGTAGAGGCCCTGCACCACAAGTAGGTGTGTGTGAGTTGTAGATTTTAAATGCTCTGTGGTGTTTCCTTGGATGATTACTTACTATGCTTTCCCTATTGTGAATTCCTTGCTGTGTAGATGCTCTCTGTGTTGATGATAGTATAGATTTATGCTCTGTAGTATTCCCTTGGTTATTATATCTGTCTCTTTGTCGTTGATATTCCTTGTTAATGGTGTGATTCCTTTACTGCTAAGTGATATTGTTGGTCGTTAATAATGGTTGTTGAGAAATAGAGAATGATGAAAGAGGAATGCATGAGGAATGAGTTAAGCCAAACTATGATTTCATTTGCTTATGTTAATTTTATTCTTGTTGCATAATTCATTGCTCGCTGTTATAACTATTCGCATGTAAATTAACTAGTTGTTAAATAGCGAATCTGAGCATGTTAAACGAACTAGAGTGACACTTAGTTGAGCATATTTAATTAGGATAATTAAATTGAGTATGTTCATTGACTATAACTCAGATAACTAATTAGCAAAATAAATCAGTGTTTATAATCCAAGCATGTAAGCAAATAAATTATGGTAGTTAACTAGTGAGGGTAGTTAACTAGTTAACTTAGCAGGTGAATTAAATAATAAACCTAAGCACGTGTAGTAATTAGTTAATCTAAACTTAACGATAACTAAAACATGCTAGGTAACCTATTTTGGATAACTAACTCGAATAATAATCGTAGCATGTAATTAGTTAGCACATGTATCTAAGTAGTATGTTTAAATGAATTAGTAGCATGATAATTGACTAGAATAATTGACTAGACGAGCACGTTAATTAACGAGACTTGAATATGACGAGTCAAGCATGTTTAATGAATTATAGTAAAAGCATGTCTATCATTATTCTTTCTTGAGCATGTAAACTATCTAGTTGAGTGTGTTTAACTTGCATGATTTTGTCTTGATGCATGAAAATTAACTAGAGCATGTAAATTAATTAAAGTAAATAAGTAGACTTAAACATGTTCAAACAACACCTGGAATAATAACTGTCGGAAGCATGAAAATGGATTAGGAAAGTAACTACGATATCTAATTAGAATAATAAACGTAATTAATCATTGAGCATGTTAGTTAGTTGGGAAATCTAACTAGCATGATAGTTTATTTCCTAAGAATGTTTAGTTTATTGTTCTTTCGTTGTTTGAATTCGATATCGTGCTTGTCTTCTGTGGTGCACAGTTATTTCCTTCTATTATATGTTTTACTTCCTTATATGCGCAATTTCAATTTCGGTTACCTTTATTTCAATGCGCACTTCAATTTCAGTTAAGGTTATGATATAAAGCATCATGCATCATGTTGGTTGAGAATGTATGATCATGCATCATGTTAATAGAAACTAATAGGGAGTGCCATCTGGTGGTACTCACAAATGCAAAAGTGAGGTAAAATGTTAAGAAAATGAAGGAAACAGGGAGTTGGGGGGAGGATGGGTAGCATATCTAGTTTGTAGTTAGGCGAAGCCCCCTACCGTGTTGGGAAAGGGGACCTAATCGTAAGTAAAAGGTTAGATACGGTCAACTATTCCATCCCTTATGAACCTTCCAATCTTCCACTCGATGTACGAGTAATAAATGAATGAATGAATGTAAAGTAATGAACAAACGAATAATGTAATGAAAGGATTGATTTGGGTGGCCCCCATTTCAACAAAGACTAAAGAGAGGCATTTCATAATTGCATTAACCATTTTTCCTTACTAGGCCCTCGGGTTTACAGTTACTTGTGGTGTAGGTGTAGGTATTTGTATGCAAAGACGACAAACAGATAACGAACAGAAAATAAAGCAGGGATGAAAGATTTGCACAAGCAAGATTGGGGCTGGCTAGGCATAAAGATGATCAAAGATAAAGAGCTGTAGTTAAATTAAGTTTCATTGAAAATTATATTTCAATTGTTGGATTTAAATTCTCAGAGCGTAGTATTTAATTGTTTACCTCTTTCATCAATTTAATTACGCTTCCGCAATGCTTTGAACAAATGATTTTATAACGCTGCCGTATTTCATTAGTTGAGATTTCATAACCGTTTCAATAAAAGGTCAATAGCGGTCTGGTTTAGTGTCGCACTCTGATACTTGTTTTAAAGAGTTTTACAAAAGTCTAAATCTTTACACGTTTTAAAAGATTTCCTAAAAACCGGGTCGTTACAACTGACATATTGTATGACATGCATAATAAATGTAAATAGGCATGTGGGGGATTGGGATATTTGGTGATAGTCCATCGGTGGCGACACCATAGAATGTATCTCCCCATCAGAGTGATGATTAGCCACATGGACCATAAGATGTATTCTCTTCTCTTGTACGAAGATCCTCAATGCCTTAAACAAAAGAGAATGGTGATGATCATCAGTGGTGATGCCATATGATGTATCTCCTCATCGGAGTGACGGATAGCCACGTGACCATAGGATGTATCCTTTCTCTCGGTATACCATGAAAAATAGGTTCTTTTCTGAAACACATTGCATGAGCACACATGAGCCTGAGCATGAGCATTGAATTTCATCCTATTTCTTGTTGGGTGTTAGGCTCATTGTTTTACCTGTGATGTAGGTATGTACGAGAAATAGGAGAACAAGTCAAGGACAGTTGACGAAGGAAAATAAACACGGACGGATCTTGTGGCTAGCTAGGCTAAGGAGATTTAAGGAAAAATGGTTTGTAAGGAAATGATTAAAAGGTTTTGTAAATATTTTAATAAATGTTTTAAATTGCAAAGGTTTCTTTATTGAAATTTTAAATGTTTTGTTCAAAAATCTTCCGCTATGATTTGAAAAAGGGATTGTATGAAACAAAAGTCTTCCACTGTATTTATAAAGGAAAAATTTTTTAATTTCACATGATTTTAAATGTAAGAAAAATCGGGGTGTTACAAATCCATCCTATTGTCATTAGTGATTTTTGGTCTTGAACCACGAAATATTCTTCTTTGTTCACTTCATAGCATTGCATAAAAAGAACGCAATGCACAGATGAGTACTAAGATAACACCTTCTGAATTACTTAATGTAATAGAACGTAATTCTCACTATGGTTGCCATGCCTTCTTGCTGCAAGAAGATGATCTCAGTGATGGTGTAGTCATCCTAGACCAGCTTTCTTGAAAGAATTACGCACGTCTTAGGCTCTTTTGAGTATTTCCAGCAACATACTTCTTGAAAAGCTCCATCAGTTCACCTGGCTGTAAAAAACATTGACAAGAGACCATTAGACTAATAAGGCATTAATAAGTGTAGACACATGTAGATAACCAAATCGAAGATGTACCATGCACACAGTTTTAAGTGGCGAAGACTTCGATCCACCCGACGTACCTGTTTGGGCAAGAGGAGTAGGTTGGCTTTTGAGGGCAATGGTGCTACAAATTTTCAACATGTTTTCACGTCTCACACAAATAAAGTAAATAATGGAGTTTGCGTAAAAAGTAAATAATGGAGTTTGCGTAAAAAGTAAATAATCTACAAGCTGTTTGTGCCTTCCATTGCTAAAGAAGATGATGGAGAGGTTGCTAGAGGGGTTGCTCAAGAGGTTGTACGAGATAATGGTGTAGGGGCTGCTCGTAGCCCCATTCTCTGCAATGCTACCAACATCTCATGATGGCACTCCTATGCTCGCTCCTCCATTTTTTGCATTTGGAGCAGCCCCATTTGTTGTTGCTCATCCATCCGAACAAGTCGATCCTCCATCATACGCATCCAGTTGGACATCTCCTTAACTATCAAAGTAAAATGAGATATCTGAGGAGGTAGGGGAGTGATAGACTACGGGTCCATTCTATTATTAATCAAGTAGCAAATAATATCATGGAAAGATTTAAGGTCAAGCATAGGTGAAAGTTCAAGAGCAATGAAAGAGAAATGGAAAGACTTTCCAAAAACTGTTTTCCTTTTAACCTCTGACATGTATTTGACTATCTTGGCATTCAAAACAACGTCATTTCAAAACGAGTGCTTCATAAGGTTGTAGCTAACTTCCTAACCTTTTTCACAAGAGTTGGATTGTTAAATTTGGTTTTTGATGGCTATGTCAAAAGTCCACGAAACAGAGAGCAAAGAATAAGGAAAATCCAAGTGTCCAAACTTAGAGACCAAGGAAATCCTTACATGGAAACCATCCAAGTGGATGAGAACCAACATGGATTGGCTGCAAAATACATCTAAACTTAGAGAGGAAGAAAGAAAGATACTAATTTAATATTCTTTTTAGTTAATTAACCTAGTTTCTATTTAGTAGAAAATCAGACAACTTATTCTATGAGCCGATTCGGGTTATTGTTTCCTATTTTTTTGTTTCCTATTTTATGCTTTGTAAAAGGCTATATAAAGTCACCTAATGCTTATGTTTAAGACAACTTGAGTTTGAATAAAAAATAATTCTTCCTAATTTCAAACTTGGAAGAGATTTCCTTTTCAAATGCTTTGTTGAGTTACATCCAAAGTTCTTCTTGTGTGAGTCATATCACAAGGCGGAGTTCACTTGGGCTTAAGAGAACTTTCTTGAGTGGCATCTACATCCCTACTCTCTAGGGAAAGGTTGTGTGAAGTGGTGTCCAACCATCCATCAAGTCTTCATCTGCAAAGTCAACAAAAGGGAAGTGCAAGCTATCCTACTTTCTATTTCTGACCACTTATCTTGTTTTCAGTATATCTCGCAATTGAAGAATATTTCCAAAATTTTTGAAGGGTTATTTTCCTATTCCATCCAAGAAGTAGTGGTCCAAATTTCAGCTCAAAAGGATCTTGGACAAAAACATTACGCGCATTCAAAGTTCACTTTCCATAATTGAAATTGCAGAAAATTTAGAAAAGAAGGATAAGGTAGACTTGTTTTTACTTCTGGTCAATTTGAGGTCGATCGCATGGTTGACCGTTCCCTCTAGGAGCAGCCCATCTAGTTTCTCCAACATTCTTCCTTCTTCAACACTTGCTCAACCACTTGCAACAACATTACAACAACATTACAACAACATAATTTGCAGGTTATTTCTTTACCCCTTCTGCTGGTGCATCATTTGGTATCATAGCTAAAACATCCCACTAATTCATGATTTTTTTTACAATGACAAGGAGGCAAAACTACTCAAGGAAATATTTTTTGGATTATGAGAATTCACCACCATCTATTACCAAGGTATCCATCCCACCATTCAACGGCTCTAGTAATGATTATAATGAGTGGGTGGAAAAAGTGGAAAGAATATTTGAGTGTTACAAATTTTTGGAACTAAGGAAGGTGCAACTTATAACACTCGGGTTCACAAGGTATGCAAGCCCATGGTGGAGCAACATTAGTGCAAAGAGAAGACAAGGAGGCGAAGAGATTCAGACTTGGATTCTATTAAAGAGATTCATGAGTGAGAAGTTCGTTCCAGGCCATTACGAGCAAGAACTCAATAATCAATTGAAACACCTCAAGTAAGGATCCACCACCGTCAAAGAATATGTTGCCAAGTTCAAAACCCTAAAAATAAGATGTGATTTGCAAGACCCGGAAGACGAAACAATAACAAGATTCACCCTAGGACTTCACAATGACATTAGAAGCATGATGGAACACCGACCTTACGACACAATTGAAGATGTAATGAAGATGGCTCAAATAATTGAGAGACGAAAGTATGCTCCATCATCACCACCACTCCCAAGGTATAAAAATTCTTCCAAAAGTCAACTTGCTAAAATTAGCACCTTGTTACAACAACTTGAAGCAAAAATATTGAGCACCTGATTTTACCAACACAAAGCCGTGATGAGAAATTAGAAAGCAAAGTAGATTGTCTCGAGGAACAAGTATCCGAACCTATAGAAAGCCAAGATGATTCCTTGACAATAACATTACAAGAGGATTGTCATGAGGAACAAATGGTGCATAGCCAAAGTTACAACAATGACAAGGTTTGCTCTTTATTTATTAAGGATGAAATTTGTGCTAACATGGTTCCTTTCATCATGATTAAGGGGCAACTTGGAGTTATTAATGCATGGTATCTCTTACAAACTTTTGTGGCACATTGACAAGGATCGAAATAATCATGACTGAAGTTTAAACAAAAGAAAGGGTTGTACTTTCATCAAAGATGGAAAGATTGATGACAACTTGCCATCCATGGATTTTAAGTAAAGGGACATCGGGGTAAACCGAACATGGACTGAATTTTCTTACGAAAGTTTTACTAATATATTGATTTGTGATATGGCAAGTACAAGTGATCCTCTTTGGGAATTACTGGGGCATGCACATGACAAATATCCTAAATTCCTTCCTAATTATTATGCATTCAAAGATGGTGGAAGGATAGGAAGAATGGACAAGCTAGTTCCACATCACCCAAAGCAAATTAACATGGATTGTTATGCATTAAAAGGAAATAGGATGAAAATTGCTATGTTTACAACAAAGAGGTACGTACCGATGGATAAATTGATTGCTTGGATTTTTAGAGTTGGATGGAATAAAGAAATATTTGGTTATGTTTATGGCAATGTGGAAAAAGTTGATTTGGTTGAATATATTTACTATTTTTGGATTATGGAAACTTATTGCACCTCATTGACAACCTTACTATTGCATGAAGACATTAAATTGATTTTATGGAAAAACTCTTATGGCAATAGGATTAAGGAAAAATCTACTTGTTGTTTATTTGGTGATTTCAAAAACTACTTACCTATTTGAGTATCATTGTTCAAGAATAAATTGATGGATTATTTTCCTTATATGATCAATTGCAAAAAGGGAAAAAGGAAGTTAGTGGCCAATATTTCAATTCAAAGATTTTGTTTGCAAAGATGGCAAGATTGGTATGACAACTCATGGAATCCAAAAATCACTTCTAAGGAAAGTAATTGTGGGGTTCTTAATAAGTCAAGTCAAGGAAAAGGCAATTCAAGATTTTATGAAGACCTTGTTCTTTGGCCACACATGCTCAAAGGTATTCTCAAAACTATTTTTATGGAAATCATGGATTTGCAAAGGGGTATCAACGACATTCCTAAGCCATTGTTCAATTATGGAAAATGGTTTATGAATATCTTACTATTATTGGCCTACCACATCATACAATGATTATTTCCTTATTTTATCCATGGAGATTTTATAGCCGAGGCAAATTTCAAGGCCTAAGACACATCTCCTCATTTGACTAAAGAATATTGTGAAGAGATTAATTTATGGCCACATATACTTAAAGGTATTCTCAAGTTTATGTTTATGGTAATCATTATTGTGGCCTACATTAGTCCTAACTCGAAGACAAAGAATGAGAATCTATAATTTGAGTTATTATTCAAGCATGGAAAGATTTTTATGAAAATCTTAATATCATCAGCTGGCTACATCAAACATGACTTGTTCCCTTATTATATTCATGGAAAGATTGAAGACATTGCAATGTTGGTAGCTTATGATGATCTTTCTTATTATGGTAATAAATATTATGGCAATGCAAGACTTGATTCGAGGTTGAATCTTTTTCCACCCTGAGAGGATGATGGACTACGGGTCCATTCTATAATAATATCATGGAAAGATTCAAGGTCAAGCATAGGTGGAAGTTCAAGAGCAATGAAAGAGAAATGGAAAGACTTTCTAAAAATTGTCTTCCTTTTGACCTCCGACATATATTTGACTATTTTGGCATTTAAAACGACGTCATTTCAAAATGAGTGCTTCATAAAGGTTGTAACTGACTTCCTAAACTTTCTCATAAGAGTTTTATCGTTAAATGTGGACTTAATTTGCTATGTCAAAAGGCCACGGAACAGAGAGCAAAGAATAAGGAAAGTCCAAGTGTCCGAACTTGGAGACCAAGGAAATCCCTACATGGAAACCATCCAAGTGGACAAGCACCAACATGGATTGGCTGCAAAATACATCTAAAATTAGAGAGGAAGAAAGAAAATACTAATTTAATATTCTTTTAGTTAATTAACCTAGTTTCTATTTAGTAGAAAATCAGACAACTTATTCTATAAGCCGATTAGGGTTATTGTTTCCTATTTTATTGTTTCTTATTTTATGCTTTGTAAAATGCTATATAAAGGCACCTAATGCTTAGTTTTAAGACAACTCAAGTTTGAATACAAACTAGCTTTTGTTAATTTCGAAATTGGAAGAGATTCCTTTTTCAAACGCTTCGGTGAGTTACATCCAAAGTTTCTCTTGTGTGAGTCATATCACAAGGTGGAGTTCACTTAGGCTTAAGTGAACTCTCTTGAGTGGCATCCGCAGCCCTACTCTCTTGGAAAAGGTTATGTGAAGTGGTGTCCAACTATCCATCAAGTCATCATCCGTAAAGTCAAGAAAAGGGATGTGCAAGCTGTCCTACTTTCTATTTTCGACCACGTATCTTGTTTTCAGCATATCTCACAATTCTTGAAGGTTATTTCCAAAATTCTTCACTGATTATTTTTTTATTCAATCCAAGAAGAAATTGTCCAAATTTCAGCTCAAAAGGATATCAGATGAAAACATTACGCGCATTCAAATTTCATTTTCTATAATTGAAATTGCAGAAAATTTATGAAAGAAGGATAACGTCGACTTTTTTTTTGCTTCTGGTCATTTTGAGATCGACCGCGTGGTCAACTATGTAACACCTCGATATTTTTAAGTAGGACGATTATCGGATATTACCAAAGACATTCTAGAGCGTTAAGTTTAGGGGTAATTCTGCTAATGTTTCCCTCATATACATGACGTAATCAAGCGTTTGGAGCTTGGGGGGTATTGCATCGCGTATTTATACGTGTCATTTTCTGACGGCTATTCATTTGGGAATAGTTATGAGATAGGAGTTAGCGACAAAAATGTGGGAAGAGCTGTCAAGGGTGTTTCGGACGACTCTGCGGATGAGTCATGTCATCCGTAAACGTGTCAAGTGTCGTCCCGATAGCTTGGGACGACTTGGGGACGTGATGTCTCATCCTGACTTCACTGCATTGTGAAGTTTTGGACGACACGCGGATGATACTGCAGATGTGATGTATCATTCGCACTCACGTTGCACACACAAGGAAGAGTTGGGACGAGACTCAGGACATGATTTGGCATCCTGAGTACACTATGCGAAGTGCGGACGAAGGTCCGGACGATGCAGACGAGAGGAGTAGCGTCCGCATCGAATCTGTTCTAAACTGGGACAATTTCAGACGAGTTGGGACGCTGCTGACGAGTTAAGGTATCTTCTGATTTGCCTCTGTCATATTTTAAGACACTTTCAGATGATTGTACAGACGCTAGTGCGGACGTGATTTGGCGTCCGAAACCCACCTGTAGATAGTATGGACAGGACGGGGATGCAATTTCTTATCTGAAGCCTCGAATTAGCTGTGATATGTTAGCCTTTCAGAAAAATGCAGATGAGGCCAATGCATCTGCACCCATCCGAAGTAACCCAGTTGTGCGTAAATTTAGGGTTAATAATTAGAAAACCTTGTTGTTTAGCACATAAATGCACCCGTGGGAGACAAGGAAATCGACTCCCCTCCCTGGGACGATGAAGTCGCCCCCTGTGTGGTAGTTGGACGTCTTCCCTATGTCAGCCATCTCCCTCTCTATCCTTTGGGCACTCATGGTGTCCCTCCACAAGTAATATCTCTCTTCCTGCCGTGTAATCTTCATTCTTGCGTGAAGGAGTCGAGATTCAGAGAGAAAGAGAGAGGTCCAGTTAGGAAGAAAGAGAGCTCTAAGAGTTAGGAGTTGTGAGTTACTGTTGTATGAGAGGTGAGCTACGTGAGTGTGAGGAGTGAGCTACGTGAGTGAGGTAAAGTGGAGTGAAATGGTGAAGCCCTATGAGCTGCTGGAATCGTGAGTCTGGAAGTGGAGAGTTGTCCCTATCTGTTGAGTGTTCTTCAAATTGGTAAGGATTAAGAGGTGTTTTGGCCATTGAGACCCTACACCACAAGTATGGGTGTTTGAGTTTAGTGTTGATGTTAGCTATTGTTAGTTCAATGCTGATGCTTAATGTTAGTGAAGTTTACTGCCAACTGTCAGTATGTTTTGTTAGTGCATTTACTGCCAGCTATTAGAATGTTTATTGTTAGTTGTTAAGAATATTAATTGCCTTGTTTATTGCTAGTAGTATGTAGGTTTTCTTAAATGCCATTGTTAGTTATTGGTTGTATTTAATGCTGTGCGAATTGTGTTAGAGTAGTAGTCATGAATCTTGTAACACCCCGATATTTAAGTTGGGTAACCATCGGGGTATTACCACGAATGTTTTGGAGCGTTAAGGTAGGGGTAATTCCGCTAACGTTTCCCTTGTATACGCGATTTAAGTGAATTGTTGGAGTTATGAGGATATTACATGGCGTATCTATACGTGTCATTTTATGACATGTATTTATAGGAGAAATGTTATGGGATAGGAGTTAAGTGGGGAAAAAAGTGAGAAAGGCTGTGTCCAGGGTGTTTTCGGACTCCTGCGGACGACACTTCGGACTTGTTATGTCGTCCGCGAGTGCATTACATTGCATCCCCGACGTTTGGGATGAGTTTGGGGACGCGAGATATTATCCTGACTTCACTATGCTGTGATGTTTTGGACGAGGTTCCGAACGATGCAGACGAGAAGAATGGCATCTGCATCGAATCTGTTCTAAATCTAGACACTTTCGGATGAGTCGAATGGCTGCGGACGAGTTAGGGTATCATCCGATTTGCCTCTGTCCAATTTTAGGGACAATTCAGACGACTCACGGACACCACGTGAGGACGCGGATCGGCGTCCGAATCAGGGTTTCGGACGGTACGACCAAGGAAGAGGACGCCACACCTCGTCTGAAGTTCCGTTTTAGCCTTAGGACTTTAGTCTTTCAAACAAATGCAGACGAGACCATTGCGTCCTCACGCGTCCGAAATAGCTCGGTTCAGCGAATACGATTGGGTTAAAAATGATAAACGAGGTATATCAATTTAATTTGATAAATTAAATTAATAATGAGGCATTTTAATAAATTAAATTTAATTTGATAAATTTAAATTTAAGGGAGGGTTTAGTGAGATTTAAAGGAGAAAATTTAGGGGAGAAAAGAATGTTGAACCGGTCTAGCAAATAAAACACACAGAATGGCCAAAGGCCACCCTGTGTGTTTCTTGCTATGGCTGAGCAGTGGGCGAGAGAAGTGGAGACGTTCGGGCAAGATGGGAGGCAACGGGGACAGGCGTGGAGCGTTGGTGAGCAATGAGCGACGAGAGAGGAGGCTTCGGCGTGGGCGATTTCTGGTGTCGGGCTTTGAGGACTGACACGGTGTGGCTTCAGAATTTCGACGGGGATGCCAGGCCGTCATTGTTGGTGACCCGCGATGGCCAATTGAAGATGGCGACAGGTTGTCGACGACTAAGGGATGATGGGCGTCACGCAGGCTGCGTCGGATCACCGGCGACAAATGGCATTGGTGTCGCGAGCGGGGGGATTGGCCGCGTTCTAGCCTCGGGTCATTGGGGACAGTCTGACGGTTAATGCTGGACTAGCCGAAGGCCGTGGTCCATCCTGCTGGTTCTCCACACAGAACCAGCTCCTTCCTCTTCTGGTACGTGTTCCGCGGGAGGCCGACAGCATGAAGTGGGAGTGGTGCAAACGTCAAACCTTCACCCCTCCCTACTTCTCCAGCTACCCTCAGACCATCCCCCGACACGTACGGGTGTTGGTCTTCCTTCTTGGTAAATCTTCAATTCCCTTTCCTCTTCAGCCATTTTGTCTTCTGCCGAGGGAGGGGAGTCCAGAGAGCTCCTTGTGAGCTGAGGGAGAAGTTCCTGAGTGAGCGTGAGAGGGAGTAACCAGGTGTGTTACGTGAGTGCTAGTGAGTGTCTAAAGGTGGGAAACGTGGTTGAGGTGTGAGCTGCTGCGGAACTGTGGCTAGGAGCGCCACTGTCGGTGGGAGAAGAGAGTTGTCCGTGAGTTAGAATTCGCCAAGGGGTAAGGATTAAAGGGTGTTTTGGCCATTGAGGCCCTACACCACAAGTATGGGTGCGTGAGTTATGCTAGTTCCTCTGTGATGTTTACTGCTAGTAGTTAATAGTTGGTTTAGTTTCCTTGAATGACTTCCTGTTGTATTTCCTTCGATGTTAGCTTGTGATTAGTGATATGTAGACTTTGTTGCTCTGTGATGTTGTTGGTTATACCTTTGACTGCTATAATAACCTAAAGTCCATGTTAGAATGTAAGAAGAATGATAAATGATTAATAATGAATGATGTGATGTGTGTTTCATTGATGATGGATTACTCTGTTATTTCAATTGTTTACTTGCTGGACTGATGGTAGTGATAGGAAACAACTTAATCTAAGCATGTTTAGGGATAGTGATAATTAGGAAGAGTATGCTTGACTATGTTTAACTAGGATGACTGCTTAAATTAATTTAGTGTAGCTAGTTAATATATGATCTCTGTTATAATCTTGTTAATGAAGTCGAGTACGTTAATTGACTAATAAACTAACTAGAGTAATAAGCACACTTAACAATTTACTAGCATGGTAATTGGGATCAGCATGTTACTTAACTAACTAGAGTATTGAATTGGTGATTAGAAATTGTGCATATTTACTAAGTAGAGTAATTAACTAACTAGATAATTAGCTAGACAAACATAATGATCAATTAGACTTAAAGACGACTAGTCAAGTACATTAATCAACTAGCTATGCATGTCTAATCCCTTAACCTAGTTAAAGTATATTTAATTTACTCACAGCATGAAATTACTTAGAAGAATATTAGCATGTTTAATTACCTAACTAGTGTAAAAACATGTGCAAATCATCTAGGCTAAAAGCATGTAAATCACCTTAGTCAGGAAATTGATTAGGAAAATCAACTAAACCATTAATTATGGCATGTTGATTAAATAGAGTAATAACTGAGCATGTCAATCGACTAGAGTAGTTAATTAAAGGTGCAGGTTAACTAACTAGTGTAATCAATTAAAGGAATTGGCCGAGTATGTTAGTCAATTAGCTTATCCAATTAATAGTTAGTAATCACCTAGAGATAAATATAGGAAGCATGTAAATGGACTAGGAAGTCGATTTGAAGAATTAGCATGTTAAATAATAATATTATGCTATATTCGTTCAAGTGTGCTTTCCTTATTGTATGTTTTGATTGAGTGTGCCATTCCATTGATGGTTTGCTCTTCATATTCAATGCGCTTTAATTCATATTATTCTTTATATGCGTATTCGATTCCAGTTAATTTCATTTAATGCGCACTTCAATTATCAATGTTATGTTCTTATGCATCATACATCATGATAGGTTGAAAATTTACGAGCATGCATCATGTTAGCAGAGACTATTAGGGAGTGCCACGACGTGGTACACTAGCATGCATAAGTGAGGTAAAAAGTTAAGAAAAAATTAAGGAAGAAGACAAGGGGATTGGGAGTGGATGGGTAGCGGATCTAGTTTGCTATCTAGGCGTAGCCCCTCCCTCATAGGGTACGGGAGTTCTAGATGCTAGGAAAAAGGCTAGGTCCGACCACTATGCCATTGCACGAGAAAAACCTCCCAATTCCAGCTCGAAGTACGAGTATGGAAAAATAGAATAATAGAATAATGGATCCCAAGGGATCAAAGTAAGAAGAAGTAAAGTAAGAAATAGATTAATGACTTAATGCAAGGATTGGTCTAGTTGGCCCCCATTTCAAAATGGACTAAAGAGTGACATTTTATAACTGCATTAAACCCTTTACCTTACTGAGCCTTTAGGCTCACAGTTTACTTGTGGTGTAGGTATAGGTAGTCGTACGTGGTACCAATGCACCGATTAGGAGTAGCAAAAGATAAACAAAGATGAACAACAACATGAAGAGTAACGGATGATGGGTTTGCTCGTGTGAGGAAGTCTGTGGCTGGCCAGGCATAAAGAGGGGAAAGGATAGTCACTTGAGATTTAATTAAGTTTTCTAAATTGTAATTAAATGGTTTTTAATTTCCTATTAACGTAGTATTTCAATTATTTAGTATTTCCTTCTTAAATGATTTAATTATGCTTCCGCAACGTTTTACATAAATGGTTTTATTATTTATGCTTCTGCACATTATAATTCATTTTCAAAATGAGTTTAAAGAAAGGTTGGAAGAGATCTGGACTTAGGCGCCCTCTGATTTGTTTTAAAAAAGAAATTTTCAAATTTTCACACATTTTAAAGGATTTACGAAAATCCGAGTTGTTACAAATTCCCTGTTGTAATGATTTGCTTGGTTGTCGAATTGGTCTATAAATTGCTCTATGAACTCCTTTATTTGTTGTGTTAACTTGATGGTGTTAGTTTGATAGTAGAGTTTGAGAGTGTTAGTTAAAAGTGAAGTAAGTAAATGATTAAGTGAAATCTAAGATGTGAAGTCTAAGAATAAGTTATAGTAAAATAGAGTAGAAGCGAAATCGAAAAGTTGAGCTAAGTAGGAATGAATTATAAATTCCTTTGTTTAGTTTATTCTCGTCGATGATTTCCCTGTTTGTTGTGAATTAATCCCTCTCTGTTAGTTAGCTATTAGCATTTAAATTAACTAGTTAAATAATAAACTAGAGCATAGCCAACTTAACTAACTGAGAAGTAATCTAATTTGAGTAATTAGTTAATTAGCTTCAGCATGTTAATTGTTCAATGTTCGTAATGAACTAGTGTGATTAAATTGAACCCTAAGCATGTTAATCAACTAGCATGTTAATAGTAATCACGAAAAACATGTGAGTCAACTAGGTTAATCAAATGGGGTCGTTAGAAATAGTAAGCATGTTAACTGTGATTATACTAACTCAAGCATGCAAATTGAACTAAGAATGATAACCACAGCATGTAATTCACTAATCAAATTGTATGTTCAGACTATATTTAACTAGGGTGATAAACTAGTGAGCGTATTAATTATAATTAATAAACATGTTTATAGCTTGTCTAGCATGTTAATCGGTTGTTAAGAAGGTTTAATTAACTAGCTCTATTAAATAAGTGAAGCATGTTAACTAATCAATTAGTTAAACATGTTAACTAACTAGGCTAATATCAATGCGTTGAATAATTGAAGCATGTTAATTAACTAGAATGATCAACTAAAC